>JACFYI010003564.1:21946-42678 GCA_014898755.1 Handroanthus guayacan | reverse complement strand
GCAGAAAAATCCACAGCAAAGACTGGTATAAAAGAACTGGATTCCCAAATTATGCAGACACCAGGGTTGTTGACAGTAACAGAATCCTGTACGGAAGAAATATACATGTTTTATCACTAGAAAAGCAATCAAACAGAACACACAAAGTAATTGACGATCTTTGTATTCTCAATGGCATCTCAAAACTTCAATACCCATCTAATGCTTGTTTGTCTTATTACAGCTCAAGGTCCTCTACTTATACATGCACAAAGTGATAACATCATAAGTTGAAACTTGAGACAGCATTTACAATGACATTAGAAACTTAACATGAGAAGAGACAATCAACGAACCAATTATTAGTTGAAATGTTAGAACTATTTAACAGCATTAACCATATAATAAAAATTCACCTGATAAAAAAGCACGCCACCAGAGGAATAAGCAGCAAATATTGGTTTTACAAGCACAAATGCAGACAACTGCCGTATGCCAATTCTAGCCCTTGCCATGTAGCTCAGAACAGAAGACAAGAAGCAAGAAATCCAATAAACACTGTCGTAAGAAGACTTACTAGCAACAACAGCAAGCAGTGGAGACCAATTGGTGGAACTCATAAACCTTGTGCATGTTTCTGGTTCAGCACTCCTATATTTTTCCCTCCACTGTCTCCTTACAAACTTCTTCCCAAACCTTTTATCTTGTGAAAGGCCTGCACTTGTTAACTCCACCCTCTTTCTTTTTCTCTTATACACAATTACACATGGTTTGTCCATATTTCTCACTTCCAATGCATTCTCTTCTATCTGAGGTTCTGCATTGATTTCCACTGCAGCAAGATGTTCATTTTCCCGCCATAAGTCGTTGAAGCCATCACCACCATCTCCTCCTTCATCAGCTGAATTCCGTAGAAGCCTAATCCACTCATTCCCCCCACCAACCGCCCTTCTGTACTTAATATCTTCACGTGGTTCTGTCCACATCCGCCTACCTGATCGCAAAACTCTAGCCCCAAAAACCCTTGTACTCCTCCTCATTCCCACTGAAGGCATCAGCTTGATTTTATTGCTATGAGGTGAAGTCCCAAACTTAATGTTCCTCTTGGCCTATGTATCTGAAACACCTTGAAAGACCAAAACTTGGCTGAATGTAGACACGGCAAAGCTCTGATAACTACCAGCACTACTTCTCCCTTTAAAAGGTGATTGTCAACCTCTCAAATGGTTTATAATATGGAATCACATATAATAAGCAAGGATGAATACGGTAACCCAGTCAAACACACTCAAAGCAAAACTCACTCACCAGCAAGCACTAAGGCAATCAAGACTTGGACTCAGCCCACGGTTTGGGCAGAAAAAAGAGCCTTTCTTTGATCAAAAGCTGACACTTGCGCTTATACACTCCTGCCAAACCAAACTCGGACCTTTAGAATCCAAATGCGGTAAATGACACTGCGCAAATTTAGTACACGGGCATTTGAACTCAGCTAACCCGACAAAAAGAAGGGTCCTCCCAAGCACACAATCAGAACCCAGCTTCTTCACACCACCCCCAGCCCAGAAAACTGTCAAATCGGATCCACTCGTCCAAACTCGGAGTCATCACAGACTCCAGATATTTTTTGACTCACTTTTTGTCCTTGTTCCTCTCCATACAATGATAATAATGGTTCTCTTTAAAAAGAAAGTAACTAAAACCCCACCAAATAATTTCCAGCGGCATTTCTTAGAAATCCCATCTTTCCCCTCTGGGACAAACGCACATGCATAGAATTGAAAACAAGAAATAAAATTACCTAATAAGTGATCGGAAGACACCTTCTCCAGTCTTTCTTACAATAATCAAGGTTCTAATTTTCCCTTTTTCTACAGAATTCTTTTAATCATTCTTAATTTTACTGGTGTTCATGTTAAAACGGTGGCTGCGGAGGTCGGTTACAAGTTCTAGGGTTTGTGAGAAAGTAAAGGAGGGAAAGAGGAGGTGACATATAAGTATAACTACTAGTCCCCTGCTACTACCAGGCCAGAGTGCTCTTAACCGTACGATTGAAACCATGGAGGGCTGAGATATCCGGGATTTGATGAATTCGAGATTAGTTCAGGGGGTGGGGGCCCCCAAGACTTTTCAGTTATGTCTGTGTGTGGAGTGAAAGAGCGGGGATCAATAGGTTATGCGTAAAATGCATTTGAACTCCCTCAACTGTGATATATTCACGTTTTTGGCCCAAATTACGAAATATTTGGGTAAACACCCCCACCCAAAGTTTAAAATGTTCATCAGTTAACCATGTCCAAGAAACCTTGCTATCCTGGGGAATGGAGGTGTTCACATGCCGGGACGGGCGGGCATTACAAGAAACCTTGACTAAAACTCATCAAAATTAGTTGGGTTGTATTAGGTTAGGTATAGAAATTGTTTTTTTGTGAACCCAGCACAAATCAACCCGATCATGTTCAAAACGTGTATTGCTGAGACCTAATCTAATTGATAAGGTGGAGGCACTCCTCACTAAGAAGTTAAGGGTTGAATTTGTTTTCCTACTGAATAGTAGGCTATTTTTTACTTAATTACTTGTCTGATAGTTGTCTTACTTAATAGTAACTTTCTAATATGGTTAATGATTGATATAATGAAGTTGATATAAACTATCCCTTAAATAAAGTCATCTATTCTTGTTTTTTATATAAAAAGAAAAAAAGAACAAAAAGAAAAGAGAGAGAGAGAGAGAACCCATAGCAAATTCCAGTTCCGCTATATGACACTAAATGAAATGCAAATGTTAATATTTTTTATGTAAATTCATGAAATATTTATATTAATTTAAGGGGAACATATTTTACACTTTTGTTTTCACTTATTCTTGGGTTTTAAAAATATTCTCTATAAAAAGAAAAAGGGAAAAAGCTTATTCGATCTCGAGTAGGCTATGGGTAGTTGGGTTTTAATTTATGGAACTTGATATCCAAATCAATTGTGATAGGCTATAATTGAGTTTATCTAAAGATATCTGATTATTACATCATATTACCCTTAAACTAATTGGATTAGATCGAGTTATCGGGTTCATTGGAAATCTCTGAGCTAATGAATTCCCCCGTAGTGGAGTAAACCAAATGTTACTTCATGAGCGTGGTGGATGAGCTTCAGGAGTGGAGATAGTTGTAGGGCATTCATTAATTGGGTTATAAAAACTAATACTTCTATTAATGCATTTATGCACAATTTAGTCTACTTGGTCTATGGATAGAGAAAGACTTATATAATTGAATGCACCTAATGGAAGAGGCACAATTCAAATATCAACAATGTTGAAGAATCGCTCGTATTATAGATAGCGACTCAAAGAAAAGACATGAAAAGGAAAAAGTATAAAAAAATCAGTTTATATAGCAATTCAGAGTAAGAAGACAATTGGAAAGATAATAGAACAAATATTATAAAAGAAAAAAGGTAGAAGGGAAATGGATAATAATTATATTTACATTCAATATCCATTATCAAAATTCAAATTCATGTGCAATGTAAATATTTTTCATTTATTTATTTTTAAAGAAAAAATATTGGTTTACTTCAATGTTATAATTTAAAAGATAAAATAAATCATATTAAAGTAATTTATTTAGTTTTAGTATTACTAATTACATTACAAAGTAGGAGTAGTGATGAAATATGAGCCAAATGGAAAGCGATGGGGCTGGCTTTTCTGATTTGGGGAGTTAAATCCTTTTTACCGCCTCGTGCGATCTCTCAAATTTTTGTTGACACGGCGTCGTCCCAATTTCCCCAATCTCACCTTCTCTTTTGCTAAAACCCCACTCGAAAGTATAAGCGATACATGGAGGTATCTCTATGTGTAAGCGCTTAATTTTGATTCGAAAAATAGTGGAAGAAATGGCTGAAGAAAAGGAAAAAGACAAGAATGAGGAGGAAATAGAGCATGCGGAGAATGATTCTACCGACGATTCTCTCGAGGATGACAATGAGGAAGAAGATGAAGTGGAAGAATTACATCCAGAGGTATATTTCATATTCGTTTTGATCAGGGTTTCACTTTTCTTTTTCATTTTGGCTGAAAAATTTCGGAATGTTGTACGTTTTGCATGGAAAGTTGTACTTTCAGCAACCTTCTCATCAAATTCAGTTTATTTTGCATACAAGCTTTTCCTTTGTATCAATGGGATTGTCGTTTTGCCAGCAAAGCTTGCAACTTGACCACGCTATTGATCAAATTCAATTGTTTGCGTTCAAATTTTCTGCTTGAGTGTTATTATTATTATTATTATTATTATTCTTCTTCTTCTT
This sequence comes from Handroanthus guayacan, assembly GCA_014898755.1. Lineage (NCBI taxonomy): Eukaryota > Viridiplantae > Streptophyta > Magnoliopsida > Lamiales > Bignoniaceae > Handroanthus > Handroanthus guayacan. The sequence continues at coordinate 38,391 of JACFYI010003564.1, read as the reverse complement.
CTTCAAAGCTGGGAGTTTTTGAATGAGATGTCTTTTTTCTGTAAAATTCAAAAAGAAAATCTACATTGAAGAACGTTCGATATGTAAGTTAAATATGTAAATGTTTTATGTTTTCTCTCTCTGCTAGAGAATGTATGCTGCGCTTATTCTCATCCGTTCCTTCTAATCTTCATGAGCTTAAAAATGTGCACTTGTTTTCAATGATTTCTGTTAAAATGCGATCGATGGCTTTTGTGTTTCAGGTTTTGTATCGTGCATAGTAGTAGACTTAGCAGTGATTTATTTTGTCTGGTTCCCACTGATTAACCTTTTTTATGCCATCATTACTTGCTCCATTCTATTTTTGTTTTTGTTGGTCAAAATAGCTTTCAGGGGCTATGGAAGTCTGATCTTTTGGTGAAAATATATCAAAAATGGATTTTGTATTACATGTACTTTTTGCTGGACGGCATGCAAATTCATGGACTTTTGACCCTTTGTTTATTCCTTCTTTCCCCACTTTTTCTGCATGTGAATTTGCATTCTCACATGTTTTCAGGAACCCTTGACCGAGGAAGAGATAGAGGATCTCATCGCTGAGCTTTTAGAAGTTGAGAGTAAAGTATAAAGTTTTCACATTTCTTGCTCCGAAGAAAGCAACAGTCGTCCTTTGCTTTAGTCCCTAATTTAGTTATTTCAGGCTGCTGAAGCACAAGAGGCTCTGGAAGAGGAATCCCTAGTGAAAGTAGAAGCTGATGTTAGGAAAGAATTGGCTCAATCCCTCTCCGGCGATGAGGTAGGTTATTGTTTTCCTCATAATTTGTTTTATATGTTTTTCTATTTGTTATTCCTGTTTTTTAATCATTTTTGGTGTTTTGATAGTTGGATAAGGCTGTTTCAGAAGAGATGGCAACATTCAAGGAAGAGTGGGAAGCGGAGCTTGATGAGCTCGAAACTGAGAGTGCTCATTTACTGGTATAGTTTTGGATTTGTTTTTATTGCATGTTAAAGTAAAAACTGCTGTAATTTTTAGTTCTATTTACTACTTAACATTAGCCGTATTATAATTTTCTGCTTTAGCATTGATGCCGTTTTCTACATTTATTTGTTTGTCTCTAAACAGGAGCAGCTTGATGGTGCTGGTGTTGACATTTCCAGGCTTTATAAGTGGATTGAAAGGGAAGCTCCTAATGGTTGTTGCACTGAAGCATGGAAAAACAGGACTCACTGGGCCGGAACTCGAGTGCCTGTTGAAGCTTCTGAATTAGTTACAAAGGCTGAAGAGTATCTCCAGATCCACAGGCCTGTGAGAAGGTTCATTCTCAGCCTCTCTAATGAGTTAATAGAGTCATGGGTTTAGTAATTTGGAATCTTCATTTTAGGGCAGACGGCATGGTAAAATCTTGGAAGAGGGTGCCAGTGGTTTCTTGGGAAAAAAAGTTGTGACAAGTGAAAGCAGTGTAGCTGAAAATGATAGGAAGAATGTAGACTGGGATTCTTTCAGCAAAATGTGCTCTGATAAGTCATCTGTGGAGGATATCACCTTCGGCAGCAAACACTGGGCGGCTGTCTACCTGGCCAGCACACCGCAACAGGCTGCTGAACTGGGTCTGAAATTTCCAGGAGTTGATGAGGTGAAGTAATTTGCAATTGTTTCATCATACATCTTCAGTGGTACCTCGCTGTTAGCCTGTTACCTGAAGGCTGCCTTGTGCTCAAGTTGTTCTATGCCCAAAGGATATCTGTTTCGTATATATTGTTTCTCATACTTTTCCCTATTCTTCATTCTTAGCATGAGTAACTCCCACTTGAAACCTCCTGATATCACAACTAGTTGAATTGACGAATCATCAGTCATTTATGATTTGGACTAGCGTGCTTAGATATCATTTTCTGGCATATCTTGGGCAGTATTTTAATTAGTTGGATGTGAGTTGGAGGTTTTATGGCATAAGTATTTTGAAATTCAGAGAAATGACCGACCACTATCATAAGAGAGGTTCTGATGGAGACAGAGGAATTGGGGTTAGAAATAGCATTAGAAATAGCCCTCAGCATTGCTTTTGAGTTGTGGGAAATTTTTCTAGACCATTAACTAGCTAAGAAATTATACTTTCGATGATTCTAAAACTCCTACTGGGCATCTTTACATGCTTAATCAATATGCTCTAGTAATATACATTTGAAAGAGCAGGAAATTGGATCCTTTTTTATTTATTTATTTTGGATGCTATTTTGGAAGTTCTTATGTCTCACCTGTATCATATGGTCAGGTGGAGGAGATTGATGATATTGATGGTGATTCAAGCGATCCATTTATTGCTGATGCTATAGCAAATGAAAGAGACCTGATTCTTACTGAAGAACAAAAAGCAAACTTTAGAAAGGTCTGTCAGTTGTATTTATCCACAACTTGTTCTTCATGCGATGGCCTTCTGTGCATAATGTATCTTCCTAGTTTGATATTCACCACATCATTAATCATCATAAATAATTTAATTTTGATCGAAAGAAGATTTAGCATGAACTGGTTTACTTGACTTTTGAGATGGGAAAGCTCGCAGACAATTGTCCTTTGTCTGAAGATCTAAAAACTTGATTAAATTTTCTGCTAATGTTAGGTCAAATAACATCCAATTTCACTTTCGAGGTAAAAACAGAATCTTTTATAGGCTTCATGGATTGCATCGGGCTTTTGCTGTCATTGTAATTGGTCAGATCTTGTATGAATCTTCCTTCAATTTGAATATCATGTTGGTTTGTTGCCACTTTTGTAATAAGTATATAGGGCTCACTTCTCTTGCATTTAATAGGTGAGAGGATTGTTGCCGGCCTTTCCTTCTACTGATAGCTGTTGTTTGACAGGTTAAAGAGGAAGAGGATGCAAATGATGATCTCAAGCTTCATATTCGTCTGAAACAAAGGAGACGTAGAAAGAAATCAAAAGAGGTTTACTTCAAATCTTGGAGCTGTTAGATTTCTTAGTTGTTTGAATTTAGTTTATTATGTTATCCATCTCCAAGTCTTATAATGATTTTGGTAAAAAGACGCTTCAATTTTGGCATTTCTGATAAAGTGAAGTGCCTGCGTAATCATACTACTAATGATTCACCTGAAGGTAAAAATAGCCTGGCTGAACTCAATAAATTGGAAAGGTTGATCCAACCCCATCAATCCAACCCTTAAGGCTGCTTGTTTAGCTGGATGTTAAGGTTGGGCATTTTGCAAATTTATGAATTTAAAATGATGATGTAAGATAAGAAAGCAAAACTTGAAAACTATGGGTTATGCATCTTTAGGTCACTTTGGGAGCAAAAAACAATAAAGCCTGAAAAGATTAAAATTGATCAAGGAACAGCTTTGTTGAGCTTAGTGATTGTGAATATACTATATACATATATATATATATATGTGTGTGTGTGTGTGTGTGTGTGTGTGTGTGTATCATAATTCAGCTTATTTTGCAGTAGTGTTGGCACATTTAAATGATTAACTCTTTGTTTAAATTATCTAATGAAATATTTAAAGAATATTAATATGAGCTAATAAGGTAAACGTGAATATTAATATAATTTAATAGGGTAAACATGCTATATATATTATTGCCACACTAAAAAGTTGGATATATAGTATGTTCATGGCTCAAATTTCACCATTTTCATTACTTTTGAGGAAAATGCTGGAATGTTGTTTTGAAAGGAGATTTAACATTTTTTTTTTCTTTTTAATCCAAACACAACCAATAGATTATCTAAGGTAGTACTTCGCTTCTGTTTTAGAAAAAAATCCAAAATTCAAGCATCGTGTTTCGGACATGTGATGTTTTTGTATTCGAATTTAAAATAATCAGCAAACTTTGAACTGATTATGCCAATATCTGACAAACGAGGAACTTAAATGTGAATTGAAATGAAGAGACTTGCTAGAAATTTTTCATAATTTTGAAAGAATTCATGTCTTATAAATATATTTACCTTAAAAATATACATTTTGAATTTTAATCTACATATGTAATATAAGGTTAATCGTTTCATGCTCAAAAGAAACTTAACTCTTATAAAAGAGGTGTTTTCTCAACCTAAATGAACCTGATATATCATTTTGCCTGCCTATGTTTACTACTCATAAACGATCTTATTATGGAGTTATGTTTATTATAATGCTTAATCAGGCTAGAGGCATCGCCCCAATTAGTTATCGTAGCCCGTGGGGCTGTGCTCATTGGTTCCCCCAACACGGCTCTGATGACCGCATGCTACTTGTCCAGCTCTTAACCTGTCCCAGAACTCTAGCAATCCTTCAACCACTGGCCCTTGATTGTTCCTGTCGCCCTTAAGGATTGCTTATCACGACCGCGGTTTCTAGTGAAAATGGGATTTTTGGGAGATGGAGAAAGATACAAAACTATATATATTTATCTTTTCTATATTTGAATTTGATTAACTTCCATTTACATATATCTTTAGTTCTTCTAATAGAGCAATTATGATTCGGGAGGTGATCATGCACTGAGGGGGCATGGGGGAACTGGCTAAAAATCACTAGTGCAGAATTTGAAACCATTAAATTTGGTCGATGGCATACTTAGCTTAAATTATTTTCTTTTCCAAGCTATATAGAAAATATATATCATCATGAGTTGAATAATTTATTTTTTCATGTTTAATATTTTATCGGTGTAAAATAAATAAAAAAATTATAGATGTCCCCATAGTTTAATTGTAGAAATGTACTCAGGTGAATTTAAATTTTTATTCTCTCTTTTTTATGGTCTTTACTTTTTTAAATGATGAAGTGGCAGAATTGTTTTTTCATAGTCACTTTTTTCTGCTTAGTCGAGTAATTCATTACTTCATAGATTAACAAAAGATATACAATAATAAAAAAATTATTTAAATTGTATATTTCTGAATAAAGTAGTGAACCTGATATTGGGTTGCTATCAGAATTCACAACATTTTAGTATCCAGTTTTTCAATCTATAGCATTCAGAGAAATTGTCATGTGGGCCCCTTATCTTAAAATTAATGTAATGGACTTTTAAATCATGCAATCGGGACTAGATATTATGAATCAACTGCTGATTTTAATACATTTACGCTTGGAATGGTCTATCCTGACGGATTAGCATGACATTATTACTCGAATTAGTTTTTGGGCTTTTGGTCAGTCGATTCACTGTAATAGGACTTTTAAATCATGCAAATCAGAGGTAGATATTATGAATTGAATGCTAATCATAATGATCTGTATTTGGAACAGGGAAATTCTGACTATTTACTTGGACAAATAACGAATGAAGTTCTTTTCTTATCTGTCCTTTCTGTCTAATCTCTCGCTTATTCATTCACATTCATTCTCTCTTTTGGGCTTTATCTGGTGAATGATTGGGAGGCTATGAGAAAAGTAAGTGTAACTGCTCATTTTGATGCTTTGCACCTAGAAACAAAATGGGAAAAGGCATATGAAGTATAAATGAGGGTCTTATGTAGATTGAGGTTATGTGAAGCGTACAAGCTTCCTAAGTGATATGATATATGCGTGTGCTTGACGAATGTTGCCCTATGATTTGGGATTAGGGGATAGTTATCGAAGCAAGCTATTGAATAAAACCAGTGTGCTAGCTTTTGGACTGGGTTTATTCACTCAAGAAGGAAAAGAGCAGATCTGTCTTGCTTGAGCTAGACCGTTTTTCTCTAAAATTTAGTTCTTGGGTTCTTTCAGATAGACTGGTAAGAGTAAAAGCGGGAAGGAAAAAGAAAAAGAAGGGATAACCGCTTTTGAACCTAAATCCTGCTTCGACTTTAGAAAAATGCATCAAATGCAGTTTAACATTACTTCATTTGATGTGCTAATTTCTTCTTCTTTTTTTAATTTAATTTTATTCTCTTTTTGCTCATACTGCTTTTAGTTTTAATTATCTGTATGACGTATCTGTTTGATTATATCTGAAGCATGAATTCTGATATGGTAGTTGAGCGTTATGTCTTGGTTCTGTTTTGGCCAGGACTCTATTCGGGGGGAAGTTTCCTTAGTTAGTGAGCTGAGGGAGCGCCAACGAGCTGGTTCCATGACTCTTGAAGATGGCACTGCTGAAAATGATATTAGAGATCGAGAAGTAATTAATAATGTGTGTGAGTTGTCTGGTGTTATTGATGGAGACAAAGCAAAGAGTGACATTGATGCCTCTTTGGTTGATGGCTCTGCCTCCCTGGACTTAGCTGAGTCAAGGGGGGCCAAGCGTCCAAGTGAATGTGATGAACTACAATCCGTCAATAAGAAATGTTGTACAATTACTATAGATAGTGATGATGAGACTCAGGTTGCTGGAAATAGATCGTCACCTGTGGAGGAAGCCACCAAACCAGAAAGTGAAAGGGTCTCTAGTTCAGAGTCTGATACTGATGATTCCGATGATTCAGATGCTGGTGCCAGGATTCGTGCCAGGTACATTGTCGTCACAATCTATAGTCATGGTCTTTGTTTTGAGTTCTTAGGAGACCTGATAATTAACGATCAAGAGCTCAGTTCTCGCAAATGCTATGAATCCTCAGCACAATTATGGTAAAAGTTCAATTGCAAACTTTGTACTGATTTTGCTGGGGACTTTCACCTGAGGACAAAAATTCTGTGTCTTGAATTCCATGATAGTTAAATTATATGATGATTATTTCATTTTTATTTTTTGCTGAATGCTATTTGGGGAATAGATTTTGTGGTTCTTTGTTGTTATTCAGTTTTGTCCTCTTATCATTAAATTTTATAAAGGGAAAATATGCAACTCCATTTCAGAATAAAAATTATAAATCTAAAGCAATGCATGAACGTTCGTTACACCAAAACTCTTTTAGTCTTATCATCTTAATATTTCATTCCTGTCCTGCCTTTGTAGTTCTCTCTGAACTATCCTTGTTCTCTGAATTTTGGATTTCTGTCTGAACTTTAGTGTAATCCTTCAATATTGGATTGTCTTTCCTTTTTTCCTCTCTTTTTTCTAGCAGTAAGAAAAGACGGAAGAAGAAAATTCGGAGGATCATCGATGATGCCGAACTGGGAGAAGAGACGAAGAAGAAAATTGCAATTGAAAAGGTAAAGTTTACTCCTGCATGTATATGTAATGCCTCTTGTCGACATGATATCTCTAAATTAATTTTACAGGAACGTCAAGAGCGGCTTAAATCTTTGGAGGCACGGTTTTCTACCAAGTCTGTTATGATGAATTCTGCAGTGAGTGACTGGAGTTCATTTGACAGTGCTGGTGTCGAGATGCTAGGCGATACTTCAGCAGGTTACATAATTAATGTGGTGAGAGAGGAAGGTGAAGAAGCAGTGCGAATTCCTCCAAGCATCTCAGCGAAATTAAAACCCCATCAGGTTTGCCTAGTACACCTTATTCTTTTCACTATACTATTAATCTATTACGGAATTTGATTCTGAACTTTGGGGTTATCTGCATTCGATAACTTGTTGGGCTAATGGAGATGCCCATCCTTATCTATCCGCATATGACATTTCAAAAACTTCTGAAAACTTTTATGATAATTGGGTTGCTAATGTTGTGGTTAAGACTGGGGCCATAGCATGCTTTGATTTTGATTTCTAAGACTATAACGTAATTTATCCATACATGTCAATCAGCTGTTGGTATTAACTTGAAATTTTGTTTAAGTAGATTCTTAATCAGACCGATGGATGTTATGTAAAATGTACATAAATTAATCATGCATCTCCTTTTTTTTTTCACCCACTGAACTATTTTCTTTTATTCTTTTTCCTTGTTAGCATCCTCATTTCAGTTATGGTGGGTTTGATAATTTTAATTTCCCTTGTACTTCAGGTTGCAGGGATCAGGTTTATGTGGGAAAATATTATTCAATCTGAGCGAAAAGTAAGGTCTGGTGATAAAGGACTTGGTTGCATTCTGGCTCATACTATGGGGTTGGGTAAAACTTTTCAGGTAGCTCCCTAAACTAGATCAGGTTATGCTTTTACTGCAAGTTTCTGCTTCTTTCTTTCAATTGACACAACCACCTGTTTAATTTTCTATTTAAATGAATATCTGGATGAAAGTTCTGATGATATGTATCATTCTTTTCTGCTGTACCTGTGGGTTGATTCAAGACTTTGTAATTTCTTGATGTTTGTATACAATTTTATTTCAGATTCTCTTTCTATGTAGCAAGATGGATAAGCCACTACATGTTAGAAATTCTTATTTGTCATTTGACATTTTGTCCTGCTATCTCACATTTTGATTACATAAAGTACGTCAAAAATGATGGTTTTCTTAAGATTTCAAGTTTCTGCATACAGGTCATCGCTTTTCTGTACACTGCTATGAGAAGTGTGGACTTAGGATTAAGAACTGCACTCATTGTGACACCTGTAAGTGTTCTACACAATTGGCGACATGAGTTTATGAAATGGAGACCATCTGAGCTAAAGCCTTTTCGCATCTTTATGCTTGAAGATGTTCCAAGGTTTGTCTTTTCTGGTTTCTGGGATTTGATTGATTGATGCAAATAGTGCAGCTAAAATTGGTAGTAGTTCTATTTCACAAGTTTGCATGGCTATAATACTCTCTACCTCTATTTGTTCAGGGAGAAAAGGGTTGAGTTGCTTACAAAGTGGAGAATTAAAGGTGGTGTCTTCTTGATTGGCTATTCTGCCTTCCGAAATTTGTCTCTTGGAAAGTATGTTAAAGATCGAGACATGGCTAGGGAGCTTTGTCATGCTCTTCAGGTGATTGCCATTCTGGATCAAAGTCTATTTCTTTATATGGAGCATTTCTTGTTATGGATAGCATTGGGCCCTATGTTATTGCTCTGTCTGATGAGACTGCTGCCTATCTGTAAGCCAAGGCCTCTGGGTTTTCATCAACAATGAGCTGTGGTCCTCTCCTACTTTACATGTTCTATAGGCTACCCATCCTTCGAATATTTTGCTTAATATGATATTACCACTGTCCCCATTGCATTTTGCTAATTTGTCATTTCAAGCAATATCATCAAAAGAGTTGGAGAAATGACTATCACCACACTTAATCAGTCTATTTTTTTCTTGCTATCAATAATCTGAAGGTTCTGTAGTAGGATACACTTTCCTAGTGTTACGTATTGTCTCAATTTCCACAAGTGAGGACGCTAAACTTGTTACTTTTTTCCTTTGTCTGTATTTTGGTTATCTTTTCACATCACTCACTTGATGAGTGAATTTCCTTACTCCACTGTTATTAACTGTTGGCTGGTAGTTGTATGCTTATAAAGGCAATGTTTTTGTTGCCAGGATGGACCTGATATCCTAATTTGTGATGAGGCCCACATTATCAAGAACACCAGGGCTGATACAACCCAGGCGTTGAAACAAGTGAAGTGCCAGAGAAGGATTGCATTAACTGGATCACCTCTTCAGAACAATCTGATGGAGTACTATTGTGTATGATTTTCAGAACAATTTTGATTTGATGTAGTATGTTAATGCACTAGTAATCATGTTAAATTTTATTTCTTGCAGATGGTTGATTTTGTTAGAGAAGGATTTCTTGGTAGCAGCCATGAGTTTAGGAACCGGTAAGAGTATCAAGCTTTTATCCTCTGGCTATGTTCCCTTTAGCCTTTATTCCTGTGTTACCTAATCACCCTTTGGCTGTTTTGCAGTTTCCAAAATCCAATAGAAAATGGTCAACATACAAATTCGACTGCAGAAGATGTGAAGATAATGAATCAAAGATCTCATATTCTGTATGAACAGTTAAAAGGATTTGTTCAGAGGATGGACATGAACGTGGTTAAAAAAGATCTACCACCAAAAACTGTATTCGTTATATCGGTGAAGTTATCTCCATTACAGAGGAAACTGTATAAGAGATTTCTTGATGTTCATGGTTTCACAAAGGACAGGGTCTCTGGTGAAAAGATAATTAAGAGATCCTTTTTCGCAGGTTACCAGGCCTTAGCTCAGGTGTGTATCCCATTTTGCTTATTTACTGGCCTCTGATTTCCAATTTCTTTTATATGCACATAGGTTTTTCTTGCTAAAACAAGACAACCATAAAATAGGCTTTTAAGTCTATGCACAAGCTGAAGCCTGAGTAACTTGTGTTGAAATATGTTACTGTTTATTGGTGCACATATACGTAAAAGTTTTGAACCATATCGCCGAATGAATTCGTTTTGTGGGACATAGAGGCCCGAAAATATGAAAAGTGCAATTTAACTTGAAATTTTAGTAACTGTTTTAACCTTGAAGAGATAGATTTGCCATCTTGTTTTGCTATTTTTTATAATGAATACAACTTATTGATCTTAACATTTGAGGAGTATAAGTTCAACATATTACATTTGTTCTTTGCAGATATGGAACCATCCTGGAATTTTGCAACTGAGGAAAGAAAACAAAGACTCCGCTAAACGTGAAGAAGCCGAAAGCTGTCTTGCAGATGAAAGCTCAAGCGATGAGAATGTTGATCTGATCTCTGGAGGTACTTTTAGCTGCACCTTGCTCATTTTTCTAGTCCAACAACTGAGTCAGGTTGAATATAGTTCATTATTTGGTTCATTTGTCTCTTAAAATTTTCTAGAAAATCGTACTTTGACATTTACTTTTCTCTTTTATCATCCATACAAAACTGGAAAGTAGTCTGCATTTTCTTCATTATTGTCTAGAGAATGCTGGAAAGTTATCTGCCAGCTGTCTTAAATTATAGACATGGCTAATAGTCTTTTAAAGACCTATTTTCTGGATATCTACATATGGTTTCAATGTTTCTAGAGCCGTTTTATTCATTTGTCCTCCATGCATGTTGCTGCAGAGAAGCTGAGCAATCCTCCCAGAAAAAACGATAATGGATTTCTCCGTGAGGTGCTTGAATTTCATTTTTTTTTCCCTGACTAATTACTGGATATATAATACTGTCCAGAGTCACCTAGTTTCTGTGTCTTGCTAAGTAATCTTTTCTTCCGTGTCTTCTCGGATGGCTCTTGACCAAATTGTTTCATGCTAGCAGGATTGGTGGATAGATCTGCTTATGGAAAATAAGTATAAGGACGCCGATCAAGGTGGCAAAATGGTTTTGCTGCTGGATATCCTCACAATGTGCGCAGATATGGGTGATAAGGCACTGGTATTCAGCCAGAGTATATTGACTTTGGACCTGATTGAATTTTATCTTTCAAAATTGCCTCGCCCAAGGAAAAAGGGAAAACGTTGGAAAAAAGGGAAGGACTGGTACAGGTGTGTGTGTTGGCAATGTGAATTTTTAGAAAATGTCATTCTTTGTTTTGATGCTCAAGTGTTATTTTATTTCACTTAAGATCCTATTGACCAATGAAGGTGAAGTAATACTGTTTGTCCTGCGCAGATTAGATGGAAGGACAGAAAGCTCTGAGAGGCAGAAATTGGTTGAGAGGTTCAATGATCCTTTCAATAGAAGGGTCAAGTGCACTTTGATATCGACAAGAGCTGGATCTCTGGGAATTAATCTTCATGCAGCTAACCGAGTAATTATAGTTGATGGATCTTGGAACCCGACATATGATCTTCAGGCTATATATAGGGTTTGGAGGTGCGTATGCTATGTTTTCTGTTAGTGTTACTTGACCAAAATCTGTTTAGTTAGTTTACAAAAAAACTACGAAATTAGAAATACCCTGTCATCACTAAGGGAGGGGTCTGTAATGTTTGGTGAGATCTGTAAGATGAAGGCAGATTTTTGGGTAATTTCAAAATATAGGGGGATTTTATTCTTAAATGATCCAATCGGCAAGGAGTTTTTGGTAATTGATCCTTTATGCGTTAAGCTAGACATAGTTAAGTTTGATTATTATGAAATCTTAGCTGCTTATGTGTGTAGGTACGGCCAAACGAAGCCAGTTTTTGCGTACCGATTGCTGGCACATGCTACAATGGAAGAAAAAATTTATAAGCGTCAGGTAGTGGCTGACTAAAAATGTTAGTTGAGAAGTTGCTAGCTCAAATGAAAGCTTGCTAAGACTAATTTTACAGGTGACTAAGGAAGGCCTTGCAGCAAGGGTAGTTGATAGACAGCAGGTACACAGAACAATGTCTAAAGAAGAAATACTACATTTGTTTGAATTTGGCGATGACGAAAATGCTGACATAAAACCTGAGTTGGGACAAGAAAGCGGAGTTGCTTCTGAGCCAAATACAACTGGTCATGTTGGAAACTTATTGAAGCAGAAGATGCTACTTCCTCATGGAAGTTCATCTTCCGACAAATTAATCGAAACTTTGATTAGCAGACATCATCCGAGGTACAGATTATTTGACTTCTTTCCAAATCTTTGCTACTGTAACTGCGATAGTTTGGTTCAGCTTCATGATTCTCTTTCGCTGGTAAATATCGTGCGAGGTGGTTGTAAAATAGCTAACAGGAATGCATTTTCCTTTCAGTTGGATCTCAAATTACCATGAACATGAGACCCTCTTGCAAGAAAACGAAGATGAGAAACTGTCGAAAGAAGAGCAGGACTTGGCTTGGGAAGTATATCGGAAAACCCTTGAGTGGGAGGAGATTCAGCGTGTTTCTCCAGATGAAAACCTACCGGAGCACCAGAAAATCTCTTTTCAAGAATCTGCAACAGAGCAGCAGCAGCAGCAACAGCTTGTTGCTGATCCTGTGGTTGAGCAAAGGCCCAACCAATCGACTGCAGTGGCTCCCAAACAAGACTATGCCCTCGAACGGGCCAGGCAACGCCATCAATACAAATATGGGCTGCGGCAGTGCACAAATCTCTCGCACGTAATGACCTTGAAGAGTCAGAGAATAAAGATGGGAGGTGGTGCAATATGTGGGGAATGCGCTCAAATGGTTTGTTGGGATGACGTCAAAGGGGTTAGCATTTCCTATAATCGTGTATAGTCATCTGTTTTGATATATCCATAATGCTTTGGTTTTATTATCCATTTGGTCTGGAAATTGATCTCTTAATTCTTTAACAGGAAGTCCCAGTCCATTTTCATTAGTTTCATTGCATTATAGGGGCAAAAAAACATTTTCTTCTTTTAGCAGAGGATAGATAAATCAGCCCTTGTGAACTGTCATGATGGGCAAACCTTTTTTACATTTTTACCTTTTTTTTTCTTTTTAATTTGAAATATAGGGGAACCACATGTTAAGACCCTTTGAAGGCGAGCATAATTATAAAAAGAAAAAATTGTATCTGGTTATCCCTTTTTACCCCCCTTTAAATTTATGGTTGATGTGTGCATGATGGATTTTCAGTTATTATCGAAGTATAACCTTGCTCTATTTTTTGTTTGTTTAGACTTGCTTCAGTTTTATTTAGGTATTCAAATGAATTGAGCCGGCTAAGGCTTGAAAAATGTATGGGGTTGAGTTCTATGAATTCAAACCCGAGTGAAATAATTCTTAAGGCTCGTGTGCATGCCTAATCGAAATATATATGATTATATACAAATTGAGCTGAACTGAGTCAAGCTGAGCTAAGCTGAATTCGAGCCTTATTATCTTTAGCTGGTTGAGTTACAGCCTGAGATGTGGTCATGGATCTGCTCGACTATCTTGCGTCCCTAATTATGTCCAATTGCAACTAATTTTGATTGATATGATGATCTATAATAATTATAACTTCTTATAATACTTTGAGCAAAAGAGTAAAGTTTAGATACAATATGTGGTTTTGTTTTGAGATATTGGAAGCAAAGAATTGAAAAAATTAAAAAATAAAAAAAAAAAACCCAAACGCAGCCTAATAAATGTATTATTATTTTCCAACCAAAAAAACCATCCCTTTGGCAAAGATCATTGCTTGCAAGCAAGAGAAGTTCTGCAAATGCTGTAACAACCATCAACGAAGTCTCGTTACATTTTACAAAGTTGATGCTCTAAAGGTCCATATAAAGTCAGAACATAAAGATCGGAGGATGACACTTCTAACATCTCTCATCCCCCAGCCAGTTATCCTTCTCCTTCGGCCCTGTCGGCCCTTCTTCCCCGTAAAGTTCAGTCGGAAGCAACTCTATAATGTTTTCCAGCGAAAACCTTATGACAAAGGGGAGATGTTTGAGTATCTTATCCAGTTCAGACCGTGAATCATAAACGACAGTTGGACCCCATTCCCTCATGTACTGCAACCACGGAGGTTCTATAATCTCGTCTCCAAGATACTCTGCAGCAACGATTTGATATCGAACACTAGAATCAACAAAGTACTCACTTTTAGCACAATCGTTGCATGCTCCAACTCCAAGTTTGGTCGAGCCTTGAATGTAACAACCTTCGTGAGGGAAACTCGCGTGACCACTTTTGGATGCATATACTATCGACCTATTTCCCTCGATGAACTCCAACTCAGAAGCATCGAGCCATTCACCTCCACTGTGTTCTGAAAAATACATGCTCCAAAGTTCTCCATTGAAGTTGCTTATACGAAGAGTATAATGCTCCCAATCACCCACATGCTGTCCTATTCGATTAAACGTATAGTTGAATCCTCCGGCTTTAATGGTAGACGGGCCGTTAAACGGACAAAATATCCACATAACAATGTCAGTGAAAGTTCCTCCAGAAGCTGGCTTTACATGAACATATAACTCTGCAGTTTCGATTTTACCAGATTTTACATAATCCCGATCGTTTTCTTCTTCTGGCAAATCGAGCCAGAATTCTCCATCGTTACTCCCACCACCAGGTAAATTCGACCCCTTAGAATCAATAGATAATCCGTTATCTTTTCCCTCTTTGTATAGAAGGGCTCCGTTCAAGAAGAACCAAGAAACCGAGGAGGGCAAGAAAGTTTCGTCTGGATGAAAGTAAACTGTCGGCCCATAATGCTTGATGAGCGCATGAACCTGCTCCAAATTCGGCATTGCAATAAGGGATGAATCAAGGTTTTTCAGGCATGCGATAGTCAAGTCATCGTCTTGAGAAGTCTTGCTTGTGCTGCAGAAGAATGTACCGACAGGAACACCTTTACAAAGCATTCCCCTCCTACACGGTCGCGTGTTCCAAACATAGAATTGCCACCTTGAGAAGGGCGAATTCGTATCAAATATAACCTCACTGGTTTCACAACTTTCAGTGAGATCAGATTGGACACATCTTACTTCTTCGACATCAGGCTCTTGAGGCTCGGTTGTAACAACGAACCCTAGAGGCTTATAACCCTCTGGTGGATTCGGGAGCCATATGTAACCACGTTCGTCGCCATAATGATTTGCGCTCCATACTAAAGTATAGTTCACCGGCTTTTTAAGAGGTGGAGATGACTCATAAGTCGATATGTCTTTAGCAACAAGAACAGAGCCTCCTAATTTCTGATCACTTGGCTGACAATAGTCACCAAGGCTGAAATATCCATTGGGGATTTCAATAGGTTTATAAAATGTGACACCATTGGTTCTTCCCAGTAAGGGGCTGCAACTCCATATTTTGTCAAATTTAGTGATTTGAACAACTTCTATTTCTCCCAAGCTTATCTTCCCTGTAGCAAAACCTTTACCTTGAAAAGTTGTGAATGTTAGTAACACCTCGAGATAACTTCAAAGGAAGTTGTTAAAGATTGTGAACATGGTTTGCAGAATCGTTGCGGGTGCCAGAACGAAGGCCACTGTTCCAAATTTCATTGCAATGCCGTGGAACGGCTGTGGATATTGCAATATTTTTCAGTTTAAAGGATTGATTTTTTTTTTCCCCTCTTTTTTTCTCTTTTTTTTAAAAGAGAAAGTGCAAAAAATGTTAAAACATGTAATCGTTCTACCGTTATAGTCCGATAGATCAGACTGTCGGTCAATTCCAGTTGATCTATCAGTTTGGAATATTAGTTCATACGATAATACAAAAACCATTCCTACTGGGATGTTGGAAAAAAGAAGGCCATTCTCGTTCCGTTCCGACCATTCTGGCAAGCCGTGATCGTGCATAAAATAGATGAAAACACATGAAAAACAAGTTAGAAGTGTGTAAATTGTACAATAGAAAAGTCAATATAGAATACTATAATCTTTAGCAGAATATGGGACAATGGAGTCACATGAAGCATGCCAAAGACATCCTTTTATATAATTAATCACTTCTCTTTTGCTTGCAGACAAGAAATATCTTCCTTCTAGGTGGATAAATTGATTCCTCGGACAAAGAAATTTTAACTAAAAACACAGTTTTGACCAAGTAAATAAAATTTTCTTCATGATCCAATATATCTAATGAAAAAAAGCTTTTCTTCATATATGTTCTTGAATGATCTAATGGAAACTGGGAGTCAACTTTCTTTATAATTCACATGAACTTTACCTATATTCAGCCATGATTTTGCTAAAAACTATAATCTAGCCAAAGTTTCTTGAGAAGGTGAATGTTAAACAGAAAGGGTAACAGAAAAAAGCAGAATTTGAAGCACAAAAAGAGCAGATCATATGATATACTGCATAAAACAGAGCCCAATTCCAATGCAAAAAAGAACTGGATCATATTAAAAAAAAAAAAA
>JACFYI010003563.1:2700-17378 GCA_014898755.1 Handroanthus guayacan | reverse complement strand
TTTGGTGATTTTCCAAAAGAAACTTGATACTAGAATTCTGATCTGTTCTCGGGTGGAAGGCAGTGCACTTACCCTGCTTTGAAAAATCGAAAACTAGACCTATACAATTCTAAAAATTTCATAAAGGTACCATTGGAAACCTATTTAAGTCTAGTTGATGATAGGAACAAGAATCACCCGAAACACCAAGGGAAACGGTAGGAAAATGAGTTTGAATGGAACCTGCCATTTTGGCCGGGACAGGGGAGTTCTCTGCGCTAACCCTAACTTTAAAAATTCATAACTTGGCCACCATATGTCCAAAAAATCTACACAATATACCGTTTGAAATCTTATCGAGTGTAGTTATCATTAGAATCAAGAATCACCCAATTTCATGCACGAAAATGCCCAGAAACACCCTTTAATCCAAACATGCCAGTTTTCTCGGGTAGCAGGGCTACACTGGAACTGGCCCAAAACCTTTCCCTGACTTCAACTCGTTATAAATCCCTCATTTCTTCACCAAATTGAACCCAAAAATATAGCTTAGAAACTTTGTTAAGTGTA
Source organism: Handroanthus guayacan (assembly GCA_014898755.1). NCBI lineage: Eukaryota > Viridiplantae > Streptophyta > Magnoliopsida > Lamiales > Bignoniaceae > Handroanthus > Handroanthus guayacan. Next base: position 16,829 of record JACFYI010003563.1, on the reverse strand, counting down.
GATAACAACAGGCTCAAGAAATTTTAAAATCCATGTAGGAGTTAAACCAGAATATTTGGTAAACCCAAACTGGTCCGGTTGATTTAAGGATTTGGTAGTTTCTTGTATCAACTTTAAAAATTCATAACTAGAGTTTCACTCGTCGAATTTTAAATATAAGACCACCTTTAGAAAGCTTGTCGAGTCTAGATAGTCGTAGAACTAAATTGCCAATTTTTACTAATTAAAAAGTATTTTTAAGATGGCTTGAAAAATTACTGCCGCATAGATTTTCTTCAAAACTTGCAATTTTTGGTGTTTTTCTTAAAATAAACTTTAAAAATCATCTCCTAAGCTCTTAAATTTTATATGATGATCCAATTAGAGTTCTTATACCCATATCCGTATTTCTTGATTCCCGCATCTCTATTATTTGAATTCGACATCGATTGTTGATTTCTTGAATGCTCCAGAAATGCACACCTAATGATTGAATGAATGTTGGGATTACCCTAGTGTTTGAGTAGTTTGGAAGGGGGCTTAGAGGTAAGCTTCTGGACAACTACTCCCGGCATGCGGTCGATCGTGCCTAAATTATTTACTTGGATTGCTCCCCTCTGAACAGCCGTTCGAGGGAGAGACGGGAGGCATAAGGGTATAATTGAATGATTGTGGAGTTACAAGGGTGACAGACCCACCAAATACTAGTTCAGCCTAATTGATTTTGACATTCATAATATGATTTGATTTCTCCGAACTCATATTTGCATCGGATTGAATTGTCCCCTTGGATATGAATGTCAACGATTGACTCAACATCCCTCATCAATTTCTTGAGTCCTATTCCTTGACCTTCCGTTATGATTTTTACTAAGTCTCTCGACTTATTTAAATTTTCTACCATGTGTAGGTGAATAAATATGAGGAATGATGCAACTATTGACATAAGAGCCTAGGTTAGAATGTTTCTACCTGTCTAGTTTCGATATTTGTACTATGTAAATAGTGAGATTTTTGTATATTAGTAAGAATGAAGTTGTAAATTTTCAGCATGTACTGTAGCTAATTATTTCTTTTGGAATGTAAGTTGTAATTTTAGCAAATTCTGGAGTTGTAAAATAAGACGAAGTTTGGCACTTATGCAAATGAATAACGATGCAAATGTTCAGTTGTGGTTTTAGATATTGAATAATTGTGTTCATATTGATTTTAGTATTTAAATTTAGTACTCATGAATGTGAGTAATGTCCCGGTGACTAGGGCGGAAGTGCACTAGGACCCGGGGCGTTACAATAGGGGTATCTGATACGGGAAATATCGGGTTGACTATTGGAATCCCTGAAAATCACCTACCGTTAGATAGACTAGACGAGCCCTAGAGTTTAGGGTTCTGACAGCCTATCCTAAAGCACATGATTAGTCGACAAAGTGCTTTACTGAATGGCTCTCCTCGAGCGACGGCTCGGAGATGCAAAACGGAGGGATAAGGATGAATCTGATTGAAGAAATAAGGATGATAGATCACCAAAATTGTTGATTCAGTCTTATCAGACTCGAATGTGATCAATATTCACTAGTAATGACCCAAACAAAATGACATGACTGTACCGAAATATTTACTGGATCACATTCCTGTCTTTACCGTTCCACTCACCGTTGTACTCTTATTCCTATTTTTCTGCCATGAGTTTTACTGGGTCAGTGAACTCGTGATTCCATATCATGTTGTAGATTCCTAAGTCAAATTAATAGACCGAAGCTTGGTACGGATCGTGGATGTAATGCCCCGATCTAGAGCATCCGCCCCTAGACCGAGTTGTTACTGGGGAGAGAGTTTTTAAATATTTTTAAGTAGAAAATATTCAAACAAATAAATTTTTATCCTTCAAGAGTTTAATAAATCAAACTTTTTTTTCTAAGTTTTCATTTTAAACTTTTATTAAGCTTTATTTAATTCGGATTTCATAGGAATAAAAATTATTATTTTTCTATTTAGGATAACTTTACCAATCATTCATCTCTTTATATTACTAGATTTTTCAAACTTCACAAAATATGAAGAGCAAATAAATTCACCAAGTTTTCAAATGATGAGATAATATATTTTCTTAGCAAAAGTATACATAATGTGCTTAAATAATTTCAACTAATACACTATATGAGATAATTATCTGACTTTAACTCTATTACAAAATATTCCAAGATTACAAAAATCAGGTCGGCACAACATATATAAATTCTCAAGGCAAGTAGTGACTTTAACTCTCCGGAATATGTTCACCTAAAAAAAAATATTAAACAATAAGTTCGAATGACTTAGTAAGAAATTATGACATGGAATAGAAGTCAAATTAAGGGGACATGGTAAATGATAAGAATAATAATGATGATGACATGAGTACATATACGGTAATCAATAACGTTTTCGGCAGAACGATTATTTGGTGGATCTGTCTCTCTTATTACTTCATTATATTAAATCAATCCTTATCCCTCCAATTTCTCCCTCGAGTGGCTGCTCAGAGAGGAAACAAACTCAACATAAATCGGCACGGTCGATCGCGTCTCATGGACCAATTCCCTGGAACACCTACCTCCAAGTGATCGTGGAATTGTCCAAAATGGGAAAACCCTGCAGGAGACGAACCGACGGTCGAATACCGTCCAGCTGTCTCTCCGGTGGCTCCCGGGCCCATCAATATACAAACAATTTAGGGTTTTGGAAGGAAACAATAACAATTGCCCTATTTAAACAATATTCATTTCAACAATTGAAAAAATTTCTCGATTTCAATCAATAGATCGGGAGTATAGCTAAGAACTTGGCTTCAAGAAAACGAATAAGAGTATCGATATAGGATAAATTGTTGAGTAGGAAAAATATACTTTCAAGTTTTGCAAACTTATTATGAAGGAAAGATTTTATTTTCTATTTTCTTAAAAGAATTTGTTTCTATTTTCTTTTCTCCCAATTTTTTTTTTCTCTAAACTTACTCACACACACGGGTACACACACACACAAAAACATGCACAAAGGGGGTAGCAATAAAGGAAAGAAGGAAAACACGATTTTTTCTTAATAAATCGTCCAATTAAAATTTTCTTTTCTTCTCCCTCTTTTTTTTCTCTTTTTTTTTTCACACACATACACACACACGAATATTGGGAAAATATATATAAAAAATTAGCATGAGGGGAGGGAATATTATGTTAGAAAATAAGGAAAAGAAGTTAGATTAGATAATTAAATCGGTTAGGAAGATTAGAACAGTTAGAACGGTTAGAATGGTTAGGACGATTAGAATGTTAGCGAATTAGCAAGGAGTTAGATTAGGAATCAAGGAAGTCATTATCAAGGCTAAGGATATGGCATAATTCTTACCTTAATCTTAGGATTTCAAAGCTTTAAAAATTCCACCGAGTTTCCTTTGATTTTTCCTACATATACCAATTTTTGTTTCAATAGGTGGAGCTTCTATTTTCTTATAATTTTAATGAATTCAAAGCTTCAAACTCTACCTTGGATCTTGATCTATGCACTCTTCCTTCTCCTCCCAAAATTCTAAGTGGTTGGAAGCCTATCTAGGGTTTAATGAAAGATTGGAATTTTTTTCAAAGGTTTGGGATTTTTGAGAGAGTTCGAGGGTGTTTTTCCTACAATAGTGAAGAGAGTGGTAGGTTTTGGTGTGAGAGAATTGAAGAGAATGGCCCCCTATTTATAGAAAAATTTTAGGGTTAGTTTTTGTAATTAATAAAATCCCTAAGGATATTTTGGTCATTTTAAATGGATGCAAGTTGTGCATATAGAGAGATCTTGAGTCTTCTATACATGCACCATGTGACATAATTTATTTTATTATTATTTTTTATTTTATTTACAATTTTCGGATTTATTACAGTGGGCCCTCTATTGTGATAGTGCAACTATTAGGCCTATTGTAGATACAATTATATGGACTGTACTAATGAAATTTTGATAGGCCCATTTTCTTTAGACCAAACGAATTGTATTTTGCATTTTTGAAATCTGGACTTGTAAGTTCGACGTTTTAATTTATGGAATGAAATGTTTATGTTTTAGTTATTAGTTACCGTATTTTACTGATTTAGCTTTACTGACCGACCATAAGTGACGTCCCGGATCACGAGGCGGAATATCGAGCGATCCCGGGGTATTACACCCCCCCTCCCCAATTGTATAACCCCCTATATAGATTTATATCACATTTATTTTAGTTGTAACATATGAAATGTTACTACATTTGACTTATGGTATTAAGAAGAAAAATTCAAGAAGAAAATTCCACTCTTTGCCTCAATTTATCTTCCCTTATTCTTGTTACATTCATTTAGTTTTACAATATATTATCAACATGAATTCGCTCAAAGTCCTTAGTTGAAATCAAATTTCTTTGATTTGAGGTAATCTTTCCCACTTATTTTATAAAGTTGTGTTAACAATATGCATAGTTTCATTATTGAGATAATATTATTGATTTCTTATAAGACTATTTCAAAATATATTTGGTCAAATATATTAATAGATTATTCCTATTAACAATATATAATTTATTAATATATGATAAATAGATATTTTGCGCCAGTCCCTTCTTTGTTGTTACCAAATTGTCCTAATATTATTTATCTTTCATTCTCGTTCGTTGATTTTTCTTAAATTATTTATCTTCTATTTATTTTATATTTAAGAAGGTTAGCATTGAATAAAGTTCTCCTCTTAAATTAAGATAAAATGGATTTATTGAAATTGTAAAATCAATTTACACCAAATGACAAGATCTTACAGATTAATTAATACTTAAATAATAGTAGAAGTTTTTGCTTGATTAAAGAGAGTTACTTTGCATATAATTAATATTAAAAACTGTTGTCTTAAATATAATTACTTCATATATAATTGATTATATTTCTTAAGGAAAATTTATTTAAATATCTAACTTTTTTCTATTAAACAAATAGAATTAGAATGATAATGATAATGATAAATAAATATTGTTGGAAACATAAACTACACTTATTTATTTGAAACTATATTTGGATAATATGAAATTCTCAAATAATCTTTCACTAAATATTAATTAAATAGCTTGCATTATGTCAAATCTTACTAAACTTGAGTTCGAGGCCCTTGACAAAACGGGTAAGAATTATTTGTCATAGGTACTAGATGCTGAAATACATTTAGACACGAAGGGACTAGGAGTTGCAATAATAGCAGAAAACGAAATATCTATCAAGATAAGGCAAAAGCAATGATCTTCCTTCGCCATTATCTACAAAAAGGATTAAAAGCAGAATATTTGACAGTAAAAGATCCACTTGAATTGTGGAATAATTTAAAAGAACGCTATGACCACCAAAAAAAATAATATCACCAAAAGCTTGTTATGATTGGATGCATCTATGGTTGCAAGATTTAAAATTGTAAGTGATTACAATTCTGTTGTTTTCAAAATAAGTTCTCAATTAAAATTAGAGTAAATTGCACTTTGCCCCCCAACGTATAGGGTCTTTTGCACTTTTCTCCCTAACCTTTTCGTTTTTACACTAACCATCCCAACCGTTGAAAAATGTGTGATTTCCCACCTTTAGTATTATCCGGTGGTATATTTTGAATGGCCTGATGTTTGACTTATTGAAGGGTACTTCTGTCATTTAATATTTATCCAATGGTTTATTAACCACAATAAGTGAAAACTGTATAAATAAGTGTATAAAAATCTCTCCCTCTCACTTTTACAAATCCAAATTACAGATGACTACTCTCAATAGTTTCTTCTCTCCAGCTTCGTACTTGATAGAACCCAAGAAAAATTTCAGCCTCTCAATTTCTCCATCTTATCATCTCCCCAGGCTTTCAAAGCCATTATTAAATCCAAATCTTGCCCAGCAAATCAGGCCCTTTTGGCCCATTAACGCTGTCACAGAAGACAGAGAAGTTGCCTCCACGGAGAAAACCGGTGACCAAGATGAAGAACAGACTTCAGTTTCGAGAAAAATGGAAGGGACTGAGAGAAGTATTCTTGGTATTACCTCTTCTGATAGATTACTCAATGCTGCTATTGTTCTTGGTGCCGAGTCTCTTGCAGTCACCAAGTTGCTTACAATTGATCATGACTATTGGCAGGTGAGTTTCTTCATTTTTCCCTTTATATACTCCTGTTTTCCTTTTCCTTTTTTGTAAAAATATCACATTCTGAATCTTTGGTGAATGGAAATGAGTGTAATCCCTTGCTGAATTGAAGTTTCATGTGCGTTTAATGTTCAATTTTGCATTTCTGATACCAAATTATTTCTGGGCCTCTTTAAATGTGTGCTTTTATATGTTTTACAAGCTCTTTGATTACAATTAAGGTGTTAAAAATGGAGTCCAGTTGAGTTTTTCGTGAAATTAGTGGATATTACTGTGAAATCTCTTTCGAAATTTCTTTGATTTGTGATTTTAATTTCCAGGGATGGACCCTCTATGAAGTGTTGAGGCATGCACCTGAGCACAACTGGAATGCTTATGAAGAAGCCCTTAAAACACATCCCGTATTGGCTAAAATTAATATACAGTTAATAAACTATTGGATAAATATTAAATGACAGAAGTACCCTTCAATAAGTCAAAAATCAGGCCATTCAATGGAATATTCCAGGAATATACGGCCGGATAATACTAAAAGGGGGAAATCGCACGTTTTTCAACGGTTGGGGTGGTTAGTATAAAAACGAAAAGGTTAGGGAGCAAAGTACAAAAGACCCTATACGTTGGGGGGCAAAATGCAATTTACTCTTAAAATTATGTGGAGAAAAGATTATGGATGATGACTTACTAGAAAAGACCCTTTCTACCTTTCACGCTTCAAATGTGCTCCAGTAGCAGCAATATCGTGAAAAAGGTTTTAAAAAATATGCAGAATTGATATCATGTCTGCTTGTAGCTGAGCAAACTAATGAGCTGCTAATAAAAAATCATGAGGCCCATCCTACTGGTTCTGCTCCATTCCCTGAAGTGAATGCAACAGTATTTAACAAACCTGGAGGTGGACGAAATCGTGATCACAATAATACCGGTGGACGTGGTCGTGGACATAGGCACGGTCGTGGTCGAAATAATTATCGCTATCGTAGTGGTAATAATTACAATTCTCACCACCAGAAGTGGATCAATAATGATGAAAAAGAAAAGGATAAGGGTGGTCAAAGTAATCCTCCAAGAGATAAAGAAAATGTATGCTATCGATGTGCTATGAAGGGACATTGGTCACGTACCTATCGTATGCCCAAACATCTTGTTAAACTTTATCAAGACTCCATTAAAGGAAAAAATGCGGAGACAAATTTTACTCATCATAATAACAATTCCAACTATGATGTTGAGGCAAATTTTACATACAAAGATGATGACTTCAAAGGCCTTGATGATATAATACACTTAGATGCAGCAGACTTCTTTCAGGGTTATGAAGAAAGGACTAGAGATGAAAATAATATTTGATATTACATTTATTTTCATTGCATATTTATCATTTTCGTATGTTTGTCTTTTAACCTTTATAAGATCCCCAATAATGTATTTTGTTTTTATTTTCATTGAAGAACATAAATATTTCTCAATCTATAGTTGGGCTCAAGATTGATAATGAAGACATATGTCTGGTTGATAATGCTACAACGCACACAATTCTTAAACATGAAAAATATTTTTCTCATTTGACTATAGCTTCAATGTCAATACAATATCTGCTAGTACAAAACTAATTGAAGACTCCGGAAGAGCTAAGATATTATTACCCGAAGGAACAAAGTTTGTGATAGATGATGCATTATTTTCTAGTAAGTCACAAAGAAACTTATTAAGCTTCAAAGATATTCGCCGAAATGGATATCATATAGAGACTATAAATGAGTCAAACATTGAATATCCTCATATTACTAAAATTGTATCGGGTGAAAAATGTATATTAGAAATATTATCCGCATTTTCTTCCGGCTTGTACTACACAAACATTAGCATAGTTGAAACACATGCCATAGTAAACCAAAAGTTTATTGACCCGAATAGTTTTATTGTTTGGCATGACCGGTTAAGCCATCCCGGTTCAATTATGATGCGAAAAATTATTGAAAATTCACATGGACACCAATTGAAGAACCAGAAGATTCTTCAATTTAAAGAATTCTCATGTGCTGCTTGTTCCCAAGGTAAACTTATTACTAGACTATCACCAGCTAAAGTCGGGATTGAATCTCTTGCGTTTCTAAAACGTATGCAGGGTGATATATATGGGCCCATTCAGCAACCATGTGAACCATTTAGATATTTTATGGTTTTGATAGATGCAACTACTAGATGGTCATATGTGTGTTTATTATCAACTCACAACCTTGTGTTTGCGAAATTACTTGCTCAAATAATCAAATTAAGAGCACAGTTTTCATATTATACAATCAAGACAATTCTTTTAGATAATGCTAGTGAATTTACGACTCAGGCTTTTAATGATTATTGTATAGCGATTGGAATAACAATTGAACAGCCTATTGCTCATGTTTATACACAAAATGGTTTAGCAGAATCATTTATTAAATGTCTCCAATTAATAACTAGACCATTGCTTATGAGAACAAAACTTCCTGTATCTACATGTGATATCCAGTTCTTCACACAACAACACTTATACACATCAGGCCAACAGGTAATCATAAATTCTCCCCATTACAATTGGCTTTTGGTCAGGAGCCAAATATTTCTCATCTTAGAATTTTTGGTTGTGCGGTGTATGTTCCAATTGCTCTACCACAATGCACAAAGATAGGTCCCCAAAGAAGGTTGGGAATATATGTTGGCCATGAATCTCCATCTATAATTAAATATCTTGAACAAATGACTGGAGATTTATTTACAGCAAGATTTGCTGATTGTCATTTTGATGAATTAGTTTTGCCAACATTAGGGGGAGAAAATAAACAGTTGGAATGCATTATCTTTATCTCATTTAGATCCTCACATAAAATAATGTGAATTGGAAGTTCAAAAGATAATTCATTTACAAAATATTGCAAACCAACTGCCAGATGCATTTACTGAACTACCAAGAGTTACAAAATCTCATATTACAGCTGTAAATGCTCCAATTCGAATTGATATCCCAGTAGGACAATCTAACAGTGCAAATGAAAGTAAACCGCGCCTGAAGCATGGTAGACCAGTCGATTCTAAAGATAAAAACCCTCGAAAGAATAAAGGAGCAAATCAAAACGGCCATATTGTGGAGGCGGGTCCTCCAGAAGAGGTCCAAGATATAACTGATCATAAAGCCCCAAAAGAGGTTCAGGTACCTGAAAATAATGATAATGAAGAGATCTTGATGAGTTATGTCAACACTTAAAAAATATGGAACCGAACAGATATAGTTGTCGATAACATTTTTGCATATAATATTGCGGTAGATATAATGAAGCAAGACGAGGATTTTGAACCCAAATCTGTCGAGGAATGTAAACAAAGAATTGATTGGGTAAAATAGAGAGACGCAATTCAAACAAAATCAAATTCACTTGCTAAACATGAAGTTTTTCGAGCTGTAGTCCAAACACCTGAAGGTGTAAAGCCAATGGGGTATAAATGGGTTTTTGTGCGAAAACAAAATGAGAAAAATGAAGTCATCAGATATAAAGCACGACTTGTAGCACAAGGGTTTTCGCAAAGGCCTGTCATTGATTATGAAAAAACATATTCTCCTGTGATGGATGCAATCACGTTTAGATATCTTATTAATCTAGCAGTACGTGAAAAACTTGACATACGTCTAATGGATGTTGTTACAGCCTATCTATATGGCTCGTTAGATAATGAAATCTACATGAAAATCTCCGAAGGATTTAAGATGCCGGAAGCATGCAAATTTCTCGAGAAAATTGCACAATAAGATTAAATAAGTCCTTATATGGATTAAAACAATCTGGGCATATGTGGTACAATCACCTTAGTGAATATTTGTTGAAAGAAGTTTATAAAAATGACTCGATTTGTCCATGTGTATTTATCAAAAGATTTGGACAAAGACTTGTAACAATTGCTGTGTATGTTGATGATTTAAATATTATTGGAACTCCTAAAGAACTTCAAAAGACAGTAAATTATCTAAAGAAGGAATTTGAGATGAAAGATCTTGGCAAAACAAAATTTTGTCTCGGCTTGCAGATCGAGCACTTAACCGATGGAATCCTTATCCATCAATCAGTTTACATAGAGAAGATCTTAAAGCGGTTCTATATAGACAAAGCATATCTATTGAGTACCCCAATGGTTGTAAGATCGCTAGATGTGAATAAAGATCCTTTTCGTCCTCGTGAGAATAATGAAGAAATTCTCGATCCCGAAGTACCGTATCTTAGTGCTATACGAGCATTAATGTATCTTGCTAACAATACCCGACCTATAGCATTTGCTGTAAATTTGTTGGCTAGATTCAGTTCTTCTGCAACTCGAAGACATTGGAATGGAGTTAAGCATGTATTTCGTTATCTCTGAGGGATAATTGATAAAGGTTTATTTTATTCAATCAAATCAAGATCTGATCCACATAAAGCTCGATCTCAAACAGGTTATGTATTCACATTCAGAGGTACTGCTATATCATGGCGTTCTATGAAACAAACTTTAGCAGCTACTTTTTCAAATCATACAAAAATAATTGCAATACATGAGGCAAGTCGAGAGTGTATTTGGCTAAGGCTAATGACACAAGATATTCAGGAAATATGTGGTTTGTGTTTGGAGAAAAAGATGCCTACTGTATTGTACGAAGATAATGCAGCATGCATCGCACAGCTAAAAGGAGGGTACATTAAAGGCGACAGAACAAAACATATTTCGCCAAAATTCTTCTTTACTGATGATCTTCAGAAGAATGGTGAAATATATGTTCAGCAAATTCGTTTATGTGAAAATCTCGCCAACTTGTTCACTAAAGCATTACCAACCGCAACATTTGAAGAGTTGGTTTACCAAATTGGAATGCACCGACTCAAAGATGTTAAGTAACGTTCTCATCAGGGTGAGACAATACTTTCTGTACTCTTTTTTCCGTAACCATGGTTTTGTCCCATTGGGTTTTCCTGGTAAGGTTTTTAATGAGGCAGTTTATATTATGTATTAAAAATATTGTATACTCTTTTCCTCCACTAGATTTTTATCCCAATGGATTTTTCCTAATAAGGCTTTTAATGAGACACATTGTTTGTTAATGGACATTCAAGGGGGAGTGTTGTAAATATTGTAAATGTCATAACTTGTAAAACCCCCCAATTGTATAACTCCCTATATAGATTTATACCACATTTATTTTAGTTGTAACATATGTACTAAGTTTATGGTATTAAGAAGAAAAATTCAAGAAGAAAATTCCACTCTTTGCCTCAATTTATCTTCCCTTATTCTTGTTACATTCATTTAGTTTTACAACAAAAAGTAAATATTAGAAAGTTAATTGGGAAAATAAATATATTTCACAACCAAATTAGGTGATTTTTAAAGTGGGTGTGTGGGTTTGGGGGGGGCGGGGTGGTATCTTTGCTAACGGAACAGTAAAAAATTGATGTGCGGGGAAGTGAATATTGCTTCATTGACCTGCGAGTGGAGATGATCATTTAACGTAACTCTGCCAAAAATATCCGTAGTTGAGGATTATGATAGAAAATGAAGATCATTGCCCATCCGCTTAATCGATATAAAATTTTAGTAATTATATAGACTTTAGCCGTCACATATCTTGACCTACTTAAAATGTGTTTGGGCGGATTTACATAATCTTCAAAACATCTTATAAGATCTTAACATGCTCTTTATAATTTAACAGTATTAATTATAAAATTCTTATTATTAAGATCTTAGAAACTTTGGGATCTTATTTTATTCAATTATTTTATAACCTTATTTTAAAAACACTAAAAAAAATTTGTGCAATTGTTTTGGCAAAAAACTGATGTTAAATAGGAAAGAGCCATGTTAGAAAGTCATTTGCTATTGCTTTGCCATGATAGTGATCCGTAGTTTCTGTGAGGGTAACGAAAGCCGCGGTGGATATTTTTCATCTAAGTGTAGCAACAGTAAATGATATTCCCACCATGATTTTTTAAATTATTGGCCGCCACATCAACCATAGCTACTAATTTTGGATTATTAATTATTATTTTTACCACGACTATTAATATTTGGATTGCAAAAAGTTAATAATTTTGTAGTGAAAGAAGACCAAAAAAAAAAAGGACAAAGCACCTGAAATAGCATTTTTCCTAATTCTCCATCCCCAAGGTTCCATTTTTTATAATATTTTAATGTGTACAATATTATATTAATATATTGACACTTTTCTATGTTGTATATTTTTGTACTTATACGTAATTAATTTCAATTTTTTTTGAAAAAATTGTTTAAAAATTCCAAAAGAAAAAAGTTAATAATTGAAAAGAAAAGTATATTTTTTATATAAATATATAAAAAATAAAATTTACATACGAATAAATATATAAATTAATGTATTCTTGAAATTAATTACATTAATTGAAATAAATTGTACAAAACAAAAGAAAAAAAATAATATTTTGATTAAAATAATAAGTAATAACCCAAAATTTTGGATTTTTTTTTGAATTATAATAAGTAATTATGATGTTAAAATTGATTCGTGATAACAATAGAAATAAAAATATCGAACCTATTATAGATTGTACACCTAACTAACAAAAACTTGTATTAGAAGTCCAAATTATAAATAGAAAATTTACTTCATAATATTGTTTAGAATATTAGAATTAGTCAACAAAGGCTTATAATATATTTTCTTTGAATCTTTGAAGTATTTTTAATTAAATAAGAATTTATATTATACCTGAGTTTGTAACTTCATAAATTGAAAAGTTATTTCATAAATAATGAAAGTATTATGTAAATGTATGTATATGTGTATCTATATATATATGTATTATATATATTGTAATACCCCGAGTTTTCCCTAATTAAGATTTCAAGTCGTTAATTTTCTCAAATTATTTGATTTTAATAAACGGAACACGTTTCAATTTCAATAATGAGTTTTGTGTTCGAAAAATTTCATCACGTCGAAGTCTCGATTTCTAACTAAATTTCAGCCCAATTGTAGTCCAAAAGTTACCCAAATTTGGCCCAACCATTAGCCCACATTCCAGCCCAAAATGTATTTATCACTTAAAAAAAAAATATATAGGAAATCAGATTTTTGCACAGCAGCAGCATGGTCCAGCCGTGGAGCTTCCCAAATTCATGGGAATTTGGTTGCCTACTCTTTGACCACTCAATTTCATGCATTCTCCTATAAATATATGAGTGTCTAGGGCTGCAACTCATCCATTTTCCACAAGAAAATCTGCAGAAAAGATCCTCTCATCTCCTCCACTCCACAGCATTCTCGGCAGCCCCATTTTCTTGCTAAATCTGTGGTATTTTTCATAAATAATCAAGGGAAACTCAAGGGATATTATACTTCTACCTTGGTAAGCATGAAGTTAGCTAGATAAATAAGTGATTTAAACATGGTTACATTAGAGTTAACACTTGGTTGGATGATTAATAGGTGTTTAACTCGATACTCGGAACATTCGTAGCATTTTTTTGAAGACGAGCCTAGAAGCTCACCAAGTAAGACTTATGGCTCCATTCCCTTGTTCTCGATTTCTTGCTTTGCATGTTATTCCATTTCTCAGCTTGAATGCATGTAATCCACAATATTGTTGATATGTGTTGTGAACTCAAAATGTCAATATATATATGATTTCCTTGTTCTTAAACCCTTGAAATGGTGATCACATGCCGTAAAGTTCCCCGAGACCTTGACCTGAGCTTGGATATATGTATTGGACTAAGGACGTTGGATTAAGAGGTGGATTTGGAACTTAAAACGGACAAAAATGGAAAATGCGGACTCAACGGCATTTTCGACTCGATTTTTATAAAATGAAAAATCTTCAAACAAATCGTAAAAACAACGTTTTAGAAATGTTAATGGATATGAAACAACCCCAAAAATGTATATTTTAACCAAAAATTAGAAGAAAATACAAAGAAGAAAAAAATGAAAAAAATTGGACCGAAGCTCCGCGCTTAA
>JACFYI010003561.1:28107-40370 GCA_014898755.1 Handroanthus guayacan | reverse complement strand
ATGAACACTCCTTATGAGGTCCATACCCTGGTAGGAGGATATTACAAAACTTGTATTAGGTATCCCAATTGCCTTATAGGCATAGATAACAAGAAATTTATTGCACATATTATCGAGTTACCAATCCAGGACTATGATCTTATCCTAAGAATGGATTGGTTGTATCAACATCAAGCTATGGTCGACTGTTTTACCAAAACAGTGAAGTTGAAAATGGGAGTAGAGTTTGGAGTTAGAAATGACTCCAAAGATGGCAAAATAACCATGATTTCTGCAGTTAAAGCTAGAAGGATAATAAGACAAGGTGAACAAGGATTTCTGGCATATTTAATCAATAAGCCACAGGATACTATTAAGTTGGAGGATGTGAGGGTAGTTAACGAGTTCCCAGAAGTTTTTCCTGAGGAGCTGGATTCACTACCTCCAAATAGGGAGATTGAATTTATAATCGAAACCCTTTTTGGAGTAGCGCCATTCTCGAAAACTCCTTACGGAATGGCACCAGCAGAACTAAAAGAGTTGAAAGACCAACTATAGGAACGCTTGGACAAGAATTTTATAAGACCGAGCTCGTCTCCTTGGGGAGCTCCGATTTTGTTTGTAAAGAAGAAAGATGGTTCACTAAGAATGTGTATTGACTATAGAGAGTTGGACAAAGTGACCTTCAAGAACAAATATCCATTACCCCACATTGATGAACTATTTGATCACCTTCAGGGATCTGTGGTGTACTTGAAGTTAGACTTACGACAAGGGTATTACCAATTGAAGATAAGGGAGGCAGATATTTCCAAGACTACATTCAATTCACGATATGGACACTTTGAATTTGTCGTGATGCCCTTTGGATTAACGAATGCTCCTGCAGCATTTATGGATCTGATGTATCGCATTTTCTGTTCATATCTTGATTGTTTTATAGTAATTTTTATTGATGATATATTAGTATACTCGAAGTTGGAGAAAGAACACAAAGGCCATTTGCGGATCGTTCTTCAAACTCTTAAAGAGCATCAGCTCTATGCCAAATTCAGCAAATGTGAATTTTGACTGAGTAAGGTAACCTTCTTGGGACATATCATATCCCAGAATGGTCTTGAAGTTCATCCAGAAAAAGTTGAAGCAGTGCTTAACTAGAAAAGACCAGAAATAGTTACCGAGGTCAGGAGGTTCTTGGGATTAGCAGGATACTATCGAAAGTTCATTCAGAACTTTTTCAGGATAGCTGGACCTCTCACCTAATTGACCCGTAAGGATCAGAAATTTGAATGGAATTAGAAATGCGAGGAGAGCTTTGTGGATTGAAGAAGAAGTTAACTACAGCTCCAATACTTGCATTACCTTATGGGTCAGCGGAGTTCACGGTGTATACAGATGCTTCTAAAGAAGGTCTGGGATGTGTACTGATGCATAAAGGACAGGTGATCGCATATGCCTCAAGGAAGTTGAAGAATTACGAGTAAAACTATCCTACTTATGATTTGGAGTTAGTAGCGATAGTTTTTGCTCTAGCAAAGTGGCGCTATTATTTGTATGGTGCCAAAGTGGAAATTTATACGGATCACCAGAGTCTAAAATATATTTCCAGCCAAAAGAACTTGAACCTGAGACAGGGATGTTGGATGGAGTTCCTAGATGATTATGATTTTACCATCGCCTACCATCCGGGTAGGGCGAATGTTGTCGCTAATTCCTTGAGCCGCAAGGGAAGGCTGGGGAACCTGAAAATATATCCTGAATTGTATAGTGAAATTCTAAATGCTCAAGAGGGAGATGATTGGATACAGAAGCTTAAATCCTTGACGAGCACACAAACGAGATCTGAATTCAGGATAAATGCAGAATGATTATTGTGTTTTAGAAACAGGGTATGTGTTCCTGTGGTAAGCGCGAGATAGTATTGACTGCAGCCCATCAAGCCAAGTATTCTGTACACCCTGGAGGAACGAAGATATATAGAGATCTGAAACAGAATTTTTGGTGGGACGGCATGAAAAGGGACATAAGTGACTATATACAAAAATGTCTAACCTGTCAACTCGTGAAAGTGAAACACCAGAGACCCTCTGAAAAGTTATAGCCGCTCTCAATTCCAGATTGGAAATAGGATGAGATCACCATGGATTTCGTGGTGGGTCTACCAGTAGTAAGAGGAGGCTGTGACAATATTTAGATTATAGTTGATAAGCTCACGAAATCTGTACATTTCTTACCTGCCAAAACCCAATACAATATGGAGAAACTTGCAGAGATTTACATCAAGGAGATAATTCGACTACATGGAATACCTCAGAGTATTATCTCTGATAGAGATCCTAAGTTTACGGCGAGGTTATGGAGGAGTTTACAAGAACACTTGGGGACTAAGCTGTTGTTCAGTACGACAGCTCATCCTCAAACTGATGGACAATCCGAAAGGGTGATTCAGACATTAGAAGATATGTTGAGAGCTTGGGTTTTGAATTTTCCAGGAAACTGGGATAGGCACTTACCTTTAGTAGAGTCTGCCTATAATAACAGTTACCAAGTCTCAATACAAATGGCACCCTATGAAGCTCTATATGGAAGAAAATACAGATTACCTCTGCATTGGGACTTAGACGAGGTAAGAAGTACTTCAAGAGATGGAAGAGATGAATTGAGGCCTGAGATGATACAGGAATCAATTGATAAGATTCAAATCATCAAAAAGAATATGAAAACGGCCCAAGATCGTCAAAAGAGTTACTCAAACAAGCGTCGAAAAGACCTGGAGTTTAATATTGGAGATCAAGTCTCTCTGAAGCTTGCCCTGCGAAGGAAATATGAAGAATGGATAAGAGCGGGAAGTTAACTCCAAGATATGCCGCACCTTTCAATATCGTTGAGAGTATTGGTGCAGGGGCATATCGACCTCCTGCCAAACCTCATAGGGATTCATGATGTCTTTTATGTATCCCAACTCTGGAAATACCATCCAGACCCTTCTCATGTTATCGAGCACGTTGATGTGCCAATACAGAGTGACCTCACGTACCTAGAATAATCTGTTCGCATCCTAGATTTCCAAGTTCGTTAGCTTAGGAATCGTAAGTTACCCCAAGTTAAGGTTCCTTGAAGAAACCAGAAGGTTAAGGAAGTGACTTGGAAACATGAGAACGAAATATATGAGAAGTGTCCCTACCTATTTGACTAAGGTATGAATCTGGGGACCAAATTCTTTTAAGGGAGGGAGAGTGTAGCAATCCAAAAAATTTTCCAAATTAAAATTTAAAATAAGAAAATCTATCTGATTAATTTTTTAAACAAAAATTTCCCTAATTTAATGTTTGAACTCTCAATTTTCAATAGATATATGTTTTAGAAGATTTTTTAGAAAAATCCTAATCGATACTTGATTTTTCACCAATTTGAGATTTGTCTCCCAACCAACAATATTTTATCATTTTCGAAAATTTATTATACACATTATTTTGGACCAAAGAAATAAGTTTTAGTTTAAGTTTATACCCAAAATTTAGCCTTACAAACTTACCTTAACATATCATGTATTATGCACTAGAAATACATTGGAATAAAACCAAAATATTTACATATATATACATATATATACACGGATACACGCACCCTTTTCAGCCAAAGCCCCTCAATTGTAGCTTAGATATTTGATTTTTATATGTAAGATTTAATTTCCATCCAAGCTTATTCCATGATTAAGCTAATAAGCTATCACCCACAACCAATTAACACATAGCAATAAACTAAAAAATGACTATTGGATCCTAACATTTTTCTATATGATAGACAACAAATTTTCAAATATCTTGGTCCTTATTTTCGTGCAAGGAAAGAAGAAAAGAAGACAGAAGAGAGAAACAAAGGAAAAGGAGAGAAAGAATGAATAAAATTTGCTAGACCAATCCTTTTATTCTTGTCTTCTATTCTAAGAGAATTTCAACCTTCTAACATCAATTTCAATTCAAAACTAACTCAAGGAAGGGGGAAGTAAGGTTGCTCACTTGGTAAGATAGAGATTTTAGTTGTTATGTGTCGTGTTTTCTACATAGGTGTAGAATATGGTATGAAAACTTATGATTTTGATTTTCATAGGTTGTGATTGAGGGTGAACTAATACTAGCAACTTTTGGATTGGCTTATAAGGTAAGGATCATAGCTATTCCCTCTCTTGAACAACTTGCTATGGATTGGAACTTGTATTCGTTTATTTCATTTCTTGAATCAGTTGAATTGTATTGTTGAAATATGATTGGAATTTCTTGTATCGGACACTTGATTCGATTGAAACCTTAGCTCGATCCTATGCTATTATATTCTTGATCATGTTGGAGACTTGATGGATTAAAAATCATGGACAAAAGAGGACTTAAACAACTTGATAATTTAACAACACCAAAGTTGGTATTTTTGCCAAAATTTCTTCAAAACTTAAAAATTGAAAATCCCAATGATGACTAGAACAAACTAATGCTAATTTTTATATTTTCAAAGGCCTGTTATGAAAAGGAGTCCATACAAAAAAAAAGTCAAAAATTGGAAAATCAGCTCGGCGCGACCGCGCCCACTTTTGGGCGCTACAAGGTAGAAGCCTTGGGTTGTTCCGGGCGCATCCATACCCACTTTGGTCTGCGGTGATGCCGAATCCAGAATATTTTCAAACTTAATTTTGATTCATTTTGCCTTTTTTTCGTCTATTTTTCACTCCGTTAAAATCTATGTGTCCCAAACTCGATCCAAATTGATTGGTAATGTTTAAATCTTGTTTGAACTTTGAATATCCTAATGTGGACAACTCTTTTGAATTACACAATCTATTGTGTGATTGTTTATAGGCTCTTAGGAAACTCCAGGAGGGATGTTGGGTGGCATCGGGCCGACAGTTGATCCCCTGAATAGTTTCCTAATCGTTTAGGTAGTTCCAAGGTAATCTGAGATAGGTTTTCCGCGGACTAGCATATGACATGTGGACAGTCGATATTTTTATCATACTATATGATCGAGTCACCATCTCGAGTGGAGCGACCACTCGAGGACTTATGGAGGAATAAGGATTATATATTGTTATGGAGTTATAAGGGTGACAAATCCACCAAATAATAGTTCTGCCTATGCCATACGATTGTGATAATTGTTATTATGATTAAGCTCGTTTATGCTCTTACTAAGCTATTGTTTGTGCTTTTGTCGAGCTATTGTTTATGTTGTTGCCGAGTTATCGTTTATGTTTTTGTTAAGCCATTCGTTCACATTGCTTGTGAAATAATTACAATCATTGGCATGTTCATTTTCATTATTGAGCTTATTGCCTTTTTGCTCTTTTTATTAGATTCCTTATTCTTCGTCATTCCATAACTATGCTTCTTACTGAGTCAGTAGACTTATTTAATTGCTCTACTATATGTAGGTGAATAAGTTGGAAACCAATTGGATGTAATTATGAGATTATGCAGTGTGTTTTCGTTTATTGTAAATGATAGAGATGTATAAGTACTGTTTAGAGTTTACGTTCGTCTTGTGATTGTTAGATATCCTACTGGATGGCTTGCAGCCATTAGGACCATAGTATGTGGAGAGTTTCTGTAAATACGGCTTGTTTAGTTTGGCATTGTAATAGTATAACTCCTGTTATGTATGAGCGACAAATGTTGAGGCCTATGTATAAAGGTGTATTGTAGTGTTTGTTGAGTATATTGCCCTATGTTGTATGTTTATTGCTCCGATAGAGGTCCGCCTGCCCACAGGTGGTGTTGCCGACCTAGTGGCGATCGTCCCTGGATCCCGGGGCTCTACATATCTCATCTCTTTTAAATGCTTTGACGTTCAAATTGATCTTCTTATGTCCGACGATTCATTTTAAATGCTATATCCAATGTTCAAGAGCCTTCGTTATCAATCCAATGATAATTTCATTGTTATGTCCGAATTCTTGAAACCTATTGCATGATTATTAAGCACAGGGAGCCTCAAGGGGGACATTGGGTGACATCAGATTGACAAATGAACCTCTGGTAGGTTTCTCAAACAGTTGGACCTAAGTTTGGTTCCAATTGTGGATAGTTCTGTGGAGATTTGGAGTAAATTTTCCAAAGATTAGTCCTAAGGTTCGTGGTCGACCATGTTGCGATGACTGGCCTTTCATTATCCTCATGAGTAACTACTCCGGGGTGATTTGGAGGAATAAGGATGATATTTTATTGAAGATATAAGTATGACAGATCCACAAAAAACTAGTTCAGCCATATTATTTCGATATTCATATTTATGGTTGAAATTTGAGCTCATGATTTGATTATATTATGAATCGCATTGTTATGAATATCGAATTGCTATTATTGAGCTTTTGGGCTAACTGAATGTTTACGAAATCCTAATATCAATGGTTCTGAGACTTATTTAATCGTATTGATATCTCGAAATCCTTGAACACATTTCTTTGCTATTCTTGTTCATGATTATGGTAATAATTCTTGTTGAGTCAGTGGACTCACCCCCTTAACTCTACTATTGTAGGAAATTCATTTCAGGAAATTGCATGGCGAGTTTGAAGATTTGACACCAGGATAATTTTGTACCAATGATTGTGTAATAGTGTTGGTAAGGTTGTATGACTCAGGTTGAGACTTGGGAATGTATTTGTACTATTGGACAATATATCAAAAGTGATTGATTATGTAAATTTTGGAGTTTAGATTATCTATTCATGTACGTGAGTAGCATTCCCGACCTAGGTGCAGATGCTTTAGGACCCGGGGCATTGCAGATTGAATCAGAACTTGGGTTTCCCTTGAAAAGGAAAATTCGAGTTGTGCCGAAAGACGATCCTTGGGATAGTGATTTTGATTGGGAATGTATCATAGGAATGAACCACATTAGGTTATGATCTTTTGGAATAATGGATAACACTTAAATATATCGGATTGTAATTAGGAGGCCTACCAATTTGCGAACCGTTATATTTATGTGTTAATCAATTGATTCTAGATTGGCGACTTAGGCCTGAATGCGTTATTTGAGTTGAATGATGAATTATGATTGGTGACTCTAGCAAGGAAGAATGATAAGAACATGGAAAACGTTCATTCCTGTGGCTGTGTTGAGATAGGATGAGTCGACTTAAAGATTCATAAGCTTCTTTTACCTATAAGGGAACTTAAGTTTGAAATGTATTTGGGTATATGACTTTATAAGAAGCAAAAAGGTATTAAGAGCTGAGAGCTGTGAATGGATTAACCTAAGATTGATGATAGTAAGATTATAAAGTCATGTTTCGTACCTAAGGAAATTATGATCATCGACAATAGATATTTGTAACTACCCGGATCTAGAACATCTGTCCCTAGACTGGAAATCGCCACTTGATGGGGAGGGGATTATAAAAACCATTCTCAACTTTCAATGCAGCGGAAGTTTTATTGTAACACCTGAGAATTCCCTAAATAAAATTTTTTGAATCGCTGATTTATCGAAAATTTATTTGATTTCGAAATTGGGCATCGTTTTAAAATGAAAACATGTTTTGTTCATTCGAGAAAATTTCAGGCAAACAAGTTTCAATTTCACGTCGCGTCTTGACCCAAAAACAAGCCCAAATGACCCAATTTACAAGCCCAATTCAAGCCCAATCCAAGCCAATACATAGCCACTATTGTTGACCAAAATAAAAAAACAATTGAAACTCAAAATTTGAAAGAAAAAGGAAAAGGAAATCTGAATCAAAGAGCCAGCCATAACCGCAGATTTAGTTGCAAGATTCGATGGATTTTTCCATCCACAGTGTCTTTCAAGCCACCCTACCTAGCCTAAGTATTGGATATTGTTTAGAGGGGCTTGAAGTTTAGAGATTCTTTCATTTTTGCCCCAAACATCTTCTATAAATAAGCCCTATTGGTTTCAAAAAAATTCTGCAGAAAAACTTAACTCTATACATGCATATTTAACTTCACTCATTTCATTTCCTCACCTCAAAACTGATTTTTGCTAAGGGGGACTCTTGTGGGTGTGTGACTCTCATCTAACACTTGGTAAGTGGCCTCAGTCTAGTGATTTACGAATGGTTTGTGATATATATGATAGTGCTTGACATGATTGTATTTATGGTTATAGGTGTGGTTATAAGCTTGGTTAACTTGCTCTCATTTTCGGATTTAAGCTACGAGAGGTAAGACTTATGGCTTCTCTTGATGAGTATATGTTTCTTGCTATCTTTGAAATTGATTATGTTGAGCTATTAAATTTGTGCTTCCTTGAAATGTTATTGATATAGGCTCATGTGATTACTTTGTTGTTCTTGCTATCCTTGAGCTCTATTTCATGATTATTGGACTCCAAAGCTTTGTTAAATTCCTATGATCATCTACCTATGCTCTGGATTATGTTTGTATTGATGGACAAGGGACTAAGAGGAGAAACGAACTAAGAAATTGAGTGAAAACAAAGGATATGAACAAAATCATATTTTTCGACGTTAAAATGATCTTTCGAAAATTTTCAAAACCAAAACCCGAAACGATATTTTATAAATATTTTTATGTATTTAAGAACCTCAAAAAGATATTTTTGAATAAAAAATTCAAAGAAAATCAAAAGACGAAAAATCAAATTTCAAACCCGAGAATGAGCGCCCAAGCGCAGAAATTACTGTTCACCGGTGCCCCAGCACCCAGCCTCGGCCAAAAATTTATGTTTTGGGCGATGGAGCGCTCGTTTGTGTGCTCAAGCGCTCAGTTTCGGTTCCAACTTGATTTTTTTTTTATTTTCAAACCCTATTTTATGTCACGAAAAATCCATATTCGATCTTCTTAATGTAATATGAGTTTTGAAATGAAAACCCTCTAGTCCATAGTCGAATTCTAAAATGATCGATTGATGTGTTTTGCCTATTCTGAATTGTTTAATCGAAATCGATGGCCAGCCAAAAATTGTACCCAATTTGCCTTATTAAATGATCGAATATTCAGTTTTTTTCAAGCCTATAAGTTCGTAAATATGTTGGATAGACCGGATGGGCCCTGGAGGTAGGGTCCTGAAGGATTACATTTGAGACTCGTGGTCAAGCATGTTGTGGCGGCTGTGTCTCATATACGTATGACTCTCCTTGAGCATCTGCTCGAAGCTGTAAGTATATGACTCTCTTTGAGCTTGAGCTCGGAGTTGTATGTTTATGACTCTCCTTGAGCTTCGGCTCAGAGCTGTAAGTTTATGACTCTCCTTGAACTTCTGCTTCGAGTGTTATGTTTTTTACTCTCCTAGATTATCTGCTCGGAGTTGTAAGTGGAGTGATAAGGGTGACGGATCCACCAAATATTTGAATCAGTTTTATAAGCTTTATTGACATGAATGTGACACATGTTTTATGATATCCGTTCATTCTGTTCATTCTGTTGTTCTGAAATATTATATGAGGTCACATTCATGATTTCCATTCTTGATATATTCATCGTTGAATCTTGTACTCCCGTCTCATGCTATAAGTTTTACTGGGTCAGTGGACTTATGATTCCATAAACATCATGTAAGTTATTAGACCATGGATCGACTGACTGGAACTTTATATTAGCATATAGCTTCTCTTTTGGAATTATGTACATAAGCATGTACCTTAGCCTGATAAACGCTTAGATTTATGTTTTGCTAGAATGTTTTAAACGTTGGTTTGTAATAGTTAGGTTATCCGAATAAAATATTTTGGTGTACTTAGTTCCATTTTTTCTACGGATACATTTGGCTTGTACCTTGGAATTTTTAATGACATTTGGAGAATCCTAGCTTGAATTTCAGGATCATTTGAATCGTTATAGTTATGGAATTGTGTTTTGGAATTTATGTTTATGGTTTTAGTTAAGATCGTACGCGAGTAGCACTCCGGTTTTCAGGGTGAAATGCATTGGAATTCAAGGCGTTATATTTATTCAGTCTATAATCAAGTACATATTTATAACACCCAAGAATTTCCTAAATAAAATTCTTGAATCGTCGATTATTCAAAAATTCACTGATTTTAAAAATCGTGCATCGTTTTAAAACCAAAACACGTTTTGTGCATTCAAAATGATTTCAAGCAAACACGTCTCAAATTCACGTCACGTCTCGACCCAAAAACAAGCCCAAATGACCCAAATTAGAAGCCCATTTCAAGCCTAAAGCATGAACCCAATGTCTAGCCACCATTTTCGACTAAATGAGCACAAAAAAAAAAAAAAAGAAAAAGGAAGAGGAAATCTACAGATCAAATCCGCAGCAACAGCAGCAGCAGCAACAACTTTTGATGGATGGAAGTCCATCCATCCATCCTATATTGTCACATGTAGCCACCTTAACCTACCCCCAACTTTTGGTAATTGCTTTGAGAGGTTTAAACTCTTTGATTCTCTCATATTTGACCCAAAATCCTTCTTTAAATAAGGCCATTTAGAGCTTATAACTTTTGCAGAAAATTTGATAACATACTTGCATTTATAACTTCACTTGTCTCCTTGTCTTCTATCAAAAATTGATTTCTTGCATTTAAGGGGATTCTAGGAGTGTGAACTCTCATCCAACTCTTGGTAAGTGGCCTTAGGTTTGTGTTTAAAGATTTGTTAAGTGATATATATATATATGTTAGTGTTTAACATGAATGTATGAATGTGGTTATAGGTGAGATTATAAGCTTGGTTCAACCAGATTTACGGATTTAAGCTCATAAAGGTAAGATTTATAGCTTATTCTCCTCTCCATGAGCATGTGTTTCCAGCTTTCCATTGATTAATCGAGCATGCTTTGAGTTATTGAATACATGATTGTTCTATGAGCATGTAAACTTGTGATTGTTGTTGATATTCTTCCTATTCCATGCTCAAACTCTTGAATATGAATCAATCCAAAGCCTATTGAACCATCTCGAACTATATACCGATACTTAGGATTGAATTTGAATGATGGACCACGGACTAAGAGGAGAAACGAACAAAAATTTTGATTAGAAACAAAGGATATGGACAAAACCGTAGATTGGATGTTAAAACGATCTTTCGAAAATTTTCAAAATGAAAATCCGAAACGATGTTATATAAATGTTTTCACTTATATAAGAACTTCAAAAATGTATTTTTAGATAAAAAATTCAAAGAAAATCAAAAGAGAAAAAATTGGATTTTGACCCGAGAGTGAGCGCCCGAGCGCCCACTTGGTGCAGAAATTATTGTTCAAAAGAGCCCATATGGGCGCTCGGCCACATCTAAAAGTTTGAGTTTTGGGCACTCGGGCGCCCGTTTGCACGCTCAAGTGCGTAGTCTCAGTCGAAACTTGATGTTTTGAGTTTTAAAACCCTATTTTTTGATATCTTGAGTCCATATCCAATCATTTTAACATAATACAAAGTCTTAAAATGTAATCCCACTAGTCCATAGTCCAATTTCCAAAATGATTGATCGATTGAATACGTTTGGCCTAATGAAATGTTATTAATATTGTGGCCTTAGAACGTTATGCCTTGCCGGCTTCTTGATTGATTGATTTATTATCTATTTCGTTCTAAAGCCATATGATTGATTGATTGTAGGCCCTTGTGGGGATTTCTTGGGGACCGAACTCGGGCAATATCGAACTGTAGGCTAGGACCCTTGAGCCCCTAAATGTTGGGTAGTTCGGACGAGTTCTGGAGGTAGAATTCTGAAGTACTACCCTAAGCACGTACGTCGGCTGTGCTTCTTGATTGAATGATGCTCCTTCGAGAGTTGAAGGGATAAGGCAAAAAAAATATGTTGAAGATATAAGGGTGATAGACCTACCAAAAGATCGTTTCAGCCAATGGACTTGAATGTGATAAATATATGTATATATTGATTGTCTTAAACATTTTGATTACTATCTGTATCACATTCTTGTATTGATTTTGATATGTTCATGTTCTTTGAAACTCTAATTCTCTTCTGCATGCTATAAATTTCACTGGGTCAATGGACTCATGACCCTATTTAACATGTAGTTTCTGGAAACATGAATGAATGAATGATTGGAGCATGTAATAGATTGTATAGCTCATTTTGGTTTTGACATCCCTATTGTACCTTGGTTTAAATTTATCGCTTTTTGGGACTTAGCTGGTATTGGGATGGACATTATGTTTTGAACTCATGATATGTATAGAACGTTGGATTGTATTGATAAGTTAGTTTGTCCTATGTATTGGAACTCTTGTTGTGTAATAGAGTATTAAGGGACTTGGTTTGGAGTTTTGTATCGACATTTGGAATTTAGTTTGAATGATTGTACTATTTTAGCTTCTG
>JACFYI010003560.1:52355-65991 GCA_014898755.1 Handroanthus guayacan | reverse complement strand
TTTTAAATTCAGAGCAAGTAGAAAAAATAGAAAATATTAAGTAATATATATCTGTGTGAAGTGTTCTGGACTGTTGGTTTGCCACAATTGAATAGAAATGATAATGCCAACAGATCTGGTGGAGGGGATTCATATTGTTATAGGGTTTGTTGGCTAATAGATAAAACTTATAAGATTATTTTGGTATCAAAAACATGCTACTGGGATGCTTGGTTGTGGTTGATGCAGTGGTGGTTAGAGAAACAGCAATGCAAGGTGCTTTGTAGGGTGTGAGTGCGTTGCTATAGAGTCTTATCCTTTACGTTTTCTTATGTTTACTTATGCATGATTTCAACATTTTTTTAGCAGCTAGCTATTGCATGCTTTAATGTGTTGTTACTTTTCTTTTTGTTGGAAAATAAAGTTGAAATTTAGTCTATGAAGAACTTTCTCTTTTGGAAAGATTTTAGTGCATAATATGACTTAAAGATTCATCTTTCCATTTCATCTATTGTGGAATCTCTAGTGAAACTTTTAACCATTGCGAAGGTTAATGTTAATTGTTAAGAATGGTTAACTTTCTGGCTTCATGAGTGGGGAAGCATTATGTTTCACTTTTTTAAGACAGTAAAATGATGTATAATGAAGTTAAAAAAGTCCTTAAAACTGAATTGAAAAACTGGTTGAGTGCTAGTAATCCAGTTTCTACTGACCTTTTCTTCCCTTGCCACATTTTTGTTGAACTAAGTCATGCGCTATTCCCTTGGCTGTGCATGAAATCATTCTGCTCATCATAGGATGAGATTGACAAAAGCAAGTAGACATTCTATATGTACTGTTTAATGATTGCATTCTATTTGGCATTGCATGAGGGCACAGTATGTCATGGATTAAAATGTCATTCTGTCAAGGCCTGCAGAGTATTTACTTAATGACATTGTAGTATAATGTTATTTACCTTAAATCTAACAACTACAATTCGGTTCATATGACAGTAACAGTATATAACAACAAATGTTGGATAGCAAATGCTACAGTTTTGTCGTTCAGGCTGTAAGTTTTTCTATTACTTATCTTCTATGATTTTCCCTTTTGTTCAGGTCATTGTGGTGGAAAAATATTTAATTATGAGCCTATGTTAATGCGGATGTTTGGCTAAGAGGATGTTTCTTTGATTTAGCATGTTTTAATTTCTATTAGTTCTTGAAGTGGCTTTTTAGCCTGTGGTATTTTATGCTTCATTTTTCCGAAAATTGAGTTGTTTAATTTGATTTTATGTATCATTCATTTTCTCAATTGGCACTTGGTGGCATTTTGAATTTAGCTTAGTCAAATTTAAATTTTGAATTAGAAACTAATGTCAATAGTTTTGTTGTCAATATATTTACTTCATACTTGTTTAACAGCTATAAATTGTCAAGGGCCAGGGAGGGTATACCAAACAAGACAGTTGATCATATATAAGATCTTTAAAGGCATAATTGCAGGTTGGTCTCAATTCTTTTAACTGTAGGTTGGCCACAAACTATTGCCCTTTCATATGCCAATTAATTGCTTGTAGTTCATGCTTGCTTGTCTTCTTGTTTATATAAGTTTGTTTTCCATGGTCACCGATATTATCTTACCCATATGGAAGAACATTATGAAGTCTCTCTATTTCTTTCCTTTTTCTATTGGAATAAGTAGAAGATTGTGAGGTCATGCTAGTAGGATAAATACCTCAAAACCCCCTCATGCTTGTATTTCATACAGGTTGTCTAGATTGTTCGTGCATTTATATTACATTGGTCTGAAGAGAAATATAGTGAACCACTGAATTTAAGAGACATATACATGCAAAAAACAAATATCTATATTTATTGCTTTAGTCTTATTTAGTCAAGGCATACTTTATAGAGCCAGCAACAACATAATGCACTAGAGGCTGCAAAAAGAAAGAAACCCATAATTACTCGAAGTTGGAATCTAAGAAATGAAGATATGCCAAGTTAATAGTTGAGAAGGCTTATTTTTGTGGAGCAAGATAAGGATTCGTAGCCTAGACCTGAAAATGTTTTCCATATGTTCTTTCTAGTCCAAAAAACACACCAATACTAATATTTTTTTGTGGGTAAGATAATACATGTTAGAAATATAGATTATTATGTTTGATAACCTCAAAAAAATGAATCTCAAACTTAAGCTTAATTTCTCTTCCATATCGTATTTATCTTCAATTTCTTCAATCCAGTTTAATTGTTGCAGTCATGCTCCCCGATAGAAGTTGGACATTTCGTAGGAAGGATCCAACTGGTCGGGTTAGCAATGAATTCCAAGATAGAGTCGATGACTTTATTAAATTCTTTAATGAACATCCAACTGTGTTCGATTCTGTATGTTATATTCTATGTCCATGTGCGAGTGTAAAAATGGCTCAAGGATGGAGACTTTTTGGGTAGCTTAGCATTTGTACATCAACGATTTTATGGCTAATTATGTGAATTGGACGGCCCATGGCGAGAAACTTTGGGGCACCAGTAGTTCTAGAAATGTGGTAAATGAGGATGTCGGAGATGAGAGAAATCCGTACGTAAACATGATTATGGATGCTTTGGGAAGTGGTGTTGATTCAAAAGATGATATCGAAGAAGAGCCTAATACTTTAGCTCAAAAGTTCTACGACTTGCTTAAAGATGCAAACAAGCCATTGTGGTATGGTTGCAAGAAACATACAGTCTTGTCGGCTATCACTCAATTATTGAATCTCAAATAAGAATTTAATGTGAGTGAGAGTTCTTATGATTGAATGATTGTCATAATAAAGAGTATGCTTCCTGATTCGGAGAGATTACCGAACAATTTCTATAAGACAAGGAGAATGGTAAGAGAACTCGGACTGAGATATGAGAAGATTGACACGTGTTAAAATTATTGTATGTTATATTACAAAGAGTGTGAGAATCATACGGCATGTCATGTATGTGGGGAATCATACTACAAATCAAAGAATGGAAATCACCAAGAGAGGCGGAGGGATGTCCCATTTAAGAGCCTTCGATATTTTTCAATTGCCCCTAGGCTCAAACGCATGTACATGTCGAAACACATAGCAAAATACGTGCATTGGCATGCTTTTGGACTCCGTCAAGATGAGTCCCTTGTTATACATCCATTAGATGCTGAAGCATGGAAAATATTTAATGCTTCATATTCTGGATTTGCTAAGGAAATCAGAAATGTCAGGCTCGGTCTCTATACTGATGGGTTTAATCCATTTTCTAATTCGACTTACTCATGCTGGCCAGTGTTTGTCACTTCGTACAATCTTCCACCAAGTATGTGTATGAGAAGAGAGTACATATTTCTTACGCTAATAATTCCCGAAACTAAATTACCTGGCAAGAGTCTGGACATGTATCTTAGGCCTCTTATTGATGAGCTGAAACTATTATGGGATGAAGATCTGAACACATTCGACGCATCGAAGAAGCAAAATTTCATGATAAAGGTAGCATTGGTTTGGACAATCAGTGACTTTCCTGCTTATGACAAGTTGAGTGGATGGAGCACTCATGAAAAATTAGCTTGTCCGTACTATATGAAGGATACCTGTTCAATTGTCTTGAAACACGATAAGAAGTATAGTTGGTTCGACTGTCACCGGCAATTTTTGCCATTAGAACATCCTTTTCATTGTGATTGAAATTCTTTTACGAAATCGAGAAAGGTATGGTCGATGCCTCATGTACGTTTCGATAGCGATGTTGTTTTGGAGCAAGTCGACCGACTTAAAGAGATCACATTTGGACTACTAGTAGCGTGACAAAAACAACCAGGATTTGATAATGACCACAACTAGATAAAAAGGAGCTTTTTTTTGGAACTGCCTTACTGGTCAACTAACATGCTAAGGTATAATTTAGATATTATACATGTTAAAAAAAAACGTATTTGATAATATCCTCAATACAATTATGGATGTGAAGGGTAAGACCAAGGACAATGCAAATGTTAAAGAAGATTTGAAATTAATATGCAAACATCCAAGTTTGGAGTTGGTATTTGATGGTGCTAAAATCAGTAAACCAAAAGCAACATACATGTTAGATGATGATGCAAGGAGAAAGGTTTGAGAGTGGATAAAACAACTCAAGTTTCTTGATGGATACGTCTCTAATATAGGTCGTTACATTAATTCAGATGGGAAGATATTTGGGATGAAAAGTCATGACTACCACGTGTTTATGCAGCGACTGATTCCTTTAGCATTTCGAGATGTTTTGCCAAAATCAATATGGGGACCGTTAGCTGAGCTTAGTTTATTTTTTCAGGAACTTTGTGCATCTAAGATACGAGTATCCGCTATAGAGAATATAGAGTTGTCAATTCCAAAAACTATTTGCAAGTTGAAAAAACTTTTTCCTCTAGCATTCTTTGATATTATAGAACATTTTCTTATACACTTACCATACGATGCTAAAGTTGGGGGGCCTATTCAATCTAGGTGGATGTATTCTTTTAAAAGGTGTATGTTATTTTTAGAAAGGAAAATCTGAAATAAGGCAAGCGTTGAGGGATCTCTATGTAAATCATACATAGTGGATGAAATTTCAAATTTTGTCTCTTTGTATTTCGAGTCTCATCTTCAAACAAGGCGTACTCAGGTACCTAGAAATAATGATGGTGGGAAAGTTTCAAATGATAATAGCTTATTTATTTTTTGATATCCATGTCGCCCATTTGGATGATAGCGTAAATACTAGTTGACGAATAATGATCTTCACATTATTGAGACATATGTTCTTGTAAACTGTATCGAAGTAGAGCCATATATTGAGTAAGTTGACCCACTTTCTATCTATCTGACAAGTTTAATTAATACTTTGTACTTTCCATAAATTCAAAATTCATCATCTTCTAATTTGAATTATTGTAATTTCTAGACAATTTGAAAATTTTATAATTACTTACTTTCGTCTTGTAGGAGAAGATTTAGATATTCAAAAATTACAAATAGGATTATGAAGGAAATAATAAATCGCATGGCTTTTTATGCTCCGACTTGGAAGAAATATCCTTTCGAAATGAAGGATATTTTGTACCAGAATTCAAGATAAGTATTTAAGATAATAAATTTAAGCATTGAAAGACGACCTTTAAAATTACTTATTATAAATATTTTTTGCAGGCTAGGTACAAATTTAAGTACCCTGAGAAGGAGGCACTAGGGAAGAGCGTATGGGATACAACGTATCGAGAAAGATATTCTAACAATATGTGTAACATACGGAAGAAGGGCCTCAGAGACAATAATACAGAAAACATCACTCAAACTAAAAACAAACCACCGAGAGAGATTGGGGTTGATGTCTGGAATCGTCTTGTTGACTACTGACTTAGTGAAAAATTTCAAAAAAGGTCATTATCTGTGAAAGCGAATCAAAGTGCACTTTCTGATGCTGCGGTACATTCAGGAGGCTCCGTGAGCTTTGGGGTGACTAAGGAGAAGATGGTAAGATAATTAATCTTAGTTTAATAAATTTTGTAACTGGGTTTAAGTAGTTTTTATATTGAAACTTTTACATATAGGAGAAAGAAAAAGGGGTCTCGTTTCGATGAGAGATCCGTATAAGCGTACCCATAAGAAGAAGGGTTCGGGTGATTATATTTCCCATCATACTCAAGAGTTTATGGTAAGTAAAATATTAATGAAATTCTAAATTTTTTCTAAGTAAAGCTATAATATATATATTTTTTTAATGAACTAATATTGTCATTTATTTCTCAATGTAGGAGAAGCTTGATTGGGGTTTAGAACCAGAGTACGGGGATAATCCTAGCCAATATTCGATTTTTGATTGTACCATTTGGATGGAAGCAGCACGCAAAAACAAGAAGGGACGGGTAGAGGGTATCGGGCGTAGCATACCCCTTGAGACAGACTCTTTTACTATCATTGAAAGTCCTTCTAATTCACAGTCAGAGCCGTTGAAACGGTCAGAGTATCAAGAGCTAAAGGAGGAATGCATAGGATATCGGATACTGTGCAACAAGTTGTATCTTCCTTAGATCCACTTTTATCCCGTTTGGCTGGCTTCTCTACATAGCAGGCCCCTGCACGAGATAATGGAGAGGATAGTACCGCAGGGTTGGATTAGACTGCATCATAGGGGATATTGTGTAGTCCATTGACATGTAAAAGAAGATTTGAGTGGTTACACTTTATTTTAACGTACTTTTAATATGCAGATGTTGTTTATGATATTATGGTACATTAGTTTATGAGGTTATTTTCAATTTGATGTAGTGGACTTTGTTGGTGTTATTCTCTATATTCATCTGATTTGTGAGTGTTGATGGTGATGGTAAAATTGATCTGATATGTTAATGTTAATGGTGATGGTATAACTGACTCCAAGCAAGAAAAAGAACAGGGGAGAACTTGGACAGCAAGCACTGTGCAATCAGCGAGCATTCAATGATGGATTCATGAGGTACATCATAAGAAATCAATGACGGATTGGCGAGGTCTCAGCGACTAATTCAGCATTGCATCCGCAATGGATTGCCGATGACACTTAGCGAAGAACCAGCGAGCATTTAGCGATGAAAAGAACTTTGCTATCAGCTGCCACTTAACGAGGAATCAGCGAGCAACCAGAGATGCATGCAGCGAGTAGGCGATGACCACGTAGAGACGAACGAGGAAGTCGCTACCCAACGATGGCACGTATTCCCTCATTTGCCAGTGATGAATTTACGAGGAGACGAATTTCGTTGCTGTTTCAGCAACGGAACAATGATGAAACTTCTGTCCTCGCTATATAGCAACCCGCGCCAGGCGAGAAATGTTCGTCATTGCTGATTCATAGCTGATCCATCGATGGCCTGAACAGCTACGACTCAGCGACGGATCATCGAGCGTTCAGTCCATCACAATTTTTATTTTTTTGGGTAGTGGCTAGACGTCATTGATGAAAAGAGAGATTTAGCTCATTTGAGAATGGAAAAATACAAACAACATATAACAAGGGCTTTTGACAGAACAGTAAAACCACGCAGCTTCCAAGTCGAAGACTTAGTGGTAAAAAAGATAGAAGCCTCAAGGATAGCGCATAAACTAGATCCACAATGGGAAGGACCATATAAAGTGGTAAGAGTTCTTCCAGGAGGGGGTTATGTACTGGAAGATCTCGCACGAAAATATCTTCCTAAACCCTGAATCTGGCCAATTTGAAGCATTCTTCCGTTTGAACTATTGTGTTTGGATACACTAGCTTAGAATGTTTTCTTATCTTTGAATCTTAAAGTCTCTTAAATGACTTGTAAAAGATCGAATCAACTCGATCTTGTGCCTTTCTTACGTTAATAAAATCTGCAGATTACCTTTTCATTTAATGTTTCAATAAACATTTCTAAGGTATAACATAAGTCACGTGCTTATAGGCATACGGACTGAAAAAAAAGGTCTAAAAAATGGGACAAATGAAACCCATACAATGCCAAAACTTCAGGTTAATCAAAAGCATCGTAAACATGAAAAGTTTGGAACATTACAAGATATATATATATATATATAATAGTAGCAAAACAAAAAGTCTAAACTATTATGGCTAAGTAGAATTGAGAGTAAGTGGGAGCTAATTGATTCAAAGGAGTTCCAAAAAGCCTTGCAAATAATTCAGGTTGCACGTCGGTCCCGAATTGCACCTAGCGGGGTGAAAAGTATTATCATAAACCTAAAAACATTCTACTAGTTTGATCCCAAACAAAAATGAAAGAAACCTTCTCTAATTCAAGTTCAAAATGGTCCAAATGAGACAAGTCAACTTCCAAATACATAGTACAAATTTGAATATCTTAATGAGTTTATGTTGAGATCAAGTCTTAAATTGATAAAACCAAAACTTGGCAAAACTAAATGCCAAGTATTAAATTAAGAATTAACATAAATGAAGTATTAAATTGGAAATTAATTAAAGAAGTTAGGAGTTAGCAATTGTAGAGTTCATTTAAAATTTGTAACCCGTTTATTAACTACGCTTGTATTCCCCCGATATATATGGGATGAAATCAATGTAAAGAGACATGAGAAAAAAGAAGAAGATATTATCCTTGTACTTGTATTTAATTCCTTGAAAAGAAAATCAATAGAAGAAAATATTCTTTCTTTCTTTTAGTGAAAATCTAATATTATTATCTTTGTTTCATAACACATATATTTTGAGCAAAATTTTAGGAACTCAATGTATTGAGATGTTGTTTGGCTAGCTTTTCTAGAAGATCTTATAAATTCCTAGTTATAAAATATTTTTGAAGCTTACAATTGAGATGATTTTAAAATAAGCTGTTGAAATTTGGAAAAATAAGATATTACTGTTTATAAGAAGTTAGTAATAACATTTTGTAATTAACATAGTTAAAGGAACATGTTAAGAACACTTCATGACATTAAGCTTATAAGCTCATCCGAACACCCAATCAATGTCATATATTCTACTATTAACATAATGCTCGAGAAATTCTCATTTTTGGCACCACAATACAAATATAGAATTGAAATAAAAATTTCAAAGAATTGCAAATTGAATAAAATAAGTACACGAGAGAATTTACGAGAATTGAGAGAAAGTTATGATATTTTATAACTAAGTTCACGCTATATAAAATAATCCTTTAAGATTTAATTTAGAACTCATTTTCTGTTTAAATTTTTTCAACAAAAGGTATTTGGATGTGAAAACTTGTCATTTAGTGTTTGGTATTACGAAATTCGTTATATAATTTATAGAGATTTATTAATTTTGAATGAATTTACTATAAATCCATAATCTTTTTTCTCAGGAAGTTCTACAAGATTTTGGCAAAATTGCATTTTTAGTCTCACTCAGTCCCATGTTTTTTAAATTCACAAATTTGGTCCCAAGGTTTTCAAAAATGTTGCAACTTTAGTTCTAAAACCAAAATTCCGTAAAAAAATTAACGGAATAGGGGCGTGTGGAGTAAGTGGCCGTCCAAAAAGCACGTTCTTGGCACGTGTTCCGTTAATTTTTGGACAGAAATGTGATCTCGGGACTAATGTTGTGACATTTTTGAAAACTTGGTACAAAATTTACGAATTTAAAAAGTATGGGACTAAAAATGCTAATCCCCCAATCCTATGGGACTAAAAATATAATTTTGCTATAAGATTTTATTAAAGGTATGAATTATCCAATTCTCATATACTAAATTCTATTACATATATGGCAAAAAAATTTTTTGGTATAATATAGCTACTTTAGGTTTAAGTTTTTCCTATCCACCCCTCTGTGGTCTTTCTCTAACAAAGTGCTGTCAGATGTCTTTAAGAGTAAATTACCAAGAATGCCCTTCACTTTCACGCAGAGAATTGGAAGAATCATAATTAATTAAGCATATAATTAACAAACATCATATGGACAAAATATGATTTAAAATGAGCATCAATAGCAAAACAAATGCAAGAATTTATTTATTTATTTATTACCAAATTAAGAGATTTTTTCGAGTGACTTAATTGTATTTCCTAATAAAATATCCATTCGTTGTGTTTGTCACAAGTCACAAGCGTTTGAACTTGGACACACACCAGACACCCACTAGCAATGTCTACATAGCACACCATGAGAAACATCTATACCGCCAACACTTAACACCAATGGACAAACAATACTCGAGCATATAATTGTAGTATAACCTGTCCTAAACACCAATGGACAAACAATACTCGAGCATATAATTGTAGTATAACCTGTCCTAATCATCCAAAAGTTGTCATCATAGCATATTGCTTTGTGGGATGACAGGTCAAGTCAATGGGAAATTTATATGGGATAATTACTGCAGAATCCTGAGATTTAGCCTAATTATAGATACATCCTTTAAAATTTGAGAAATTATAACAATGGTTATACTGGCAGAAAACTTAATGAAACTAGTAATATTATAGTTCAAAAGGTTTACATATAATATTTGTTGAATAAACATGTAATTCACAAAGTTTTGTCTGCAAACATAAGTCCTTTGAATTCATAAGCAAGTACTAGCGCAACAAGATCATGACTAAGCATATATATCATTTAATTGTTAGGATGATTCATGAACCTGTAATTAAGTCTTATGAATAAAGTATTAATATAGTTAGTCTAGAGGTCTTTTTGAAATCTATATATGCCCATCATACTCTCTCATGTCATTTGAAGTAATTTAGAATCATCAAAGTTCATTATATAGGATATGACTTCATTTTCTATTCTTTTTATGTGAGCCTTTGTTAATTTTGCCCACCACAGTTTCCAACAAGAATTCAGTCAATTTATAAGCTTTTCAGTCAGCTACATGTAAAATTATACAAGCCCAATCAAGTTTTCTGTCAAATGAACTAATTATAAGGGTATTATCGTATTTTTTCAAACCATAGGGGTGCTTCATTAATTAGATCAAACCACAAGGGCGATTGAAGTAATTATCCCAACATATACTAATCAACCATAGGAGAAGATTGGCCAACTGTAATACTCAATCCATATGTGCATGTCCATATATATTTTTAGCCGAGCAAATTATCTATATATCAATTGACATGCCTCATAGCTTCAGGTATGGATTCCTGTAATAGTAGTAGTAATTCCAATCCTATGGAGACTAACTACACCAACCCTTTTTCCGAAAATGACATAAAATGTTCTTCCAAACTAGATGAAGAAGAAGAACAAGACCCTTATTACCCTATGATGTTCAACTTTCCTAATTCTCCACACATTCATCTAGAATACGAGGATGTCTATCTCCAATTCCTTGACCTTTTCTATCAAAACCAATCATCTCATCATGATCATAATCATGATCGTACCATCCCTCCCGGTCAAGATCCGACGGGTAAGGCGCAGACCCTGATCCCCAACACAGAGAATCATAACATGAATCAAACATCCACTACAACTAAAAAGAGATGTTCAAAGAAAGACAGGCACAGCAAGATCCAGACCGCCCGTGGCCTAAGAGACAGAAGAATGAGGTTGTCCCTCGACGTTGCACGAAAATTCTTCGACCTACAAGACATGCTTAGGTACGACAAAGCAAGCCGAACTGTAGACTGGTTGCCTAACAACGCGATGGCCGCCATCAGAGAGCTCGAAAGAAGCAGAGGCTCGGTGTGTAGTCTTGTGGGCACGGCAAATAGTGCCTCATCAACTTCTGTGGACGATGGCGATGTCGCGTCGTCGTCTATTAATCAGTCCACCACCGTTGGATCCGATCGGGAACAACAACCCTCGTCTTCTTGCAGCAAAATTAAGAGGATTAAGAAAGTTATTAAGGTGGTTAGAGCAAGTGTTTCGAGGGAGTCGAGAGTAAAGGCAAGAGAAAGGGCTAGAGAAAGAACCAGTCAAAAAAGACGGCTGGAGGGTCAGAATACTGATGAATTTAGATCAGTTAGGTCGGCTAATGAAGTACGGGGATCATCAAGGAGGAGATGAATTGTTGATTTAAGGGTGTTTGATTATGAGGATAATGCTGGATATCCGCATCAGGCAAGTTGATTTTCACGCTAACAGATATATAAAAAAGCATACAGTATGTACTTCTAAGTAGCTTAGCAGAAAAATTGTTATTTTCGTGCTACAATTTTATTCCATTTGACTTAAAGTCCTGTTTGTCACTGCTCAGCAATCAACTTAAGTCCTATATCAATTTAGGTTTTTGTAATTCGATTTAGCAGATTTTTGCCAAAACCCTAAAATTGTAATCGAAAATTCCCAATTTGCGGGCACATTGTTACGTTAAAATTTGCAGGCACAATTTTAGGGTTTCAGTAGAAAAAGAACTAAATATGCAAAAACTAAAGTGGGACACATATTTTTTTTGTTGAGCAGAAACAAAAAGGACCTTGACTGTACTGCGGGGTCAGATTAGACGTGACAATCCGAAAATTTCGGGTAAATGTCATGATTGACAATCTGGTTTTTCGGATTATCACGGCCTTAATATTGAGGGATGAAATGTTTAATAAAATTTCGTTGATTGGCAGAAAAGTAAGAGGATAAGTGTAAATGATTGTGGAGTGGATGAAAAAGGCTGCAGACGGATCAATTAGCCTCTTGTGGTTTCTTTTGACTTCAATCTTGACAGATTAGTGAGAAAATAATCTCGTGGTTCTCTGCTTGGGGGATAGATAATCTGAATTTTTACGGATTTTTTTTCCTTTTTTGAATTTTTACAGATTATGATTGTTGGATTTGGACATTAATTAGGGCTTCCCGTGGGTCTTCATTTTTTCAGAATTAATTTTTCGAACTACAAAATATGCACGACGGCCATTGAAAAGGTGGCCTCTGTTCTAATTTGTGACCTATATCCCTACGAACCATGTTTTTCTTTTCTTTTCTTTTTTTTGTTTTTTCTTTTTCTCCTTCCTGAACTATATATGTATAGAACTTCTTTGAATCTTTACAAATATATAATTAGATTCTAAATTCAATTTTTCTTTTCATTTTCACCAATTAATTTCCACAATTATATAGCTATATCATCGAGAGAGAAAAAGGACATAAAAGAATTAAAATAAATTATTTGTACATTGGGAAAGAGAGAGCTAATTGGAAGCCTTTGAGACGGAATCGTCTGAGCTTTTTCTTGTTTCTAGAACTTCCGGCTGGGCAGACATGGAGAAGGTAAGCATATTATCATAACGGAGGATGTTGTGAAGAGCCCAGTCGAGGGCAGTTTTGGAAATCTCATCTCCTTCCACCACAACCACAATTTCCTCCATGAATGGGACTTAGGAAGGTTGAGTTCAAACTTTAGGAAGCTATGTCGTTTGGGTCACTTTGGGAATAAGTATTTCTAATAAATTGGGTCAATAGTCAATATTTAGAATAGGAGTGATGTATGTGTGAGAATTTCTTGTCTAACATACAAAATTAAATAATGCTAAAAGGGATAATTGCCTGGAGGTTTGACATGGGGGTGTCTAACAAGCTCGAGCTTTAACTTTAAAAAATTAAAATTAAAATTAAAAGCTTGTCGAGCATTCAAATTTCTTCAAGCTCGGCTTGTACACAGCTCTAATTTGATCACATTACAGAAACATCTCTTATGATTTTCCAAAATCATACATCCTATTATTAGTTCAACTAACAAAAAATTTAATGGAGATTGTATAACACTGCAAATACACCTTTCAAAAGAACATAATGACCAAAGCATTATACGCACTCCTATTCAGGGTGTCAATTTGTAATGCAAAACAAATTAAACTACGCTAAAATTTCTGTCACCCGAGCTAACAATAGTTTTATTGTAATTCCAAGGTACCGGGTCCCCTATTTTAAAATGGTATTTCATTTCTTATTCCATATCTCTAAATACATATCATGTATATTGTATTTATTACTAAATATGTTTATAAAGAAATATATAATTAATATACATGATATGTGTTTAAAGCATAAATGAGATATGAAATATCATTTTGGAGTAGGGAATCCTACCCTGTAACGCCCCGGGATCGCTCGGCATTCCGCCTCGTGATCCGGGTCGTCACTCACGGTCGATCAATAAAAATAAATCGGTAAAATGTGAAAGCTAATGCTAAAACTTAAATATTTCATTCCATAACGCCAAAATATCATCCATTACAGGCTAGAATCCCAAATAC
>JACFYI010003560.1:0-15643 GCA_014898755.1 Handroanthus guayacan | reverse complement strand
TTAAAGGTATGTACTGGTCATACTTCTGATGAAAAGAGGTAGATCGTTCTTTCTCACTTGTCTTTAGTTTCTTAGATACCTTTTGTTCAACCTTTGACTCCTCATTTTTGCCTTTCATTGCCAACGTCTCTTGCTTCTTCATTCTACGAGCTTTTTTGATGAGATTGATATATTTTTTAGCTTTTGTGAGGAATTCGTCAAACCCTTTTGCTGGTTTCTTAGCTAAGGATTTAAAGAACTCACTGTCCCAAAGACCTTGAGTGAAGGCATTCGCCAATATTTCAGCCGTTGCTGTAGGTATTTCCAATGCTGTAGAGGTAAATCGTTGAACAAAATCCTGAAGTGTTTCCTTATTCTCTTGCTTTACATTAAACAAAATCAGTGGAGTTTTCTAGTATTGTATGCTGCTGCTAAATTAGTGTAGGAATAGATCACCAAACTCTTCAAATGATCGGATAGCATTTTTACGCAACTGATTAAACCATCGCTGAGCTAGACCAGCCAATGTAGTTAGGAATACTTGACATTTCACTCCATCAGAATATTGATGTGAGAGAGCCGAGTGTTCAAATTTACTCAAGTGTTCCGAAGGGTCCGTCGCCCCTGTGTATTCAGGGATAGCGATAGCTTTAAAGTTAGGTGGTAGTGGATCGACCATGACCTTCTTAGAAAATGGAATTCTCCTTTTGGTTAAAAAAGATCCCCTTACTAAGCTTTCCTTCATCTCTTTTATTTGAGTCCGCAACTGAATCATTTCTCGAGCTATGTCAAACTGCGAGTTGGTGTCTCGTACATCAGGCATAGGGATTTCATCTTGTCGAGGATCATTATGCGGGACATTAGGTGTAACTTCTTCCAACCCCTCAGGAATAGATCGAGGAATCTCTGGTATATGCCTAGCAATGGTTGCATTTACGACACTGGCGATGAGTTCAGTTAATCGCTCCATAGTCAAGTGTGCCTTCCATCATCCTAAACTGGCCCTGAGGAATGTACTTCCTCGGGATCATGAATGAGTGAATTTGGCAAATGTGTTGAATGTTCCATCATTCTCACGTCTTAACAAACGTGTCCCCACAGACGGCGCCAATGTTATGAAACAAAGATAACAAGATTAGATTTTCACTAAAAGAAAGAAAGAAAGAATATTTTCTTCTATTTATTTTCTTTTCAAGGAATTAAATACAAGTACAAGGATGATATCTTCTTCTTTTTTCTCATGTCTTTTTACATTGATTTCATCCCATATATATGGGGGGAATACAAGCATAGTTAATAAAGGGGTTACAAATCTTAAATGAACTCTACAATCACTAACTCCTAACTTCTTTAATTAATTCCCAATTTAACACTTCATTTATGTTAATTGTTAATTTAATACTTGGCATTTAGTTTTGCCAAGTTTTGGTTTTATCAATTTAAGACTTGATCTCAACGTAAACTCATTAAGATATTCAAATTTGTACTATGTATTTGGAGGTTGACTGATCTCATTTGGACTGTTTTGAACTTGGATTAGAGAAGGTTTCTTTCATTTCTGTTTGGGATCAAACTAGCAGGATGTTTTTAGATTTATGATAACAATATGTATATATATTCCTAAAATAATTAGAATTATATATATATATATATATATATAATAAGCTCTTTTAAGAAAACTAAGAATTGAGTTGTAACTATTTTTTTTTTTTTTACATGTCAACACGCTCCTTCAAATATAACCATTTTAATTACAGAATTATATTTATCAACATATATCTTATATTTCCAAACTTCAAAAACTTATTTTTATAATCAGATCAATTTGTAAGTTTAAAAAATATCTTATAACACGTAGGAACTTATAAACTAATTAGCCAAACACTATCTCAATATATTGTTAATTCATGATAAAGAAACAAAAAAAGAAATGAAAACCTGGCAAATTATTGTATGATTAAAAAATCTAAAATTCTATTCACATATCATGCCAATGAAAGGGGCCTTAACTCTCAACAACACAAGAATATATATAACATATGTGTGTGTGTATATAGCATAGCATACGATAGCATAGTGGCGTGTTTGGGAGGACGAAAGCGAAGGAAGAAAAGCATATGGATAATAGGCGCAGAATCGCTGGAATTCAGTGGACAGGAAGCACTTGCCATTGTGCTACTTCACGTGATCATAGCCAGCAGCAGTACAAAACCCACCTTCATTCCACTTAACTTGTTGAAAGTTACTTGCATGAATTTTTTTGCCTGTTCATCATATATGCCAAGTTTGAGAAAATGGAGCTTTGTTTGGACTGGCTAGGTCTGGGGTGTTATATACATTTATATAGGGAATTTATATTTTTAGTCATGTAATTATATCATTTTTCACTCTTTGTCTGTATTTTTTGACTCAATAATTTAGTCCTGTAAATGATAATAGTTTTACAATTTTGGTCCTCTAAATACTAATAATTTTATAATTTTGGCCCTATAAATACTATAAATTTTGCAATTTTAGTCTGTGAATAGAATTAAAATTGCTAAAATGGCCATTATTTGAAAATTATTACTACTTATAACAGGATTAAAATTGTTGAATTAATATATACAGGACTAAAAGTGAAAAATGATATAATCAATCACTATAAGAAAGCACCACTTCACTAAAGGAAAATTTGTGATGGATAAGACTTTATTAAAAATAAACAATATCTGTAACGGATTTATGACGAATTCCTAACAAATTTAAATAAGCAAAATATATATTAATAATGGCACTCAGTGCGGATTTGTAATTATTTTTTTGTAATAATTTTTTAGTTTATCATAAAAAATTATATCACAAAAGTTAGTTCTATGAATGGATTTCGATTCTATCATAAAATTAATTAGTGAAAAAGCATACATCAACGAATTTATGACGA
The DNA here is from genome assembly GCA_014898755.1 of Handroanthus guayacan. Taxonomy (NCBI): domain Eukaryota; kingdom Viridiplantae; phylum Streptophyta; class Magnoliopsida; order Lamiales; family Bignoniaceae; genus Handroanthus; species Handroanthus guayacan. The sequence continues at coordinate 12,741 of JACFYI010003560.1, read as the reverse complement.
AACAATTTGTATTGAATTCTTAAATTTGTATTGAAATTTTTCATAAGTAAAGATGGTATTTTTTGTAGTATAACTATAGGATTGAAAATTATATTTTCCCTATATTATATTATATATATATATATTGCCACAAATAAATAAATTAATTAATTAGTTAAACTGTTTGAACTGAGAATTCCACGTGGAGCATGCCCAAGATGTATAGGGAAAGGACAATTATATGTATTTAACTGGCCAAGGCCCTGCCCTCCCTCTCCTAACCTGCCTCCCTGTGACTAATTCCCCTTTTGACTGGGGGGTGTATGTATATGTGACTCAACACACGTCGCTTTCCATAAAAAGAGCACTCAATTACAATGAATAATTAAGCTACATTACCTATCTCAATCCCTCAAACAAGACTATTTTTTTATTAAAAAAAAAAAAAAGAGAAGAAAGAAGAAAACAAAAAATGGAAAAACCGTCAAACAATACCAAGAGGGCGTTTCGGTGAGCTTACATAAAACATCTTATAACTTCCTATGCGTTGCTTTTTATCTATATGCTTTTAAAGACCTTTTAACTGAATATGGTCTTGTTTTATACTACTTCAAAACTAAGTTGCTAAAGCTTAATTTTGGATAAAAGAAGACTTTTTAACTTATAAGATGTTAGTAATAGTTATTCTGCAGTTAAAATGGTCAAAATTGAAGGTGCATATTAAAATTTTTAAGAACAAATTAGGAACTTATTATTTTTTTAAAAAGAGCGTATAACATGAGATATTTACATCTTATTTGGAGAGCTAATAAGATCTTTTTTCAAAAAACTTTATCAAATACGTTATCATATTTTATAAACTCTTAAACATCCTATGAGATGTATTGAAAAGTTTGTAAGCTCATACAAACACCCTACTGGAGGATGTTTAACTGGGGGAGCTAGCTCCTTATAAACATAAGATAATAAAGAATTTGTAACATGTTGATAAAGCTTTTTCTAAAAAGAACTTATAAGCTCTCAAAATAAAACATTAATTAGGATGCTATAAGTTCTTTAAAGAAAGTAGTAAGCTCTTACTTATTTTTAAAATCTTGATAATTTTTTTCAGTTTTTAAGCCACCATGATTGCAAAATTATCATTATCAAAATTTTATAATTTCTAATATCTTAGTTTATCCAAATGCTTCAAAAACATACTTCAATTAAACTTTAACTTCTTATAAGCTCTAAAAACATTCTAAAGAGACATCCTAACTAATTTTTTTAATAAGCTTTGCCAAGCACCATCTCTCTCTCTGTGGGTGTGTGTGTGGTTGTATTGGATACGTACAAATAAACCACAAAAGGGTTTTCTCTCATAAACTAATTAAGTTGTACCGGGCTCTGTGCTTGTACTTGGCACTCAACTTTCGAAAAAACTCGACCTCCCTTGAAACCCTAGCCAATAGCAGCCCAATCATCTCTCCACAGTATTAATGCAGTTTCTGGTAAAGAAAGAAAATGGCAATAGTCCTTCAAACAATTGAAAACTCCCTCTATTTGCACTTCCCATCATTTCCATATATACATGCCGCAATTGCAATGTCTTCCATTTTTCCAAGCCCTACCTAAAGTCTAGACATGATATGTAGCCACCACCACCCTCTGTCCTAATTACAAGCAGGACCACTTGTAATGAAAAAATGGTCATCACTCATGAGCTGGGTTGTTCTAATGTTGCTTTCAATATTTATGAGATAACTATCAACAAAAAAGATGATGATAATGAATGTACTATAAAAAGGTTGTCTGATAGTGAAAGAAGATAACCCTAAAGAAAATATGAAACAAGTTTCAAATTAGTGCTTTCATTTCCACAGGGATGACATGATGCCTCCCAAAGTTAATGTGCTTTTTTTTTTTTTTTTTTTTTTTTTTTTTTTTTTTTTTCTGCTTTAGTATGTATGTTATAAGGGTTATTACAATTACTTCTCATTGGATTGTGTAAATACTGATTATACCTCTCTGGTTTTCTTTTGAAATTAGAAAACGTCTCATTGGAAAACTTAAACAATAGTTGTGAAAAGACCAAATTACCATTATTTGAAAACTTAAAACAAGAAAAACACTGAAAATTAGATATATGGTTCGTTATAGGGAGTCCCTAGCTGGGGAGATAGCATAATTACAGAATATATCATTTTCCTTTCTAAGTTACAAAAAACTCCCTCATAGTTTTCATTAGTAAAAAAACCAATCGGTGAAGGTGAAAGAATCAAAGTAGTATCACTTAAAATATCGAAAGAACTCAAAAATTGAAACAGAAAATTTTGAAGTTGCATGAAGATAGATACATTTAATGAGTTGCATGTTAAGTACATTGGGAACATATTGATGTTATGTTTTTTTAATGTGTTTTAATAGGAGGAATGGTTGAATTTGACTATATATGAATACAATGTAGCATACAACATAAGCAATGGCCCATAGTGGTGCATCCAAAAAGAAATTATTTAAGTTTGATGACTTAAATCATCAAACTTAAATCAATTGATTGATATAGAACAACAACCTCATGCTTTTGTGTGTGTGGATAACACTACTTTTTTAGTGAAAATTTGGGACAGTAAAATATCTAGATGTTTTTTGTCACCTTGAATCTTGATTTGTGACAAAAAAGCGTTTTAGTAGTATATCTTTTAATTAAGAATTGTTTTAGCAGTATATATTATAAGTTAATTCTCACTTTATGTAGATGCTATATATATAAATACATAAATACTTAAAATGTAATTGCTCCGAAATTAACTTACAGTTATCCTTTTTTAAAAGGTTCAAAAATACCATTCCAAGCAAAACATAAACAGCTATCTAAAAATATGGTAAAGCGAAGTAGGAAAAATCAATAGAATTTTTTAATGATATCAACAATTTCAATCCAAAACCTCCTACGGAAGGTAAAAATATGTAAATGTTTTTTTTTTTTTTTTTGTCTTTTTTGAAAAAAAAATGTAAATGGTATAAACTTAAAGAGGTGTTTTTGTATTTTCAGAAGAGAGAGGTGTGGCCTGTTAGTACATTATATTCTACCACAAGTCCCAGACGTATTTAACCCTAATTTTTTGTACAACAAAATTTTTTACAAAGCACTTCACTCCATCCTAGCTCTAAACAACCTAGCCAAAAAAGAGAAGAAAAATTATTTGAAAAGTATATATATATAATTGTATTTGGGTAAAATTATCACTCCGTTTTTATTGTAAAGGAGAAGATACTTCCTCATTATTTTCTAATTTTAATATATCTTTCTATGTAACACCAAATATATCCAATAATTCAAAGATACATGCCGGCCCTCTGAAATAGTAATTTGGGCATTACGATTATGTTGACGCCAAACATAAGTGGATTATATTAACTAGAAAAATATAGAATATCTTTTCTTTTGAAATAATATTAAGGGTAATATATAACTATATTTTACCATTTTTCCTCACTACGAAATCATTGAATTTCACCAACCAAAATATTCATAGCCGTGATGGAAGCTGTAGCCAGAGGCTTAAAATTAGTATATTGAAAATATATGTCGTCACCTATGCCGTGATAAAAACATTTACCAGGGCTATATGTCATGGTGGATTTTCCACAATCCCCACCAAAACTTATCATTATCTCGGTAAAAGCATAACAACTGACTTTTTACCACTATTATCTCCTTTTAATATCAACTTTCAGTTGTGATAATACCTCAAAATTTCCGGTAGCTGTCTTTTTATCTTAGAGATTCGTGTACAACGCATTTCACATTGTAAAGCATGCGGACAGAAAACAAAACTACTGGAGCTAGTTCAGTTACAACTTTTGGTGGACTTTGATTGTACCAGAATCCAATAAGGATAAGAATCACAAGGCTTTAGTTTAAGCACAATTATGATGCCTTTGCACTCTGTATCTCCCACCATTGTGGTTCAGATACATTTGAACTTGGCCTGTTGACGGATAAATCATTTTCCACTCTTTAATGCCATTGTCCTTTCCATATTTTGGTGTTGTCAACAACATGCCTCATCTACATTCGAACCCTTGACATTCCCACTCGCATGTCTAAAGAAGAATTATAAGCAAAATAAATATTAATAATGACACTTGTGATCAATTTTTGATAACTTTCTGTAAATGTTGTTGCATTGTGATGTAAATTTCATTAAAAAGAGTTCAGTGAGCTAGGAGGTCTTCAATTCTAATTAACCATTAATTAGTGATAATGTATATACTAATAGATACGTAGCAAAATAGAACGCATTATCGAATCATGTTTACCGGGGCATTTCATTAAATTCATAATGAATTTTTTCCTCAATAAATTTGTGATTTTGCCAAGATTGTTCAATTATAACATTGCAAAAGGAGATAAACCCTTTATCACATAAAGTTTTTGATTTTACACTTTGCTATTCAATAAAAATTTCCAATGCTTAATGATTTGACTATATAAACGAATATGAACATTATAATTAGAAACCCATAAATGATCTTGTGTCATGCAATTTTTAGACAAAAAAGTTATATAGTAATCCATGAATTGTCCTATAAATGGGCCAATTATTAGACAAAAAGGTGGCCAACCCTATACAAGTGTAATCATAAAAACAATGCATCGGAGGGATAAATAATTAAATAAACAAACAAACAAATAAATTAATAAATAAAAGTACCCGTTTGAATACGAAATATGAACATGTTTTACACAAACTCCAACAATTATAAATATATATAAATAGGATGTCTTTTTTTAGGTATGTATACGGAGACATATAGAAAAATGTCGTCATCGGGGTTGGCCACGATAATCATAGCATCAGGGGGCAGAAAGCCAACTTCAGAGAGTCTATGGCTGCCGTGATGTAAGGGAGGAACCTACAACGACATAAAGTTTGACATAGTGACTTCAAAATTTCTACGCTGCGATCACATCTCAGCTACATTATCGAAAAATTAGGCATCGAACTAGCTAAAGACATATAAATATAGCTAGCTACAAGTTTTTTTGTAGGAGATGTAATTTTTTAAAATAATAAAATTTTTAGCTACTAATTTGTTTTCATAACTAAGAGGGTGTTTCATATGTAAACTTTTCATAATTAAGATGTTTAAAAAATTATAAAATGTCAAAAAAGTATTTGATAAACTTTTCTTTTCTTTTTTTTTTTTTTGAAATCTTATAAGCGCCAAAAATAGATGTTACAATTTTAGGGTTAAATATAAATTATCCCCCTGTATTGTGTCTAATTAGCAGTTTTCCCCGTGATTATAAAAATTGGCAAAATCCCTCCTATATTTTGCAAAATAATTCTCACTCGCCTCAACTCCTATTTTTAAAATTTTGAAATATGGGATAACAAAAATACCCTTATATTTATCCCAAAAAGCTGAGAAGAGTTTCTTCACTCTATTTGCTGCTCTGCTCGTTGCTTTCAAATATGCAAACCCTAGTTTTTTGAAGAACAAATTTCTTCCTTCCAAATCGTTGATTTTTGCAAGGTGTGTATACAAAATCAAATGGATCTCCGCCCTTAATCGACGAGATTGAAGAGAACAAGGTTATTTTCTTACGCGATTTTTACTTCATTGTATATCGATTTCATGCGATTTTTCTTATGCGATTTTTGTACAAATCCTCAAGTTTTGTTTTTGATCTTTTCTATAAAGTTTCGTTTCACTCTAAAGTCAATACTATGTACACTAAAGTTTCGTTTCCATCTTTACCTTGCACTAAAGTCGACAGAAAGGTTTTGTATTTTCACACAATATAAATATGTATGTATATATAATATCTATCCTAGTAGCCAACTTAATAAATGATAGAATGATATGCATGCAATTTTCAGTTAGGAATTTTGCCTTCATCATTTTCTATGCATTAAAATGGTGAAAGAGAGTGAAAGAGAGGGAGAAAGATGGGCAGTAGATTTAAGATAGAAAAGGGCAAAATTGTCTTTTTAGGGGGTAATACGCATTCCTATCCACACAAAAAGCATGTGCATTACACGCCCTAATGTTGAGGTCGTTTCAGATCTATTTTGCAAAATACAGGGGGGATTATGCCAATTTTTCACAATCAAGGGGGAAACTGCCAATTAGACACAATACAGGGGGTTAATTTGTATTTAACCCTACAATCTTATAAACTCTTTCAGAAAATGTAAGGAGTTTGAGACTTATTTTTAAAGTCTTAATGTGCTTTTTCAATCTAACTATTTTAATTATAAAATTGTTGTTACTAACATTTTATTAGTTCGAATATCTTATATATTTTATCCAAATACTTTGAAATAAGATATAACATCGTACGAGTTCCAACAATATCTTATTAGATGTTGACAAGCTTATTAGATGTTTAAAAGCTTATAAGATGCTTAAAAACTTATAAGATATTTTGAATAAGTTTAAACAAAAAACCCTTTAAGGGATAGATATCCCATAACTTAGATATAGTACACTTTTGGTCTCAATTATTAGTGATATCTTATATTAACGACTTTAATTTAACTTGTCTCCGATATTGCATCCTTTCATTCTATAAAGTTAGGGAATAAAAAATGCGATAAACAAAAAACTACGGCACCAAAATGTGACACACTTTTCTTTCAAAATCAACACACTAAATACCATATGAACATCACGTGATCTTCTGTTAAGTATTTTATGGACGGAGGTGAAATGATGCAATATGAGGAAAGAAAAAATAAAGAAATAACTTAAATCCCTCAATGTGAGATATCACTAATGATTGAAACCAAAAATTTAATTTACCCGGATAATAATGAGGGTAACTCCAAATTCGGCTAAAACAAATTCATAGCCAAAGCAATGAATTTGCATCACGTAGCCACTAGTCATAGATTGATCATACCCAATGCCGTACTTTTTATAGTAATCACAACAATACATGAGTGATTCTATCATTAGTCACTGTTTGTAGAAAACTAAGGTTAGTCATTCCTAATCTTCACTATTAGATTCATCATATTCAATCTAAGCCATCCATTTTTTGTATGACTTGCTACCTACTCTCCAAGTAAATTGGACCGGCTACCTGTACATTAGGTTGTGTGAAGGTTTTATTCTTCTACTATTGTGGTAATACATTCTTTTTTGTCTTATTGATTCATGTGTGGGTCCACTTGGATGTAGACCATGTAAAAATATTGTAGTTCATGCGGTGCATTGAACCGGCTTCACAAAAACTTTATTCCCCTTTACTTTTGCTTATCAAATTATTTTTGTTATTCTTTTTAATTTATAAAAGATATTAGCATCTAAAATAACAAAAATGATTTGATTAAAAAAAAGAGAGAGAGAGACAGTAAAAGAGAATAAAGTCTTAGTTCAAATAATACGTATTCTAAGAAAGTCGCATTATATATATAATTTAGGAGTGTACCTTATTGCATTAATTTTGTCATTTTGCAACGGAAACAACATATAGAATTTATTATTATTTTTTTTTGTGAGAATTAACTAATAAAATTTATAAAAAAAAAAATGATACTACCGTATTAAAATTTATTTTTGAATGTATAGATGCTTATAATTTGTAATATGTATATATGTTAATACTAATAAGTATGTATATTTAATTAAGGTTGTTAATTGAATTTCGATATTTAATCTAATCTAGATATCTAATTGTTAATACTAATAAATATGTATATTTAATTAACATTGTTAATTGAATCCAGATATTTAACAAATCGGATCATCAAAATTTATATTTGCTTTATTTATTTCGAATTACGGACTTTTTTTTAATCATATCGAATCTATCGAATTTTTAATTCGATAAAGATCATAAATAATTTGATTGGACTTGAATAAAATACAAATACACGATCCTAACTAATAATATGCACATAATAAATTGTTGATACCTAATAGTAAATAACCTAGATAACCAAATACCAAATATTCGAATTTTTTTATCATAATAACTATAATTGTAATAACAACAACAATGTTTGGACTTTTTTTTTTTTTTTTTTTTCTCTCCTTTTTTAACTCTCATCCCAAAACGATATCACTTTTTTCTACCAGAATTTTTCAACCTGACTCCAAAATCAAATCCATCTCCTTACAAACAAAATCCAAATCTTCCACATAGTCCAACTTCAATTAAAAATTCAAATCTTCAATTATTATTAATAATTATGATGGCCATTAAACACTAACAATTAATATAAACATTAATAATTAGAATTAAACTATAGTAATTAATAATATTTTTAATTAGTGATTATAATTATTAAAACATAAAAAATTCAAAATAAGAAAATAAATATTTAAAACAAAAACAAAAAACACAATCATTTTTGTCCACCATTGTAATGCCCCGGATCCTAAAGCATCTGCCCCTAGGTCGGAAACGCTACTCATGTACATGATTAAATAATTTAAAATTACATGATTAAATAATTTAAACCCCAAAATTTATATAATCAATTACTTTTGATACATCATCCAACAGTACGAATACATCCCCGAGTCTCAACCAGAGTCTACGACCCTACCTAACACCATTACATAATTATGGATACAAAATAATCCTTGTGTCTAATCTTCAAACTCGCCATGCAATTTCCTAAAAAGAACTTCCTACAATAGTAGAGTTAAGGGGGTGAGTCCACTGACTCAGCAAGAATTATTACCATAATCATGAGCAAGGGTAGCAAAGATATATTTTTCAGGATTTTGAGATATCAACGTGATTGAACAGATTTCAAGAACCATTGATATCATAATTTCACAAACGTTCAGTTAGCCCAAAGCTCATTAACAGAAATTCGATATTCATAACAATACAATCCGTAACAAAATTAAACCATGAGCTCAAATTTCAACAATAACTATGAATATCGAAATAAATATGGCTGAACTAGTGTTTGGTAGATCTGTTACCCTTATAACTTCAATACAATATCATCCTTATTCCTCCGTTTGTTTCTCCGAGTAATTACTCAAGGAGAGCTAATCAATCTGGAGAAACAGCCGCCACAGCACGGTCGACCACGAGTCTCCGAGTAACTCTTTGGAAATCCTACCTCGAGGACTCCTTGGAGCTACCTACAATTGGAACCAAGTTTAGGTCCAACTGTACACTATGGGAAACCTGCCAGAGGTTCATCTATTGGCCCGACGCCGCCCAGTGTCCCTCTTGAGGCTCCCTGGGCCCAACAATCATGCAGTAGGTTTCAAGAATTCGATCATAACAATAAATCAATCATGGGAGTTTTGGAATGTTGGATATAACGTTTAAAATGAATCATCGGACATAAGAAAATCAATTTGAAATCAAAACATTTAAAGGAGATGAGGTATGGACTAAAATCTGGGAATTGGGCAAATCGCTTTTAAGTTTAAATATTTCTACTTTCAAAATACTCTTAATAAATAAAGGAAAACTTATAAAAATATCCTACTTTGAAAATAATTCATTTGACAAGTTCTAAACTTAAATTCTTGTTGTAAACTTTAGACTTTTATATATTCAAAATGCTCAAACAAATAAAAAGGAAGTTTAGCTTTTGAAATGTTTTTAACATATGAAAATCAAGTACAAAATATTTAAACTAAGTTCACGTAAAATGCATTTTTGTCCGAGTTAATGTTTGTAAGTATTTTGTCCAAAATCCCATTATCAAAATACTAGGATTTCAAATCAAGTAATTCTAAATATTGTTATGAGTCTCTTATATCTGACAATTCCTCATTCATGATTGAACAAGTGCATGGTACCAAGAAATTCAACAAGTCCAAAGCTCAATGTTTTTAATAATAGGAACAAGGATCAAACATGATCATGGTAGAAAATTTGAGAATAATTACAGTAATAACCCTTACCTTTGGTCCTTAAGCTTTAATTTCCAAGATGATATTGAGATCATCTAATCCATTGATTAAGTTGAACCTATGAACATCAAGATCACCTAGATATTAGGCTATATCTTCAGATTATATAAAATCCAGAATTAAACTCCGGCAGTGAATTTCTCGCCCAATTTAAAAATATATCCCGTTGAGTTAAAATTGGTAATTTGGTTCTACAACTATCTAGACTCGACAAGATTTCTAATAGTGATTTTATATTGAAAATCCGACCAGCGGTTTGTTAGTCATAAATTTTTAAACTTGAACGATGTTTCTGCCGTAAATCAGAGGCGGTTTGATAAGTTTGGCTTTAAAGAATTTTTTAAGAATATTTCTTAATGGATTTCAAGGATTCTTGATTCTATCGTCATCTACACTTAACAAGATTTCTAACGGCTATTTTTGGGTTTGATTTGGTGAAGAAATGAGTGGTTTCCAACGAGTTGAAGTTGAGAGATGCGTTAGGCTGGGTTCTAGTGGGTACTCTGTTTCCCGAGTCCACTGGCATGTTCGGATCAAATAGTGTTTCTGATCTTGTTTCTTCATAGATTTAGGTAATTCTTGATTCTAATGATAACTACTTTCAATAAGGTTTCCAATGGTGGGTCTTGTTGATTTTTTGGATGTAAGAATCTCCAGATATGAATTTTTAAACTTAGGATAGTGACAGAGACTTCCCCTATTTTTGATAAAACGGCAAGTTCGTTTCAAATAGATTTATCTCTCGTTTTCCTAGTTATTTTTTGGGTGATTCTTGGGTCTAAAATCATCTAGACTCAAAGAGATTTTTAACGGTACCTTATGTGAAATTTATGAAGGAAACTTAATTTATGAATTTTCAAAGTGAGAGGTTATGTTGTGATAGGGGCAAATCCGGGACAACTTGGTTGTGTGTGTGTGTTGGAATTTAAGCTTAAATCTTCAAGTTTTAACACTTCTATCCCAAATCTAAACATCATTCTAAATCAATTATCAAGATTCTCAATTCTAAATCAATCATCAAGATCTCCAAATCAATTAATACAATGGATTCCAAGATAAAAGAAAACTCATGAAAACCATGAATCAATCAAATTTCTTACCTTTTTAGCCTATAATCCTCAAGATGATGGAATTTCTCCCAATCTTAAACCATTCCTATAACAATCAATATCATATGAGAGATTATTCTATGTTTCTTCAACCATAAAACCCAAACTTCAAATTAAAAGAAACTTGTCAAGTATACTTGCCTTCTCTTTTCCCCTTTGTGGTTAAAATTTCCAAGTTGATTTCAAGGAATTTGAGATAATTTTGAGGAGATGATGAACTAAATTTCTTGAGAGAAAATGGAGGAAAAATTCGGCCAAGAAGAAAAGAAGAAGAAGAAGGAAATTTCACTCAAATTCAATGCAAATTCTAATGAATATTTCACTTAAATTCAAATGCAAACTCTAATGGACATTACACTCAAATTTAAATAGAAATTCTAATGGACATTAAACTCAAATTCAAATGAAAATTCTAATGGATATTACACTCAAATTCAAATGGAAATTCTAATGAAATGAGACATGAGATTCATTTGTCATTTTCTAATTTATTTTGTTCTATCTCATTAGCTGGGAAGATTAATTTGGAGTATAAAATACCTAATTAACATTTTTTGGAAGTGATAAAATATTTTCGATTGAGAGAAAAGTCTCAAATTGACGAAAAAATATCTACCGATTGAAGTTGTTTCTCAAAATGTTATAAAAATATTTATTGATAAAATTGAGAGTTTAAAGACTTAATTAGAAAAATTTTCTCAATTTAATATTTAATTAGAAAAGTTTCAGTTGCTAAACCATAATATTTTTGCCGTTTAAAATTTCTCGAACAATAGCGATTAAAATCGTTTAAAACGGTATTAGGTTTTAAACTTTTTAAAACTTGGTGTTTAAATTGAAATTTCAAAAATCTTTTGGGCCCAAAATATTATTTTGAAGTTAGTAAGGTGGTTTTAATAAGTTTTTGGGCTGAAGAAAAATTTTAAAACGAATTTCTCTTTACCAAGAAATTTAATCGTGAAGAAATCGAAAAAATTTTTAAAGTGAGATGTAATAAATTTTCAAGTGAAAAGAAAATTATTTAATTAGAATTAAGGAAATTTTCGGGGTCTCACAACCATGAATGGTAAAGCACTTCAATACAACTCACCCTTGGTCAAGGAGTGTTTCTTACCTCCAGTATTGTTTCTTTCTTTTTTTCCCCTTTTTTTCTTTTTCGTTTAAATCTAAACATATTTATGTAATTGTAAATATATAAATGTGAACTTTTAGAAAATTATAAACTTCGATTTAGATTACTAACCTAAAATTCAAAGATATTTCAAATTTGAATTGAAACTGGATAATATGAAAAAAGAAAAGATTTTGATTTTATTTGTATAAATAAGGATTTGATTTTGAATTTAGATAGAAAAATTTCATAGGGAAAAGAAAGGCTTTTGTGGTGACAATTAAAAAATAAGGGGGACCAAAAAAAAAAAAAAAAGAACTAACTCTAAGGATGCTGCATTTAGTAGCTTAGTAATGATAAGGTATATTCAATATACAAGTATTAATGTATGGTTTGAATCAATATATACATACAAAACTACATTCAAGTGTTGTACGATAAATACCGTAAGTGGATAATCTAGATAACCAAATATTAGGCATTGGAATTTTGATGATGATGATGATGTCATTAAAAAAAAAAATAACAATAATACGGTAGAATCAAACCTATAATGATTTATATACTGTGAGACCCCAAAAAACTCCCTAATTTAAATTTTAGGCTCTCGTGTTTAATCAATAAATGTTTTAAAATAGTTTTTAGAGAAAC
>JACFYI010003559.1:0-11150 GCA_014898755.1 Handroanthus guayacan | reverse complement strand
TAACCATGAAATGAATAGCATATTAAGAAGCTTATATCAAGATAGCACATGAATAATGGAAGAAACTCAAGCTCAAGAACGGAGACGAAGAGCCATAAATCTTTCCGTTGTCCTAAGATCGATTAAATGAACGTTGTGTTTCAAGATCCGGTTTCACCTTTCGTATCAACTCCTATTCAAACACAAGTACCCATATAAGACTCCATACTTCATGTCTAAACCATCCCAACAAGTCTCAGACCTATCTTACCGGATAGTGGAGTGAAACCCCCTAGATTTTCCTTGGTTTTTCTTCAAATTTTGTAAGCAAAAATGTGAGTTGTGTGTGAGTGAAGAGAGGGATCCGAGAGAGTTGAGAGAGGTGAGGAAAAGTGGAGATGATTTTCAGATTTTGGAAAAGTTGTGGAAGGAGTTTCAAGGCCTAAAGCATCTTTATTGACCAAAAAAGAGCTTATTCACTACTTGGCCATAATTAGGGGTTGAGTTGGCTTCAAGAAGCTTGCTTTTTCCTTCCAAAAGCATGATTTGTCATGCATAATCACCACTTTGTGACTTTTGAGACAAGATTATCTAGCATATACATACAAAATTTGGCTTATTTGATGTATGTACATATACACATATACGGACTAAAGTTGGAAATTGTTTGGACTTTCATTTGAATCAAATTGGGTCTAATTCGGGTCGAATTTTTCGATTGGCGTTGAGGCCCAATCGAGAAAATGTATTTGGACACGTGATACGTGATTTGAAATTGAAACGTTGCTTATTTTCTTAGATTCATTTTGAATTCCCAAAATTGACGAATTTAGAAATCTGTACGTTAAGGAAATCCTTGAGTGTCACACAACCGGTCCCCCTTGAGATCCCCAGGGCCCAACAATCAATCAATAAGGCTTTTAGAATCAATAACAGTTGTCCGAATTAAGTGAACGAAGTTTCAAAACAAGATTCGGACCAACTCCATTCCATCTGCAAGATGGTACGTAATGATCATCAATTAATTATTGTAGATAATAGCGGACATGATTTTCAAAAAATTTCAAGCCATCAATAGATAATATAACTTGAAACATTAAAAAATTTTCAATACGAAATCGAATTCGAGTAATCGAATACAAGAAAATTTAGGAATTCAAACTTGGGGTATAAGAATTCTGCTTGGATCATCAAATTAGACTTAGAGGTCTTAGGATATTATTTTTTAGAGTTATTTTAATGAAAACATCAATTAAGCCGATTTTTGTGAGTTTTTTATGCGGTAGTGATTTTTTGGGCCAGTTTAAAAATATAATTGATGAGATAAAATTGATAATTTAGTTCTACAGCTATTTAGACTTGACGAGCTTTCCAAGGGTGGTTTTGTATTGCAAATCCGACAAGTAGATTTTTAGTTATAAAATTTCAAAGTTGACCCATGGTTCTGCTGTTAACCACAGTTGGGTTGACATGTTTGGCTTTAAAGAATTTTCTGGGTAGATTCCTTAATGGATTTCAATGATTCTTAATTCTATTATCATCTACACTTAAAAAGGTTTCTAATGAATATTTTTTGACCTAATTTGGTGAAGGAAAGCCTGGGTTTCAATGATTTGAAGTTAGAAGATGTGTTAGAACATATTTTAGTAGGTGCCCTGCTCCCCGGGTAAACTGGCAACTTCAGATTAAATGATGTTTTTGGCCTTTTTCCTTTATGAATTGGGGTGATTCTTGATTCCACTGATAAATACACTCAATAAAGTTTCAAATGGTGCAAATTTTGGATTTTTTTGGGTATGTAGAGGTTTGGTTATGAATTTTTGAAGTTGGGGTTAAGACAGAGGCATCCTCTGTTTTGGCTGAAATGGCAAGTTTGGTTCAAATGAATTTTTCTATGACTTTTCTCATTGTTTTCGGATGATTCTTGATTCTAATATCATCTAAACTCAAAGAGGTTTCTAATGGTACCTTATATGAAATTTTTTGAGTAGTAGAAGTGGTGTTTTCAAATTTTTGAAGTGAAGCTAGTGTTCTGCTCAAGGTACCCGTGAGCAACCAATATGTCCAAACTTCATTTAATTCAAGAAATCATTGAACTACTAAATCTAAGTGATGATCTACTGAGTTTCTTATAGTCATAAGGTCAGATTCATGATTTCATATATAAAAGATTGATCATGCTTCATCAACAACAATATGATAGTTAACCAAAAAGCTCAACAAGCACAAGTTCAAGATCATCAAAGAAGTCATCTCAACAAACATGCTAACAAGCATATCATTCATGAATTTTTTTAAAGAAATGAAATCATGATCAAGGCATGAAGGTCAAGAAGAAGAGAATATCATGATCTTTACCTTTCTTAACTTATCCACTTGAAATTTCAAAGATTTTCTTCAAGATCTCCCTAAGATCCTAACACCAAAGAGAAAACCTCTTAGGTTTAACTTAAACAAGCAATTTAACTATTGAAATCTAAACCAAATCTTACCAAACTTGAGGATTTGAGAAGATGATATATGGAGTCCCCTACAATTCTATTTTTGATTGTTATTTGATATTAAGAAGGAATTTGAAGGAAAAAGTAGAAGAAATAGGAGATACACACACACACACAAAAAAATCTGCAGCTTTGGGGAGAGAAAATGGCTGAAAATTTTCTTTGTTTTCTTCCTCGTTTTCTTGTGTATATATACTTGTAGAATACATATACAAGTGTATTATACAAGAGACAATACTTGGTAATTAGGTAAATACATTGAATTATATAATTATATTATTGGATGACAATGCATGTATGAGTCACCATGTGCCCCAACACACCTCATGTCTTTCCTCACTTTCTTTGTCCCATTGAAGACTCAGTCTACACATAGTGAATGTGTGTATGTGTGAGGGCGGCTGCCCCTTCAGATTTTATCTTTTTCTTTTTTTCAAAAATTAAAGATGGGCTTGGACTTAGAACTTGAAAATTAAATAAATTATTAGGCTCAATTACTTTGGTCAAATGAACCTGGTTTTGGGTTAAAATATCAAGTTTGGACCATATTTGATTCAAATAATATTTTTGATTACTAAATTGAAATAATTTTGCCGTTTTAAAGTTTTTCGGACTATAGCGATTAAAATCGTTTAAAACGGCGTTAAGTTTTAAAACTTTAAAACTTAAGGGTTGAAATAAAATTTCAAGGATCTTTTGGGCCCAACATATTATTTTTAAAGTTAATAGGGTGTTCTCGACAAGTTTTGGCCGAAAGAATATTTCTAAAATGAATTTTTCTCTACTAAGAAATTTTAACCGTAAACGAAGTTTTAAAACTAAGGGTTTAAAAATATTTACTTATGAAAATCTTTGTGAAAATAACATTTTCAATAATTTTTGAATGTAAAATGAATTTTTTGAAAATGATAAAATATTTTTAATTGTGAGAAAAATATCAAATCGGCAAAAAATCAGTTACCGATTAAAATTTTTCTCAAAAATATTTTAAAACGTTTATTGATTAAACACAAGGGTTTAAAAATTAAATTAAGAAAATTTTCGGGGTCTCACATATATGGTCGTGGAATAGCAAACAAAGGTCAAAAATCAAAATTTTTAATGTTTATGGCAGTCAGGGAATAAGGCATGGGCACGCCTTATCAGGGGAATTCTTATGCTTAAAGAAAATATAGGGCAGAAGAGGTCTGGGTTTAGAACGTGGGCACGTCCTATCAGCGAACTTCTTCTTCCTAAAGAAATACAAAAGGCAAAAAAGGTCAGGGTTTAAAACGTCGACACGTCTTATTTGGGGAAGAAGAGGTCAGCGTTTAAGGCGTGGGCACGTCTTATTTGGGACAGAAGCGGTTTAGGTTTAGGACGTGGGCACGCCTTATCAAGGAAGATCTTCTGATCCATGAATAGTAACTCGTGAACAGTAAAAATATATATATATATATATATTTTTTTATTAAAAAAATCAATTTTTTCAATGTTTCTTTTGAAAAATATAATTTATTAAATTCAAGTTTCAAACCTTAAAATTTAAAAAAAAAAATTTTGAGTTGAAATCCGATTTTTCTAGTAACATTTTTGAAACATATTTCTTTAAAATTCCAACCTCAAATTTCAAATGTACAAATTTTATGAATTAGATGTCATAAGTTCAAAATTCGATTTTTTGAAATTTTGTATCGATTTTTCCTTAGTCCATAGTCCAAATCCATTCTAAAGTCAACGGAAAGATATCAAGGATGCTCAAGAATTCATTGGTTTTCATATTAAGAGATTTTGAGCTTAAGAATATAATGAATCAAATAAATATATCACATATAAGCTCATCTTGCTCAAACAAAGGAAACATAAAAAACAAACCAAGGAAATAATGATGATCAATCAAAGGAAAAAGGAAAACCAGAAAACTTACCTCGGCCCTAAGCTTCAAATCTTAGCGTTAGAGTTCCAAGTCCTTGGTTATTCTCAAAACTTAGATCATCTATTAAGATAAAGATTATTTGAGATGCTATAAATCCTCCCATTTAAACCTTATGCGTATATAGTATCTTATAATATCCAACTTACTAAGAACACTCGAAGATTGTATCCCTTTACTCTTTTCCCCTTTCTATAAAGGAAATGATAGTTTGAAGAGTTAAATATATGTTCTTTGTAGTGAGAATACAAATATAAGTAGATATATATATAGAGGAACTTTGAGACAAGGGAGTTGTTTGAGTGTATATACCTATGATATGCAATAGAGAGTGGTCTTTCAAGCTTGAAGAATGTAAGAGCAAACTTCATCTGCAAAGGTAAACTTATTTATAGAAGAAAAAGAGGATTTGTTAGCAAATATACAAGTTTTTTTTGGGAGAGGGGATTTGCCATGTGTCAAAAGAGAGTTGGAGGGAATTTAGCACATGTTGCTTGAAATGAGAGGCTTAGTACATAGAGCGGTTGAGCACAATCTTTCCCCAATCTTAGGTGAAGCAGTTGGATGGGACGGAATCTGTGAAATTTTCAAACTTTGGGATGTTTTTTCCAATCTTGAAAAGCTTGGGACTAAAGTTGCATGCACCACTATTCTACGGGACTGAAAATGCAATTTTGTTGTGCAGTGTTTGAGAAATCAAACCAAATTAGCCAGTTTGACTGATGCAATCAGGAACTAGACAATGGTCTGGTCTGATTTGATATAGAAAACTAGTAGTCATAATATTGTGCATCATGAAAATTGAAATAAAAAAAATGGGTAGAACTGTCCAACTGGTCGAACCGGCTTGCTACTTTTTCAATTTTTTTTCTAATTTTGCTACTTTTTTTTTTTTTTAATTTTAAAAACTTAAGCTTTAAGTATATGATTCCCAGTGTTTTACGCTTTAATGTTTTGACTTATATTTCTTTTTCTTTAATTTTTTGTCTTTATCTTTATATTATTTTCCTTTTCCTGAGTTTTCTTTAAAGTTTCTTAATTTTTCCCTTTTTAGGTAAAACTTACTTCATGGTTTGACATTTCAAATCGATGATCTAATTGATATATGAATATTATTGTGGAGTAAAACCTGAGCAAAGAATCCTTGCCTCAATTCCTTATGTGCACATTTTATATTTTTTTATGTTATTTAATATATAATATTAAATATAATAATAGCATCACACTGGTTGAACCGATCTAACTAGTAATTAATAAGGCTATTGGTTTTTATCACTGGCCTTGTTTCTCATATGTTGAATGTGCAGTCTGATTGTTCCTACAACTAGTCAACATATCCTTATGCACTTGAACGGTGCTAAATTTGAAAATTAAGGCACAAGCTAATATACCAAACAATATCAAGTGAAAATAAGGCACAATTAATCAAACTCTTTTCCACCAATCCCGTTGTTACATTATTTCCAACTCTTTTATGAAACAAATGCCCTACCTCCAATGCATCATCCCACACAAAAATAAATTGCTTACTACTTATTTTCCTTCCCATTACCACCTAATCCAACCTTGCACTATGTTTAATGTAAAGATTTGGTGATGAAAAGAGAAGAAAATGCTAAGGAAAATAATTTTAATAAAGAAAATATTAAGGAAAAAAAAGTTGAGAAAATTATAGTGTAATTCAGGAAATGTAATTTTTGGGTGAGGAAAATAAAGGAAAAGTTTATTTTGGCCCTATCTCTCCTTCAATATATTGATGAACGCAACTGTTTCCATTCCGTTAATTTCCTCATTGTTCCCTTAATAAACAAAAAAAATTGAGTACATTACTTTTATTTCATTTCATTTTCTTTTCTGCACCAAAATGATTATAAATGTTGGGAATTGATGCTTTGAAATTCCCCATTAAGGACAAAGTGAAAAATCGCTCGAAGACAAAATCATATTCTATTTAGGGTTTACTGAGATTATTTAGATTCTCTCTTGTCTCCTTGATGCTCAAAGTTTCCTTGTTTCGTAGTTGGTTTCAGGTTATTTCTCCTAGTGTAATGGTCTTGTAATGATCTCTTGGCATATAGACCTAATGATCTTTTGAGAAGCTTTAGATCATCTTTAGATGATGTCTTTTATGGCATTTTTAGATTTTAATACACATTCGCCCTTAAGAGAGTTTGAGAAAAAATATTGAAAGGATTTGTCTACAACTTCTAAAATTCTCTTAAAAAAAGTTGTATTTTAATATCTTTTATACTCTCGTTTTGTAACGCCCTAGGTCCTAGAACATTCGCCCCTAGGTACGAAACATTACTTTAGCAAAAAGGAACTAACTAAAACCATAGCGGAAGCTCATATCATATCCATTGCTTCAAGATTTCTTAAAATTACAAGCCAAAATTTTTCAAAATACAACTTAAAGTCTAAAATACACCATAGGATCCAAAATATACAATTATCTATTTCTAGAACCCATACAATTTCCAACTAAACATAATACATTTACATTAGTATATATCAAATCCAAGATACTAACATAAAGTCCTCAAAACCTTTCAAATGATTCCTGCAATTAATTTTGTACATAGTAAATGATGAAATCATGAATCCACTGACTCAACAAGACTTATGGCATATAACGAGGAGAACAATATAACGAGGAGGACAAGATTCAACAAGTGGACATAGCAAGAGACGAACCATGAATGTGATAACAAACAACAGATTGAAACATACAAGGCGTTTGTACGAAACAAATAGCTCATAAATTTTTATCACATTCATGTCAATAAATATATAAGACTGAACTAGCGTTTGGTAAATTTGTCACCCTTATTTCTCCCATTCATATAACATTCATATATAACTTTATCCCTCTATTTTGCTTCATCGAGTGGCCACTCAAGGAGCACCAAACGTACTTAAGGCACAGTCACCTTAACACGGTCGACCATGAGCCTTAGAGTAGTCCTTTGGAATCCTACCTCTGGGATCCCTCTGAACCACCCAACATGTAGGAATTCTCAAGGCTTTCGACCGTCGATCCGATATCTCCTAATCAAATCTCACCTGAGAATTCTTAGGGCCCAACTTTCATTTATTCTTGCAGGTTTTGACAAAACATATTCAAAACAATTAGCCACATTGGGGCACAAATTTCAGAACAAATAGAACAGATTTAGAACATTTAGCCACATCAGGGCACGAATTCATATAGTCAATATATTCAACAAACGATTCGAATTGGGACCTCGGACTTAGGAAAAATCATTTTTTGAGGTCTTCAACATTTTAAAGAAGTAAAATATGGAATTGGATTAGCAAATCGAAGTCAAAATGTGAAGATTTGGAAACTAGAATGGGCGCTTAAGCGCTCAGATAGTTCATTTCACCACCGGAGTTCGGCGCTTGGGCACCTTTTTTATTTTTTGGTTTCAAAATAGATTTTCAACAAGGCCATTTTAAGACGAATTTTCTAAAAATTAAAGTTCCAAATTTAATTTACAAATTTTTGGGAGAAAGTTTTTACAAATCCAAAAAATTCATTTTTTAAACTTTTGTCTCAAAATTTTCCGATTTCACAAGAGGCTATTTTTGAGAGGAAAATTTAAAATTCAAGATTGAAATTTCCCAAGAGTTTTGTGGGAAAATATGTCACAAGTCTATGGTTTCATATATCTATTTCTTGTCCATAAATTCATTCTTTCATTCTTTTCTCAAAATCCTTCTATTGTCCAAGGTCCCATAATTTCAAGAGCTTATATCAATGATGATACAAATCATAAGGATGTTCAAAGTCCTCAAGTCATCATTCAGGGGGAAATATTGAGCTTTTAAATCAATATGTATCAAAATGGACAAATAGAAGAGTTCAACATATCATATTGCAAGAAAATGGAACAAGAACAAGTTCATAGAGGCAAGAAGGAAACTATATATCTTACTTTAAATCCTTAGCTTGGTTTTGAAGTTAGGAGATCCAAAGATTGAAATTAGCCAAGTAAAAACCAAAATCATTCACATATATATTAGGCTACATTTTCATTAACTTCAAGTCTCCCATATTTCTTATGTAATAGAGTTTCAAGCTTACTAAAGATGATCTAGGGAGTGCCACCCTTAATCTTTTCCCCTCTTTTTTGCAAATGTTATGATATAGTTAAAATAGATATATTTTTCTTCCTTAAAGAAATTATAGATATAAGTGTTTATATATATATATATATAGAGAGAGAGAGAGAGAGAGAGAGAATTGAGAGCAAGAAGCTTGTATTTATATATATGCAATGGAGAGTGTCTTTGCAAGAGTGAAGAAAATCTTGTCTTGCACTCATCATATTTATAGAGCAAATGAGAAGGCTTTTTAGCGAAAGAAAAGTTGGATGGGTACTTATCTTCCAATTCCAAAGCTTGTAGAGGAAGATAGAAGCACAAGAGGTGGTGAATTGAATCCTCCTTCAAGATCAAGTGGCCAGATTTTTGATGATTTTCTCCATATATTTTTATTTTTTTTAAAAATTATTGGGCTGAAATTTAAATAAAATTGGGCCAAAGCTTGGGCT
The DNA here is from genome assembly GCA_014898755.1 of Handroanthus guayacan. Classification (NCBI taxonomy): domain Eukaryota; kingdom Viridiplantae; phylum Streptophyta; class Magnoliopsida; order Lamiales; family Bignoniaceae; genus Handroanthus; species Handroanthus guayacan. The sequence goes on along the minus strand of JACFYI010003559.1, from coordinate 2,202 downwards.
TAAATAGCTTGTTTGGGCCGAAATAACGCGTATACAACTTTTCGGATGTAAGAAAATTTTTCGAATGTAGAAAAATATTTTTGTTGCAATAAAATTTTTTTGAGATCGTAAAACGATTTATCGTTGAAAAACGAATGATTAAAATCCTAATTATGGGAATTTTCGGGGTGTTAGGGAAAATCTTCCACATATGAGAAAATATTTTACTTATAAGGAAAATTTTCGTGATCGTGAAAACCATTCGCCCTTAGAAAAATAAAAGTTTTCAAAATTTAATTAGGAGAATTTCTGGGGTGTTACACGCTTATAATATCTCTCGTTAGTATTAGTAAATTATTACCTCTTTGCCTGTGAACGTAACCTTGTTTTAAGCGAACCACGTAAACTCCTTTCATCCACTTTGTTTGCCATATTATTTTCTCACGCTTGCTATGTTGACTTGGTCAACTTTCCTTAAAAATACCAGATACAGTGTTAAGCAACTTTGTCCACAACGGCTATTCAAAAATTAATTTTGCACCTCTCTTGCAATGCCAAGCTTCCCATCACATCATTTACTCAATTTCTCATGCATAAATCATTTTGAAACTCTTTTTGTTCCTTGACTTTGTGATTTTTAATAAACGGAACTATGAGATGGCTTGATCCCCTTTATAGGTTACGTAGGCAGCTTGGATTTTCCAAGTCCTGCCAAACTTTAGAAAAAATAAAAAAATAAAAAAAGCAAATGACTATTTAGTAACCTTATGTTTGGATCTAACATTTTAAGAAGGAAAGTGTGTTAAGGAAGATGTTTTTCATGCTCCAAATAAAGTATGTTGTGATTCAATTATTGTACATTCACTTTCTGTTTTTGTTTGTGTTTTTGTTTTTCTTAGGGGGCATTTGATACGGAGTGTAAATAATGTATTCAATATAAGCTCGGCTAGGGATGGGATCCTCTATTCCAAATGGTATTTCATCTTCTATTTCATGCCTTTAGATACATACCATGTGTATTACATTTATTACTAAATATTTTTATAAGGAAATATCTAATACACCTGACATGTATTTAAAGTATGGAATAGGAGATGAAACACCATTTTGGAATAGGGGATTTAGTCCTGCTCGACCCGCAAACAATTAGGGTATACAAATTAATCTCATCCCTTGTTCAATGTGAAAGATAAGAGTGAGATTTTGAAATACCTTAATCTCAATTTCATCCATGGTGTGTCAAACTAGTGTGGATTCAAAGAGGCCTTTACAATTTTGTCCCCCAATGCTCAATCATTTCCCTCCAATATTTTTTCCATGAGCAATCACGTGTTCAGTGATAATGGGACATTACCAAGTGCAGTAAGTTTTAATTAAAAGTGTGCAGCACCAAATGAAAAAAGAAAAAAGAAAAAAAAAAGGAAAACACTGGAACTGTTTAGATAGGTAATTTGCAAATTGTCACAAATAATGTTATTACTTGACAATAACTTATATTTTATCATTATTGATAATTTTTTATTTATAATAATTAATTTTTATTTTATTACAATGTTGATTAATTAAATAGTGACAAAAACTAACGGTTTAAGTTATAATTATTGATAATTAGTGAGACATACAACCTAACAATAATAGAGATTACATATCATTATATATAATTTATGACAAGATTTTCATTGTTATCATAAATATTTCACTAGCTGTTAATAGTAACAACTTTATCCAATTCTATATTTTTTAAACAAGATGAAATTATTACTGCATGTGAAAAAGGGGGAAAAAATTCACTTAGTGACAACCTTTACATGACCACTTAATATTTTCTTATTAATTTTTTTACTCATAATAATAACAGTTATAATAAACACAGTTACATGAATATATACGCATGGAATAAAGAAAATATAGTATTCAATGCATATGTAAATATACATATTATGAGAAACAGTGGCTCTAAAATACATAATTGGACGGAAATAATTTTAGATAAATGAGCAAACTAATGCGAGTATATGATGAAGTTATTTAGGAGCATAAATTTTATTTATGTATAAGCACTCAGTTTCACAAGATTAATTAAAATGAAATATTATGGAAATAAATATTTATCAATTTTCTAATTACTTTATATATATATATATATATATATTAGTAAGATGAATATAGATGTCTATAGTTAAAAAGGATGGATTTATTTAGGGATTCTAAGATATAATAGAA
>JACFYI010003557.1:46884-61159 GCA_014898755.1 Handroanthus guayacan | reverse complement strand
GGACTAAAATGAGACAAAAACGAAACATTAGGGACCATTAGTGACATTTGCCCTAATTTTTATGATATTGGCTCATGACGTAGGAGTTCAACCAGTAACTATGGTGAATCTTGGATTCTTATTTTGATGCAAAATGCCACATAGAATCTGGAAGTAAAACCTAAATGACAGGCCAGAAAGGGGAAAAGACATATTCTAGAAACCTTCAAATAGTGGTCTTATCAACTTCATCAGTAGAATTCCTTGCCTTTTCAACACCAGCAAGGTATATTTATTTCGATTTTAAGATTTTACAGCAACTTTCACATCATGGTTACATTGACTCACTCAGACAACTCCACTTAATAGGCCTTTCACCAGCTTGCTAACTTTACAGGTCAAAATCCTGAAGGCAAAGCTATTTTGGGTTCTTCTTTCATGTCATTACACTTGGGGGAACATCACAGACTTGAAATGCTTTCTCCTTTTGCAGAATGCTAACCATGAAGTTGATATAGAATTTTATATTGAGCAAAACTGAAGCTTACTAACATTTTAGATGAACCATCAGTATGCTGTCCACCAAGAGACGAACTCTGGTTGTTATTTCCCTGCTCCTCTTCATAGCCACCAGATCCTGTTCCAACATTTAGTGCATGTGCTCTGATCATTCTGCTTCCCAGATCCAACTTGGATGCCACCCTGCATTGTACTGTGAAAGTGGAAGTTGCCATCATCATTAGCTTGAAAGATAAATGATAACAGAAGGGGATGCTAATAAACAGAAAGATTACCGTAAGTTATTATATCCTTATTAGAAACAGAAATGAGAGAAATATTAAAAGGTGTTTATTAATGATGAAAGAGCGCATTCTTCAGTGAGTCAAATTGAACTTTGTAGAAGTACTTGGAAAAATTAAAGCATCACAAACACAAGTGTCCAAAGGAATGCTTGACACTTCCAATTCCTCATAATATGCTAAACATACAAAATTTTACAATCATCAGTCAATAAGCCCTTCCATCCACACCTACAAACTTATTTCAAGATGGTTGGCAATGACTAACAGTCTTAACACTCTCATATATATATATATGTGTGTGTGTGTGTGTGTGTGTGTGTATTAGGCGCCTGTTATCCAACTCAAACTATTACTATTGATACTTATCCTGCATATTACTTGTACTAGCTTTTGAACAAATGCTATGGCCCTAAAATTCTCATTCAGATCAAGTTACTCCATGAATCTTCATTCCAAAAGCACTAGTTCCACAAACTAAATTTTGATTGTAAAAGAGATTGTGCCAGCTCACACCACGGATGGAGCTCTCTGATTGATTATGCTTGAGGTTAATCATCTAAGACAAGATATATTATAATGTATAACAGCTTCAGAGCGTAGCCAAATGGAATGTAGAGATTTTGAAATGAACATCAAATCCAATTGATGCTGGGAAAAACGAATTCAACTTCTTCATAATCTTTTATGGGCCACGAGTGTTCATAAGGATGGCCTTGGTGAAACACCTGCTTTTTTACTGAGTTCTATGGGGTCAATAAAATAAGGATATTTCACAAGACTCAAAGGGTGTTCGGGTGAGCTTATAAGCTCTTCAAAACATCTTATAAGAGGCTGTGTGCGTGAGCTTATAAGCTCTTCAAAAAGTAAAAGCTCTTCAAAACATCTTATAAACTCTTATAGGTTGTTAGGAAAAGCTTATAAGCTCACCCAAACACTCTCTCAATATAGAGGACTTGTAAACATCAACCCGAAATGTCTGAAGAACAGTTTTATGTATTAAATCACCTGCATCACAGCAAAGCCAAGTGTGAATTATCTGAGAAGACATAGTCCGATTAGAGATGTTTATGGTGGTGATGCAAATCAGAGAACGGGTTGACACAATCAAATCAAGAGTTAGGTGCTTTGAGTGAATCTCACCCATGTGCGAGTGCAACTGAACTCATGACCCAACCAAGAAAACTAATCACCAGAAGATTAACTAGAAATATATATATAAGCAACCTAAAGTGCATTCGGAACCGACAAAAGCAGATTCATCGAAATCTTATCCTCAGCAAGATTCATGTACTTCCCATATCCTGATCCCAGCTTAACTCCGCTCAAGATATATCTCATTGTCATTTAGGCGCAAAGATGCAAAATGTTTCAAGAAAACAAAGGAATAAATCACACAAAAATGTTCAGTCTTCGCAAGTACACTGAATTTTACTTCGCCCAAAAGAAAAGATTCAGTATTTCTCAGAGTGTACCATTAGCTACACAATGAACAAAGAAATAACAGAAGTAAAGAACTCACATGAAGATGAAGATGGTGCTAAGACTCTCCTGGGCACAAAGGGAGAGAAGGGTAGTGAATTAACCAAAACAGAAATTGGGGGAAGCTTCTTTTGGCTACCCTTCCTTGGTGATACTAAAACTTGAGGCCTCTGAAAAGCCAAGACCTGCATTTTCCACTGCAAATACTCTGTGCTTTGTTACAAAATCTTGAGTTCCATTCTCACTGAATTCTTGGGTTCGTTAGCCTGAAAGAGGGAAGAAATGTGAGCAATGGTGAGAAGCTGATGAGGCGTGTAAGATCAGATTGTGTGGCGACTTCCTAGTGGGCGTGTGGCGTTGGAAGTATGTAGACTAGTATTTGCCATTTGGGAAATAATACTTTGCCCATCAAATTATGATTTTCGAGATAAATATCCTTCTAAATAAAATTTTGAACTACTTGCCAGCAAATTATATTACACTGACGGTTGGACACGCAATTCTCACACACATGGATGCGTTTTTTATACGATTTTCATACGAAATATCTGTATCTATGCCTATATCTATATTATTATCTAAAAAAAGAAAAAAAAAAAGCAAAAGAAAAAGAGGAAAGGGTATTGTGTCTACTATGGTGCTTTGGTACCAACTTTCATAATTTTAATCGTATTCATTCAACTACAACTCTCCATTATTATTTTAACCTAAACCACTCTTTTATTATTACTTCTTAGGATTAAGTACATATATACCTCCTCCGAAATAGTGAAATTATCAACTCATCTCCTCTTATATAAAAAATTACTGGTATCTCTCTTCCGAAACTATGATGTTTACCAAACTATCCCTTCAATTAGTGTTTTGGATCAAAAACGCTAAAGTCAGTAAAAAAAGTAAGTGAACTTCATAATTTGCTCCTAAATCCTTAATAGGATTTTAGAACTTCAAGGGGGTGTAATTGTAATGTTCTTATAGTTAAAAGGGTGAAAACAAATTAAAACACTCTTATTATTATATAGCCGTTGAAGCTAAAGATATTTTTGTTTTCACAAGGTTTTCGGGCAACCTTTATGTATGGGAAGAACTAGCATCAATTAGTACATTTATCATATAAATATTTACTCAAGTAATATATGCAATAAATCTAATTATACCATCATTTTATATACTATACACTAACAAAAAGTTAAATTTAATGGGGGTTAATATTAAATTTAGGTTAATATTAAATTTAGAGAAAGGTTTTTAACTCCTGCTAATTCTTTTGCGGCAGTTGGTATGTCTCCTGCCAAATCCTTGAGGCGATTTTTTACCAACCCTCGTTGTAACCGCAGCTAAATGTTTAGTAATTTCCAGAGGTTCCATTTTTATATAGCGGGGGTTTCAAACCCCAACTACCTTTAGTTGCTTTATTTTATATAGTTTTAGTGGGGGTTTTAAACCCCTACTATCTTTAAATTGTATTATTTAATGGAATATTAGCGGGGGTTTTAAACCCCCACCCACAAACAACTTTTCTTTTCTTTTTTTTTTTTTGGAATAATTTTTCACAAACCTATATCTCATTATATTTTACTTATTAATAAATCCACATTCTCAAAACTTCAAACAAATTCAGTGCCAAAATCAATTTCGTAGAACTAATTCTCCAAAATAATGTGTCAACATCAAAGTCTTCAAAATGCCAAAACAAATACTCAACTTAGTTCGTTATCAATGTACTAAATCACTTTGTCCTTAATAAACATCACAACTACTAGGTACTAAAGTGTTTATTGATCCTAACGGCCCGCCCTTGATGATCTTCTTATGGGAGAAGTGTGAGATTCATGTTAATTATCGTGTGACTGTGCCTGTGATAGAAAACAATAAGTTAGACAATGAAATTTCATTAAAGTACATTAGATGCAAACTCTTAAACAACACACAATTAAAAAATAATATGACACGCATGGCGCTCAAACTATTTATAATTCTAAAATAGAAATTAATCTAATTGACAAGAGAATTAACTCAATTGACACCTTGATCATTGGATGAGTAACAAAAGCCCTGAAAGAGCAGAATTCCAACAAAAACAACACAAAGTATTATAATCACCCCAAAATCCATTATTATTACTTTCAACCTAACTAGGTAACTCTTCTATATATCAATGTAGAGGGCATTTGATCAATAAAATACAAAGATAGTGAAATTAAGAACAAATCTCTCTATAAGCCCTCGTTGATCTAAATAACCTATTCATTAAAAAGAAAAAGGGCTCACCACCTTGATTTAAATAATCCTTCATTGATTTAAATACCACCAAACCCGTACATTACTACACAATTTGGGGTCAACCTAATCCTTAAAAAGAAAAGGGATCCACCAATTAATGCACTTTTAATAATTTTTCCATGAATTTCATTTCCATTTCTCCACAAAATCATTTTGGATTTCACATTATTACAGAAATGAGCTAAGGTAGAAATCAGTTGAACTATTGTCTAGAAGATGATCAAAAGGTAATTTGAAGTCAACATATTCCTTCCATAGAAAAAACTTTTGATTTACTAAAATTAAACACATACCTGCACAAGAGAATCAAAAGCAAAAACAAGCTCATCCGGTATCCTTCCTTCTTTAATCAGGATGTAGGTCTTGAATGCATTTGGAGCATTTTTCATTTAAGACTCTAATTGGCCAAACCTATCTTCATTTTGGGAATTGCTAGATTGGCTATTTGATGAAGACCCACATAAACTACGAAGACGGAGGCTCGTGTTTCCAAAAGCAGATGTGGGTTTCACTGTCAACCCCATGCACCGAACTCGTCCCAGGTGCTCTTTTCCCAAAGTCTTGGTAATGACACCATTAGGAGAAATAACAAAGTTAGCAGTAGGGTCCCGTCATATTTCTTCCTCAATTTTCTCCTGCATGAAAAAGACAGATCATAAATTGCTTTTCATTTCATTTATTATTGTCATGATGTAATCTTAAAATAGAGGGCACCAAACTGTACAAATAGAACTCACTCGTTGCTCCCTTGCCGTGTCATTCATCCATGATTCATCTTGATGCTTATAAGTTACAAGAAATAGATGACCACAACCAATTGGATGTTCGTATTCAATCGACTAAAGTTTTCAATGCAACACAATAAATATATTTATTTAGGAAAAAAAAAACATTAATAGAAGTTATTAGAATTATGTACCATCTCATGCCTTCTTTTTGCATTGGAGGTATTGCTGCTGGTATAGCTCATTCTCATATACTTTCTCTTTCTAATCCTCACCCATATCATACAAATCTCTTGGTTTGAGATGCACAACAATACTCCAGTCCTTATCGGTCTCATCTTTTACATAATAGACAAGTTGTCGTTGTGAAGATTCAATGTAAGGATCATGCTCTTCATGTTTAACCGTATGAACCAATCGATAAAAGTTTATAGAATTGAAGTTCTAAAGATCCTTTCTGAATCCTCTTTCTAGAGTGGTGCCAGCCCATTGACATTTAAAAAGGTATCATCCAACTTTCCACAATATGACAAATTTGCTTGCTTTACATTTCCATCAACACTACTTGCAATGCATGATGTATTAGAAGTTAGGAATACTCCATTATTTTAGGAATACTCCATTATTTTAGTTCGAAATTTAAACCCATTTATATTATATACCATGAACCTTCTAGCATCTATATTTGGACCTTGTGCTTGAAACTTAAGGTCAACCAGAATTGAGCTTGCTATATTTGGATTCATAATCTTAATAAAAAAAAAAAAAGCTAATTTCTTGTGATTATAAAACAATTTAAGAAACAACATGAACATGCATTATTATTAGCTACTGACTCGTCTAGGGAACTATTTAGCAAACTCTTTATTAACTCTCTTTTGTATCTCAGTAGTAGAAGGTTTTCGACCCCTTCAGTTCCTTCTTATGTGCTTTTTAAATTCACTACGTATAATGAATATGTTAACACTAATGTGCATAACTAGTAGATATTAAATTATCATGTCAAATTTAACCTAAATACTCACAAAATATAAGGCTGCACTGCTGAACAATTTAGTAGCACCTATCGATGAGCTTGTAGTTTTTCCAAAGGAATTAAGGTGAACCTTGAGGCAGATCCTACAGGTTTAACAATTTGACGAAATAATGAGGATGCTTCACCAGTCATTAATGTAGAATTTGGTTGATCATTAACTCATCTCGATCTATTAAAACTTGTCTTAGTCTCCTCAAAATATCATGAGCAAAAAGTAAGACCCTTTTTAGGTATATAACCCTCAGCTGTAGATCCTTCTGGTTGTGCCTTATTTCAAACCAAAGATTTTAAATAGCCTAAATACCTATGTAAATATTCGTAAAGAATTAGTAAATTCATATGTGAATATAAGATTAATTAAAAATTAATAAAAGAAATTATTTACCTTTCAACAGGATACATCTATCGATAATGCACTGCACCTCCAAGTTTAACCTCATCAACTAAATGAACAGTTAAGTGAACCATGATTGTAAAGAATGATAGAGAAAATTAAATAACATCTTTAAAAGTCACAAAGTGACTGCAATCCGATCTTGGAGCTTTTGAAGATCTGAGACACTCAGACATTTTTCACAAATTTGTTTAAAAGAAGAACAAAATTCTATTACTATTGCAGCTATGTTCTTTGGCAACACATTACGAATAGCTAAAGGTGATAATTGCTCCATAATGATATGACAATTGCGGCTTTTGAAGCCAAAGATCCTCTTATGCTTCAAGTCAACACATCGGAGATGTTACTCGAGTAGCCATCTTGTACTTTAATACTCTTTAAAGTATTGGGAAATTATTTTTTCTTTGAATTTGGAATTGTGAAAGCTGCAAGTGGACATTTTTCATTCTCTTTCAGCCAAAGTTCACACATCAAACCCATGGCTCTTAGATCTTTACGAGCTTTGCGATATCTTTTGTCTTATTTTTCTCATTTAGAAGAGTGTACAAGACATTGTCACATTTGTTTTTTTTTTTTTGTATATGCATGATATTTAGATTATGATGCAACAAGTTAAACTCCCCATAAGAAAGTTTGAAAAATATACTCTTTTTCCTCCACTATTAATTTCTCCCTCCTTGAGATTCTTTCTCCTAGGTCTTTTACCAGTAGCTTCTTTTTTTCTATCATTCACTTTGGGGCAAAGATCAACATCAATATTTTCTACTTGTTTCAAAATGTCAAAGCCTGATAATCTAATTGGCAGATTTCTTTTCTCTGTATTACCACTAAAGCGAACCCGATTCAATCTGAACCTATGATTTATTTTCAAGAAACGTTGATGGCCCATAAAGTACCACTTCTTACTAGAAGGAAGTCGGCAAGGTTTTGCATCAAAGTTAAAAGTTGGACAAGCAACGGTAGTATATGTGTTCCACCCAAACACAGTTCCAAGACTAGGAAAGTCAGTAATTGTCCATAGAAGTGATGCTCGCATTCTAAACATTTCATTCATCGAGGAGTCAAAAGTCCCACACCTTCACTCCATAGCTTATTCAACTCTGTGAAAGAAGTTGTAAGTACGCATCTATGCTATTCTCAGGCATTTATAGACCTAGAATGATCATAGAAAGTATAAAAGATGATTGTTTCATACACATCCAAGGAGAAAGGTTGTATGGATTCAGTATTACTGGCCAAATGCTATAGTTAGTACTTATGGTTCCGAAAGAATTGCAACCATCAGTAGCAAGGCCAAGGCAAACATTTCAAGGATCTGAAGCAAAATTAAGGCGCCTTCTATCAAAATGTTTCCATGCCTCGGCATCTCTTGGGTGCTTAATCAATCCATCTTTATTACTCTCCAAAGCATGCCATCTCATTTCTACAGCAGTCTTAGAATACATAAATAATCTTTGCAGCCTCCGTTTCAATGGAAAATATTGTCAAATCATTGCAGGTTTCATCTTTTTCTTTTTATCACATGTAGACACATCATTTCTATACCCTTATGTATTTGGCTTCCATCTACATGTTTGACATTTCTTGCAATCTTCCCTTTCAGCATCTTCTCCCCAATATAACATACAATTATTTGGACATGCATGTATTTGGATATATTCAAGACCAAGTTTGTTTATAATTTGCTTAGCCTCATAGAATGAACTTGGGATCTTTGCATCCTCAAAGGAATCTTTCAACAACTCCAATATCATAGTCATTGCCTTGTCACTCACTCTACATACACATTTTATATGGTCTAATTTCACCAAAAATTCTAGCTTTGAATATTTCTTGCACCCTCGATATAATTCTTCATTTCTATATCAGAGTAATTCATAAAAATCTGTAGAATTTTTATTAGATTCATAGTTTAAAACTTTATCCCCACCAATTTGTCGTTGTGATGTGTTAGCCTTAATGGCATGTTGTTTTGAAAGCCCAATGTTTCATCAATCATCATTTCCATAGGATTATTAAAATTAACCACCTCTTGCCCAACATTCGTGCTTGTAGAAAGCTGTTGTAAGTTTTTTCACCATAAAAAGTCCAAATTTCATAAGTTTTTGGAAATGTCTTGCAAATCAAATGATCACAAATTGTATATCGTTTTTGCCATTTCATAAACCCACACTTTGGGCAAGGGCATTTAATTACATCTCCAACACTACCATTTGCAAATGCAAAGTCTAAAAACTTATCCAACCCATCCAAGTACTCAACTGTGTTGCATGGTTTTGCAATCCAAAACTTATCAATCAGCATAAAAATTCTAAGTTCATAAGGTATGAGGTTAAGAAATTTTTCAAATCTAAAGCATATATAAACAAATAAAATACAACTGTTCTTTTATAAATAAACATAAATACTTACTGATGAGATGGGTGATTTCCCTACTTTTATAGAAAATGAAAAACACCACTGATGAGAACTAATGATGATGATGGCTAACCTACCACGATCACATTTAGGTGAGACTCACTTAAAGGGGAAAAAAAGGAAAAAAAAATAGAAAATGAAAGAAAAAATTGCAAAAAAAAAGAAGTTTGTGATAATAAAAAAGGAAAATTGTGATGATGATGGCTAACCTATTTTAATCACATTTAGGCCAAATTAATACATGTATTTTAATAATTGAGTCTCATATAGCGAAGTTTTCAATGATAGCAGGTGAATTAACAAAAGGAATATCCTATAAGCATCGAAAGTAAAGTATCACATTCTTATTCATAAAATAAATTTTGAATGGGATAACAAAATGAAAGACTTGGTGGGTTTCCATAATAAAAACACATGCTTTTGATTAATCACAATATGGCAATAACATTTCATGCAAAGTGAGTGGTGGTAATGATTACCACAAGAATCATTAATATTATTTATATGTCATTTGTGTGTGTGTGTGTGTGTATATTGCAGTGGGTTGCTATGAAATTTTTGTAATTAGATAAGCATGGTTAATCTCAATAATAGGTAAGAATATTGACATCCATGTATAGCATATGTGGCTACATGAAAGTTGAAGATATCACAGACCACTAGAATGACATGTATACATGGACATACCAAACACATATTAAATTATAGTTTGATCACGAGTGAAGTGATGATACATGTCATAATTCCTACATCTCATCTCCCAGGTGTACTCTTTTCTCCTTATTCATCTTCCTAATCTCCCAAATGTACTCTTTTTTTCCTTACTCATCTTCCTAATTTAAGCACCCCATCATGTCATCCTTTGTCCCCATATTAAGTGTCCCCTTTCTCTTTACTCATTTTCCCAATTCAAGCATTGAATGTATAATCATTTATCCTCATATTTAGCTTGTCTATCTTTTTTTTTTTTTTTTTCTCTCTGTGTATGCAAATAAATATATATACATACATCTACCAACCCAAACCTAGAGCATCTGCTCTTAGGCCGAGACGTTGTCGAGGAAGGGAATTTCAAAGCTAAAATCTGAAAAATTAACACATTCAATTTCCAAACAAACTATGATCAATTTTGTTTCTCATATTCAAGAAAGCATGGTCTCAATATTACATAAGATCTCAACCTTACAAAACGACACCCACCTGAAAAACTACAAATCCACAGATACATAAGAAAACTACTAACTAATACAATCTCCAACCTCATGCCAAAATTCTTCCAAATCGAGAAAGTTTCTAAACTAAAACTTCAGAGTACGATTCAATATCAACTTCATTAATAGGTAATCTTAATAATTCCTTATAACTTTACATTAAAACGATCTTTCTCCGTAATTACCATACTTCAACCATCATACATATACAAAAGTTCGTACAAAGAAAATAAGAAATCTAAGGTTTCCAAGCCTAACAGAATCCTAGAAACTCAATTACCTATACATGTTAGAGTTTAAAACGTAAGTCCACTGACTTAATAAGAATTATGGCTATGAACTGAAAGGTAAGGTAATGATTGTATCAATCAAATATGAACCAAAATAACAAATTCAAGAGTTCCAACAATCAAAGAGGAATTAAACCATACATTCAAAAAGCAAACGATTAGCAATCATACGACTCAAAAGGCCAATATCATCTATGAATAAACAATTAATTGTGGCAAGACTGGTATTTGTTAAGTTTATCACCCGTACCATTCCCACAAAACAATTAATTCCCTTATCCCTTCATTTGTTGCTCGAGTAGCCACTCGAGGGGAGCCATTCATTCATTCATTAGGCACAGTCGACTGCATACCGAGGACTAGTTCCTTGAAAATCTATTTCTAGATTTTTGCCGAACTATCCAACATTAGAGAAGCCTGCAGGGGACCCACTATGGTCCAATACCGCCAGCTGTCCCTCGTGAACTTCTTGGGGCCCAACATTCATGCAATCATTTAGGTTTACAAGAAATTATCAGGCACAATCATTCCATATATCAATCGTAAGTTTGTCTGATTCAAACAATATGAACTTTCAACAAATATTGGACACATTCATTCTAGTCAATTTGAATTTACAACATATCAAATGATATTTCGAGCTAAAACATTTCAAAAGAATGATCTATGGACATATTAGATGATATTTCAAAAATATTTCAAAGGAGTAATCCGTGGTCATTTCAAACGATATTTTAAAAATATTTCAAAAGAGTGTACCTTTGACATATCAATCAATGTTTCAAAAATATTTCAAAGGAGCAAAAACCATAGATAGTACTTTGAAAACGTTGCAAAGGAGTGAAAATCATAAATAGTATTTTGAGAATGTTTTAAAAAAGTGAAAATCATAAACAGTATTTTAGAGACGGTTCAAAGGAGTGAAACCATAAATGATATTTTGAAAATATTTTTGAGGATTGAAAACTACAAACAATGTCTTGAAAATATTTCAAAAAAGTGAACCATGGACTTGCCAAGGCAAAAAGGAGTTGAAAATCTCAAAATAAAGCTATTGGACTCGGCCCAACCACGCTCAGATGTGGGCTTGGACCCTCTTAAATGGCCTGTGGCTATGCCCCGAGTGCGAGTGCGCCCATGTCATCATTTTCTTTGGTAGAACGAAAGATGTTAGAATTTTTTTTTTTTAATTTTAAAGTTTATGATCAAAGCATAAGGAAATAAAAAATTTAACCAAGTAAGTCCTTGTTTTCATTCCTCTAATAAATCAATACTTTTTTTTTCAAAATGTCCAAGATTTCAAATCATAAGATTATCAAAATTATTGATTAAACAAAAGAAATGATCACATTGAGATCCAAATATTCATAGTCATCATCAAGCAAGACAAAGAATCCATTATGTCCAAAAAGGGATAACAATAGCAAGTTCAAGTTCATACTCATTTCAATCAAAGTAAAGGAAAGGATTCATAATTCAAGGATTTCATTGCCAATGAGCCAAAAGAGTAGCCATAATCCTTATCTCAATCCTTTGATCACAACCCATACTATGTTTCTAATATTTCAAAAATGCTCCAAACAAAATTACCTAGTAATTTGATACCAAAACTTTTTATATATCACATTTTTAAGAATAATAATTTTCATTCCAATCATTTTATCTCAAAGTTCCTAAAAGTTTAACGTTATATTTTACCTCTATAAATATGTCAACACAACGATATTTCAATGGTAGCTTCCAATCAACGATCCAATAATCGAATCTTCTTCTATACCCGTTTAAACACTTCCTCTGCTACTGCCCCTATTGTTGGCAGCCCTGGTAGGTTGCATTCTGTTGGTAGTTTTGAATATTTTCCTCCATATTTTTAAGTGATTTTTAATCCTAAAATCATCTATACTCAATGAGGTTTTTAAAAGTATATTATAATGGCTGATTTGGTATGGGAAAGGTAGGTTCCGAAGTCTTGAAAATTGAAGATGTTGCAAGGGGCAGTGGGTATGCAAGAGATGATATATGTGTATGTGTGTTTGGTTAAAATTCAACTTTCAAATTTAAGTCATAATTGTTCCAAATCCAAATGCTCTTCAAGGTTAAATTTCCATCTTAAACTTCGCATTATAATGTATCTTATAAGTTAATATCTTAAGCTTACCAAAGTTAATGAGGGAGTATTTTCCCAAGCTTTTCCTATTTCTACTTTATAAATCTTTAAGTATTAAAAGTTTTCTTTTAGCAAGTGAATGGAAGTGTATTTTAAAGAAGAAGATAAAAGAAAAGATATAAGAAGAAGAGGATAGAAGATGCAAAGTTGTTGGCAGAGCTGAATAGAAGAATGCAAGAGTGTTTTTGCAAGCCAAGCACCAACCTATTTATAAAATGAAACGGGGTAGTCTTGAATTTTTGCGTTGTTATACTCTGCCCTCCTTAAAAGAATCTAGTTCCCAAATTCATATTTAATGTTCAAATAAGTGAGGGTATCTCTCTCGTATTTCGTCCTCATGCTCCCAACTGGCCTTTTTGATCTTTTTATTTCTCCAAAGAGTTTTTACTTGGGGTACCCTTCGATTCTTAAGCTTTCGGACTTGATAATCTAGGATACGTATTGACTGCTCTATATGTGTGTGGTCACCTTGGATAGGCACATCGATATGCTCTATGATGTGCGAAGGATCTAGATAGTATTTTCGTAATTGGGATAAATGGAAGACGATGTGAATCCCTGTGAGACTGGTGGAAGATCTAATCCATATGCTACCGAATCAATGCGTTTGACAATTTCGAAAGATCCTGCATATCTCAAGGTCAACTTTTCTCTCTTTCCCATTTTTTGAATTTTTTTTTTTGCGGAGCAACTATTAGGATTCTCGAGCCCCAACCTTAAACTCCAACTCCTTTTGATGTACCAAGTAAACCTAGTAAGGGCAAAAAGGTAAATTGGCACCGATCTAGCTCAAAAAGGAAATAAGAACCAACTATGGTAACGTTAACCCACAATTAGGGAAGAAGTGATCATTCCAGCCCACAAGCCCATCAACCCAAGATAAGAAAAACCCTAGTCCAGAGAATATAAATAAATGTCAAATTCAAAAAGAGGAAAGACGACAATCAGTAGAAAAAAACACTGGCAAATGGAACAGAATTCAAATTGCGAGATCTCGATCCCCTGTATTTAAGAGTCAAGAACCCAAGTTAATTCTTGTGTAGATCATTAGTTTAATTTCGAGACTACATCATTTTGGCACCGTTTGTGAGAAAAATATAATTCTAACTTGCAAAACGCTAAGAATGCATACAAGATCTAAAGTTCGCGCTTCTGGTGCCTAATTTGTTGAAGATATTGGGGGTGACGCAGCCACGAACGAACTTCCTCTGCCCCCGCCACCAACTTGGATAGACCTCCCGCCACCCCAGTTTCCCCACCAGGGGCAAGCCGCAAGGCTGAGGGCTGGAGGCTCCCTTGGTTCAATTTTTCCAAGAAGTACTGCTTATTTTGATTGAAGACGCCTTCGCCAAGGTTGTTGCCAAAGTCGTGGCGGAGTACGTAGGTCAGCAATAGTAGCAAAACCTTCCCCAATCCTCTCGCCGAAGTCGGGACTCATCACTGACTCTAAAGGGAACGGGGAGAGGCTTCCCAGATGGATGGCGGAT
>JACFYI010003557.1:21918-32045 GCA_014898755.1 Handroanthus guayacan | reverse complement strand
AGACATAACTTTATAGCTAGAATACAGTGATATGTAAAT
The DNA here is from genome assembly GCA_014898755.1 of Handroanthus guayacan. Taxonomy (NCBI): domain Eukaryota; kingdom Viridiplantae; phylum Streptophyta; class Magnoliopsida; order Lamiales; family Bignoniaceae; genus Handroanthus; species Handroanthus guayacan. The sequence continues at coordinate 32,006 of JACFYI010003557.1, read as the reverse complement.
TATGGGTGAATGTTGTATTAAACTTAGTGCTTCTAAATGATGTAAATTATGGAGTGCTTATAAGTTAAGACTAGTGCCTAGAAATTGTAATTAATGTAAATTATAGTTTATGAAGTTTATGTTAGTATTATTACTTGTTGTGTCCAAGAAATCACCATCGCACAATCGCTCGAATAATACGAAAATTTTAAATAGTTGTTCAACCTATGTTTTATTGAAAATCACTTGAGATTCTCGTGGAACAATTAAAAATAAATTTAAACAAATCAAAAATTAAGTTTTAATGGATTTTCTGAAAATCAAGTTTTATGAAAATAATCAAATATGAATTTCATAGAAATATTTAAAATGAGTTTCATAACTATGACTACATTAAAAGGAATCTCGATCTAAAATAATGTGTTCATATTGATTTTAGTAAAATTATACTCATTATCAATTGTGAGTAATGTCCCGAAAATTAGGGCGGAAGTGCACTAGGACCCCGGGGCACTACAGCATTCTACTCTAATGTCACCTCTATCATCTCCCGGATCAAGTGATAATGCCTCATTATGTGCTTGGATCACTGATGAGATTTTGACTCTTTTGCATGAGCAATGGCTCCATTATTGTCACAGAAAATGACAATTGGCTCGACCATGCTAGGAACCACATCGAACTGTTGGATGAAAATTTTCATCCAAACACCCTCTTTTGCAGCATCTGACGCTGCTATATATTTCACCTCAATGGTTGAATCAGCCGTGATATCTCGCTTGGAACTCTTCTAACTTACTGCATCGCCATTAAGGCAAAATAGAAATCCTAAAATGGATTTGCTGTCATCTACATCGGATTGAAAGCTAGAATCTGAAAATCCTTCTAGTTTTAATTCTCCACTGCCGTAAATGAGAAACAATTCCTTAGTTCTTCTTAAGTACTTAAGAATTATTTTTATGGCACTACAGTGACTCTTATCGGGATTGGATTGAAAGCGGCTCGTAACGTTTAGAGCGTACGCTACATCCGATCTCGTACATAGCATTGCATACATTATGCTTCATATAGGAGAGGCATAAGATATGCCAAACATCCTACGTCTCTCTTCTTTCGTCTTTGGGGCTATAGACTTGGAGAGATGCAGCCTATGTCTCATGGGGAGGAACTCTCTCTTGGATTCTTTCATACTAAATCGCTTTAGTATTTTGTCTATGTACGGACTTTGTGTAGCACCCCAAAAACTCTCTTAATTTTAATTAAATAACTTTCTTTCCATCCAAAAATTTATTATTTTTTAATTCAAAATTCATAATTTTCTTTATGGCCAAATTTTCTCAGCAAAGAGATTACTCATTTCAAAATTTTCTTTGGATCCAAATTTATTAAAAACTCTTTATTAACTTCAAAAATATCTTATTTAGGTTTAAAGATTTTCATAATGTTATTTTTGAACCCCTAGTTTTAATCGATAAATGTTTTAAAACGTTTTTGAGAAAAACTCTAATCGGCGATCGATTTTTCGCCAATTTGAGATTTTTCTCACAATCAAAAAATTTATTTCATACCCAAAACTTATCCTAAATATTATTTAGGCCCAAAAATATTCATAAGTATATTTTCAAACCATTAGTTTTAACTTTTAAAACTTATCGCTGTTTAAAATGATTTTTATCGCTATTGTCCGAAAAACTTTAAAACGGTGAAATTACTTCGATTTTGCACCCGAAAATTTTATTTCCATCAAATGTGGCCCAAACACATTATTTCTAACCCAAAACCATGCACATTTAGTCAAGGAATTGAGCCCAATCATTTATCCAATTTTTAAGTACAAAGTCCAAGCCCATTTTTTAATTTTGATTAAAAAAAATAAAAGAAAATAAAATCTGAAGGGGACAGCCGTCCACCACCTCACTTGAGGACAAACATTTACTCTCAATCCTTAAGCAAAGACTTGGAAGTCTTTGTGCATGTGAGAAATTGGAAAATGCAATTTAATTTCATTTCTATGCAATTTTAAGTGAATTACATTACAATATCATTCCTTCCTCTTCTTCTTCTTGCTGCCGTCTCTCTCTTCCTCCAAAAATAAGAACATTTCTTTCATCTTCTTCATTTGTTCAAGAGATAGAGTTTCAAGTTTTTAAAGATCAATCAAAAGGGGAAGAAGTAAGGTTGTCACTTGGTAAGTTTAGTTAAGTTCATATTAAAATTATAAGTTAAGATATGGGAAACATGGTATAATCTCTTATGATATTGATTCTTGTAGGAATTACTTGAGAAGTTGGAGTTTATTATAAAAATCTTGAGGATTATGAGCTAAAGAGGTAAGAGTCTTGATTGATTTATGGGTTTCCTATGTTTTTATTTTATCTTGAAATTGATTGTATTAATTGATTTGGGGATCTTGATGATTGATTTAGAATGATGTTTAGATTTGGGATAGAAGTGTTGAAACTTGAAGATTTAAGCTTAAATTCTAACACACACACAACCAAGTTGTCCCGGATTTGCTACTGTTACAGCACAACCTCTCAATTTAAAAATTCATAACTTAAGTTTCCTTGTCCCATAAATTTCATATAAGGTACCTTTAGAAACCTCGTTGAGTCTAGATGATGTTAGACCTAAGAATCATCCAAAAATAATGAGGGAAATGGGAGATAAATCCGTTTGAAATGAACCTGCTATTTTACCGAAAATAGGGGAAGTCTCTGTCACTACCCTAAGTTTGAAAATTTATATCTGGAGATTCTTAATCCAAAAAATCCACAAGACCCACCATTGGAAACCTTATTGAAAGTACTTATCATTAGAATCAAGAATCATCCAAATCCATGAAGAAACAAGACCAAAAACACCATTTGATCCAAACATGCCAGTGGACTCGGGAAACAGAGTATCCATTGGAACCCAGCCTAACGCATCTCTCAATTTTAACTCATTGGAAACTACTCATTTCTTCATCAAATCAACCCCAAAAATAGCCGTTAGAAACCTTGTTAAGTGTAGATGATGATAGAATCAAGAATTATTGAAATCCATTAAGGAATGTTCCCAGAAAATTCTTTAAAGCCAAACATATCAAACTGCCTTTGATTTACGGCAGAACCATCGATCAACTTTAAAAATTTATAACTAACAAACCGCTCATTGGATTTTCAATATAAAATCACCGTTAGAAAACTTGTCAAGTCTAGATAGTTGTAGAACCAAATTGCCAATTTTAGCTCAACGGGATATATTTTTAAATTGGATGAGGAATTCACTGCCGGAATTTAATTATGGATTTTATATGATCTGAAGATCTAGCCTAATATCTAGGTGATCTTGATGTTAATTGGTTCAACTTAATCAATGGATTAGATGATCTCAATATCATCTTGGGAATTAAAGCTTAAGGACCAAAGGTAAGGGTTATTACTGTAATCATTCTTGAATCTCCTACCATGATCATGTTTGATCTTTGAACATTGAGCTTTGGACTTCTTGTATATCTTGTGGAATTTCTTGGTATCATACACTTGTTCAATCATGAATGAGGAATTGTTAGACATAAGAGACTCAAAACAATATTTAGAATTACTTGATTTGAAATCCTAGTATTTTGATAATGGGATTTTAGACAAAATACCTACAAATACCAACTCGGACAAAAATAAATTTTACGTGAACTTAGTTTAAATATTTTGTGCTTGATTTTCATATTTTAAAAACAATTCAAAAGCCAAACTTCTTTTTACTTATTTGAGCATTTTGAATATATAAAAATCTAAAGTTTACAACAAAAAATTTAAGTTTAGAACTTGTCAAATGAATTTTTTTCAAAACAGAAAATTTTCATAAATTTTCCTTTATTTATTAAGAGTATTTTGAAAGTAGAAATATTTAAATTTAAAAGTGATTTGCCCAATTCCCAAATTTCAGTCCATACCTCATCTTCTTTAAATGTTTTGGTTTTCAAATTGATTTCCTTATGTCTGATGATTTATTCTTAACATTATATCTAATGTTCTAAAACACCCATGATTAATTTATTGTTATGACCGAATTCTTGAAACCTACTGCATGATTGTTGGGCCCAGGGAGCCTCAGGAGAAACACTGGGCGGCATCGGGCCGACAGATGAACCTCTGGTAAGTTTTTCATATTGTACAGTTGGACGTAAGCTTGGTTCCAATTGTGGATAGCTCCAAGGAGTCCTGGATGTAGGATTTTCAAGGAGTTATTCGGAGACTCGTGGTCGACCGTGCTGCGTCGACTGTTTCTCCAGATTGATTGGCTCTTCTTGAGTAACTACTCGGGGAAGCAAACATAGGAATAAGGATGATATTGTATTGAAGTTATAAGGATGACAGATCTACCAAACACTAGTTCAGCCATATTTATTTCGATATTCATAGTTATTACTGAAATTTAAGCTCATGGTATAATTCTATTACGGATTGTACTGTTATGAATATTGAATTTTTGTTACGGAGCCTTTGGGTTAATTGAACGTTTGTGAAATCATGATATTAATGGTTCTTGAAATCTGTTCAATTGCGTTGATATCTCAAAATTCTAGAAAACATGTCTTTGCTACCCTTGCTCATGATTATGGTAATAATTCTTGCTGAGTCAGTGGACTCACCCCCTTAACTCTACTATTGTAAGAAGCTCTTTTAAGGGAATTCCATGGCGAGTTTGAAGATTCGACACCAGGATTATTTTGTATCCATAATTATGTAATGGTGTTAGGTAGGGTCGAAGACTCAGGTTGAGACTTGGGAATGTATTCGTACTATTGGACGATGTCACAAAAGTAATTGATTATGTAAATTTTGGGGTTTAAATTATATAATCATGTACATGAGTAGCGTTTCCGACCTAGGGACGAATGCTCTAGGATCTGGGGTGTTACACTTTTGGAGAGCCCCAATAATTTTTTCGATCTATCTCTATCGATCCGTATTCCCAATACAAAAGATGCCTCTCCCAAGTCTTTCATGGAGAATTGTGTAGATAACTATGCTTTGGTATACTTTAACGCTCCTACATCATTCCCAATGAGTAGGATGTCATCTATGTAAAGCACTAAGAACTGCACTGTGCTCCCACTATATTTCTTGTACACACAGGGCTTATACACATTTTTGATGAAGTCAAACTCTTTGACTGTCTCATCAAAATGTATGTTCCAGCTTCGACATGCTTGCTTAAGTTCATAAATAGACCTTTGGAGCTTGCAAACCTTTTGCTCGCTTTCCTTGGATGTGAAGCTCTCTGGTTGCTCCATATAAATATTTTTATCGAGGTTACCGTGAAGAAAAGCAATTTTTACATCCATTTGTCATATCTTATAGTCATAATATGTAGCTATGACGAGCAAAATCCTAATGGATTTAGGCATTGCAACAGATGAGAAGGTTTCCTCAAAGTCTATACCCGGTCGTTGGGTATATCCTTCGGCCACCAATCTCACCTTATATGTTACAACTTCTCTATTAACTCTCAGCTTAAGTTTGAAGATTCATTTACATCCAACGGGTACTATACCCTCTGATGGATCAACTAAGGTCCAAACCTTATTAGAGTACATGGAGTCCATTTCGGATTGCATAGCTAGTTGCCAGTGTCTCGATTCCACGTCTGACATGGCTTCCTCATAGGCTTTCGGATCACTATTCGATTGACCGGTCTTATGAAAAAATTCGAATCTTTCGAGCTCTCTTCTAATCCGTTCAGGCCTTTTGAGAAGTTGTGTGTTTTGAGATTCATATGCTTTTATTAGTTGTGGGTTTTCTTCTTGATTGTGAACTTCATCAAGTTCCACAATCTCGCCTTGTCTATCTAATAGAAATTTCTTCTTCAAAAAGGTAGCGTTCTCGAAACAAACATATTTTGTTTCGCAAGATCATAGAAGTAATAACCTGCAAACTCTCTGGGGTAATCCACAAATCTGTACAAGGTGGATCTAGCATTTAACTTATCTCCCACTAGTCTCTTCAAATAAGAGTAACAGGGTGCTTTGTGATACCACATTTCATGTGGTGTTTTGGGCATCGACTTTGAAGGTACTATGTTAAGTAACTTTGCTGCCGTTTCAAGGGCATAGCCCCAAAATGAAAGAGGAAGATCTGTGAAACTCATCATAGATCATACCATGTCCAACAATTCTACGTTCTGCCACACCATTCAACTGTGGTGTAGCAGGAGGAGTCCACTATGAGAGAATCCCATTCTCTTCTAGATAACCAAGAAACTCGTCACTCAAGTATTCACCTCCTCGATCAGATCGAAGATTTTTTATACTCAGTTCGAGTTATTTTTCTATTTCATTCTTATACACTTTGAACATTTCAAAAGTTTCGGACTTTTGCTTATGAGAAACACTCGCCCAAATCGTGTATAATTATTGGTAAACGTAATGAAGTAATTGTAAACACCTCAGGAACTAACTTTTAGTGGCCCGCATACATCCGTATGAACTAGTTCTAATGGTTTAGTGGCATGCTCCGATTGTCCAACAAATGGTGACTTAGTCATTTTTTCATTCAAACAAGACTCGCTAGTCAGTAACTCCTCAATGTTACTTATTGAAAGTGACCCTGAGACAACCAACCCACTTATCCTATTTTTGAAAATGTGACCAAATCTAGCGTGCCACAAGTATGCTTGGTTATGGTCATCCGATTTTCTTTTGTTCTCTTGTTGAATTTACAATAATGTATAGTTAAAATTTAGGGTGTTAAGAACCATCTTTAGAAAGAAAACACTTTTCATTATTGCAAAAAAATTCATAATTTTCTTTGTCCAACACAGGGATGGAAATGATGTTATTCAATAAAGACGATACAAAGAGATAATTATTCAATTCTCACTTTTGATTATTACATACTAAAGTAACTAGGCCTGAGGTTTTGGCGTCAACTCTTACATCGTTTCTCATCTTAAGGATCATGTAAAAATGAGAATCACATACGGTATCAAATACTTATGTATCGTTGTTAATCGAAAGATTAACTTCAACAAAGAACATACCATTTGTAACAGTCCGACAACCCGCCTGCGATATTGTCCGCTTTGGAAGCCCTACCTATAGCAGGGAACTTACACCTCACGGTTTTAAAAGGCCTCACAAGGGGAAGGTATCTACCCCCATATATGGAAGGCTTCGTTCTCCTCCCCAACCGATGTGGGATAAGCCTTACCTAAAGCAGGGACCTTACACCATTTTTCAAAGAAGCCAAATACTTCTTACATTTCCTCTTCCGATGCCCAATCTCTACACAATAAAAGTATTTGTCCTCTTTAGTGTTGGTTTTCTTCTTGATTTCACCGAATGGTTTTGGAACTTGTTTTCCTTTAGAAGAAGAACTTTTCTTCTTCTTTTTTCCCGTCTTGCCTTATGGGCCTTAGAAGTTGAAACAATCAATACCATTTTGTCTTTCTTTATAGTAGACTCGGCTGTGACAAGTATATTAACTAACTCGTTAACCATCACGCCGAATTTACTCATATTGAAATTCATGACGAATTGATCGAATGAGCTTGGCAATGATTGAAGGATCAAGTCTATGTAAAGATCATTATCTATGACAACATCAAGTTTCTCGAGCTTTTCAATTAAAGAAATCATTTTCAAACCATGCTCGTGAACACTTGATCCTTCAACCATTCGTGCTCTAAACAATTCCTTGGAGGTGTTATAATGTTCATAACGTGTTTGCACTGAGTATAACTCCTCCAAGTACATGTGTGTCTCACTAGCATGCTTCATGTGCTCGTGAGATTTTTAGAGCTCACTTGACATTGATACCAACATTAAACATCAGGTTTGAAGATCATCTTCCCACCAATGATTGATGGTTTCACGCATGTTCTCCGTTGCATCATCGGGGATGGTATCGGGAGGACTTTGTGTCAAAACATAAGTCCTTTCTCGGAATCAAGCACAATTTTTAAATTTCATAGCCAATCACCATAATTAGGACTAGTGAGTTTATTAGCTTCCAAAATTACGAAGAGTGAATTTTTAGCCATTTGAAATTATTGATTTAAAAAATCTACAAAAGCGAAGAAGAGAATATAAATATTTATTCGTGCAATATTTTAAAACATGATATGATCTTGTATTATGAGTTATCTCCCACAATTTTCTTCAAATTTTATGCCCTCTCATAAAATTTGGGGAATTATGTTTCCTAGTGGGTTTTAGGACCCTAAGAATTATTTATAGACCCACAAGATGTAGCCATCTACAAATAACTCTTTAGGTAGGTAACTAACTTTACCAATTGCATCAACTATGCAATCCCTAAATTGTTTTGCCTCATCTTTCATGTGGACTCACGGGACTAGCCATCTATATGATTTGATGTTAAGATTGACCCACCAATTGTTCTTTACAATTAACTCAATCACGAACATCCCACGAGACGTAGCCAATGTCACAATTGAACTAATTAAAAGAGCATCACATGCTTGAAGTAGTGATCATAGCTTTCCAAATAAGCATGTCCCACGAGACGTAGCCAACGTGCCCACCCGGTAGTATCTCATGTCACTTACTTATTAGTGGAAGGCATGGAACATTAAATCTTATTTAATTTGTCCATTAAAACTTAATAAAAATTTTGTTGCGAAAAATACTTAGACATTCTAAGTGAGGGATTTATTTTAAAAATAGCCAAGACCTCATCAATATTTTCTTTACTCTTATTTAGGTTATCTATCATAAGCATGCATCACCATACATCACAAGGATAATAATGATAAATAAGTAAATAAAACAACCTAGCATACACCTAGGGTGGATAATTATGAGCCTTAACTAAATAATGCACTTAGAACTATTAGTGCATTACTTAGTTATGTAAGGTGAGTAATTAAATAAATAGATCCTGTCTATTACATATGCATCACCATGCATACATGGCCTTCATGTCTTGAACTCCTTCACCTTCTTTTTCTTGATTACATAATATATCATATATACATGACCTTCAATTAAAAGAAAATGAAGACTTCACTATCCTAAAACTACTCTCATTACAAGATGGAAATGAGGCATGCAAGCCCCATTTAATTACAAATCAAATCAATAAATCAAATCATTAAAACCATTTTAATGAGGCTCATAATCATCCCATACATCTATTCAACGTCAAACATCCATCATATAAATACTTGAAATTAAATAAAAAATAATTAATTAAACATTCATCACATGAATATATAATTAAAAGCAAGTTAGAGCATCATATGCCACTAGAAATTTTTCAATGTAAATCATCAATTAGATGTGGAATTAAATCATCTTAAGGTTTCTAAAACCCTCTAACAACTTGGAATGATTTAAAATACCATAAGAGATCAAATTACATCAAGATTTGAATAAAAAACTCATTAGAATTTATTATGTCAGATTCAAAATTTTGCCTCGGGTCTGACCCGCAGCCCCCGTTTCCAAAAATTCTAATAAATTTTTCTTGATTCCAAAAATCATCAAATTTGAACCATAGGTTCCCAACTCATTTTAGATTACTCAGAAAATCAAGAAACATGAAAACAACATCTGTAATACCCCGAGAATCCCTAAAATAAAATCTTGAATCATCGATTTTTTTTATTAAATAATCATTCGGCTTTAAAATCCTGAGCATCATTTTGAAAACAAAAATATATTTCGTGCATCTGAAAATTCTTATTGCATTCGAACCGCCGATTTTTCACAAATTAATCCATTTTCAATGTCACGAAAAATGTTTTAACGACAAAACAAATTTCTCATGTCCAAAAGTTTTTTGTACATTTAAGTTTCATTTTCGTACCATATTTCGACCTAAATGAACCCCGAAAACCCGTCAACACAAGTTCAAAACACCCCAAAATTATAGCCTACAAATATTGACCTTGTAATCACTATTTTGATCAAAAAAAAAAAAAAAGAGCTGGAAATCTGATGTTGCTGCTGCGCAGCCCTACCTAAGATTTTGATGGCATTTTCCCATCCATCCATCACTCATTTGTGCCCCAAAATCTTGCAAACTTTGGATATTTATTTTCGTGGGGCTTAAGCTTGAAAATTCTTGCAATATTGGCCCAAATTTCTTCTATAAATA
>JACFYI010003557.1:6864-21818 GCA_014898755.1 Handroanthus guayacan | reverse complement strand
TTACTGGGTCAGTGGACTCATGATTCCATAATTAATCTATAGGTGCTTAGCCCGATGGAACAGTATGATTGGATGGCTTACCTGCTAAGAGTGTTGTTTCCTTTTCGGATATGTAATTTTGAATGATTTGGTTTAGATATTCCTCGTTTGTAATACGACTAAGTTTAGCTGGTGATTTGGGCATTGTATTGTATTTTGAAAATTTCCAGCCTGTATTTTGGAACATCTGAATCGTTAAGTTATGAAAATTTTGTTTTGAAATTTCTGTTTATGGTTTTAGTTAAGTTCCGTAAGCGAGTAGCACTCCAGATTTCAGGGTGGAATGCACTGAAATCCGGGGCGTTACAACATCAATTAGAGCACGAAATAATTTTATCTCCGTAAGGTCAGTGCACAGATTATGTAATTCTCAGGTCTAAATGGCAATGCATGTTCTAAGATTTTTAGAAAATTTTCTGTAACTCTAAAAATCACCAAATTTAAACCATAGGTTTCCAACACATGGTAGATGACTTAAAAAATTAAAGAGAACAAAAACAAAGCCATTTGGTACACAAGAACATGTCAAACCTGAGAGTCATGTGTGAATGGTTTTCCAGAAAACACCAACATGTTCTTAACATAATTTTTATGCTTTAATTGATGAATTTTTTTATCCAAACCATACTAGATCTAATCTAATACATGTATATTGATCTCATATAAGTTTTAAAATAATTTTAAAATAATTAATTTCATATATTAACATTAATTCCACACCTAATCACAAGATCAACATCAACAACTCCAATCATTCAATCACATTGAATCTAAACATGCTAGATCATCATATAGCATCAATTATCACATAATTCACATAGATCCAAGCCACACACAACATCTAGTGACCTCCAACTCATTAGATTGAATCAAGATCACTAGATCTAACATCAATCCATCACATGAATCAATGTATAATTGAATCTAAAATCTAACTCACATGATTTGGCTCTAATACCACTTGAAGGTGAAGATTAGGCTAAAATAAAATAAAACGCAGTAGAAATACATATTCATCACCATGAATAATAGCCTAAATCTTCATAGGATCCTCATATGAGTCTAGAATTTAGATTAGGGAAGAGGAACCCAACCTTTGATGCCTCTAAAACAAGCTTGACCTAACACTCTTCAAGAAAACCGAATAGGTGGATCTCTTTTTGAATTGATGTTTGATCATCTTCAAAACTTGATGTCCACCAACTTTTGATGATTCTAATCCAATTCCCCAATTACATCTTCGAATCCCCCAAGGAATGATTAAGAAAAACAAAGAACTCCTCTAAAAACTTGATGAAAAATGTGAGTGGCTCTTCGAAAACGTGATCAACTTTTGATCAACAAATTTCAAATGGAATCACACCTCTAATGATAGATCCACTCTTCCTCTTTGATTATCACTCAAGATCTATGATTAGAGATTAGATCTAAGTATGAATCCAAGAGAGAATTTGAGAGATGAAGAGAGAAAATTTGGAGGGAAAAATTTTCAGATTTTTAGATTTTCTAAATTAAGAGAGGGCTGAAAATTGTATGTATGGTGTGAGGTAGTTATCATATGGTATTTAAAAGTGTGATCCTTGCCAACTTGGATGCTTAGTTGGCAATGTGGTTTTGGAGGGAAGAATTTAGATTCTTCTCTTCAAAATATCTTAGCCTACATGGCATCTAAGTTGTAATCTATGTGGCATTTTAATTAATCATTTAATTAAAGTGCTACGTAGATTCAATTTATTTTAAATACCTAAAATTGTTTCCCTCCTAGTTTAATTTATCTTCTTGAATTAATTAATTCAACTATTGAATTTAATTGAATCAAATTAACCATTAATTCAATTAAAATAATTTGACTCTTCAAATTAATCTATTCAAGAAGACCAATTTTGACTTTGGTCAAATATTTTGACTTTTGGTCAAAATATCTCTTTATTTGCCTAATTCTAATTTAGGCGATTATCTCTAATGTAATTAGAGAATCTCCACTTAGATTCATATGGTGACTCAATCGAGATAGGCGTGTGACCCATTAGGTTCATTAATTAATTAGATATGGGTTCATAACTCTTTACGATTTATAATTAATTAAACTATTTAACTAATTACCTATAGAATTAGTCTTTATTAATTCTATAGTACTCAATCTCCATAGTCGATGTCTAACCACAAGCTTATGGAGCCCAATTTATTGATGAATTAATTGTGGTGCGAACCTCATCTACTTACGCATGCCGTGCAAATATGATTTCTTTATTTTTCATCTCCTAATTGTGGCCTAGGATTAAGATATTTTTGGTATCCCTAATAGCCCAATAACTATGCATCTATTCTTAATGATTGATTCGTTTGTGTTTTTGACTTTGGAAACTCTTTTCCAAATCGACACACTACACTGCACAAGGATTTTCTTGAATCGAATCATCATAAAAAATATAGGAGATCTACTCATTCATCAAGACGAAAAAAAGGATCCTTTCTTAGAACTCACAAACCTCTATGCGTAGATAGTTTGCACCCAACGTGCACCTCATTGATCCGCTAATTAGTGATTGAGACACATATCAAAGAACAAGGACCTACCATGAGGTTACCATGGTCCCTCAAGTCTAAGAACTAATTATATGCACTATCGTAAGATAGAGAATAATCCATCACCGAATGCCAGTACGACTATCTTATGGAATTCTCTATGTTGGGTCTCTCAATAAACTTGTTCTTCTAACAAGTACCCACTAACATGCACCGTTGTCACTACATCGATTACCCATAAAACGGGGCAATGATTCAACTCCTTGAATCATGCATCATTAGTGCAAGTCTATCCGAATCCAAGATGTCCTCGTGTCAAGGATTCTATGACTTGAAGAGTTTAAGATCAAGACATCTAGAGACTAGTTTCATGATCACCATCATATGCGTGACCTAACCTCATAGCCTTATATGATTTAGAGGACTTCTTCCATATCGATTGTTGATAAGACAATTTACGAGGATATGAAGAAGATAGCCATTTTATTTATATTGCAAGAATAAGATTGTTTACAAAAGAGCAGTAATGACAAAGTCAAATTTAATTGACTGCAGGGCACTACTCTAACACGAGCTACTAAAAGTTAGTGCTTGAGGTGGTTATAATTACTTCATTACATTTACCAGTAATTTTACACGTTTTGGACAGGTGTTTCTTATGTCCAAAACTTTTGAAATGTTCAAGATGTATAAGAATGAAGTAGATAAATAACTTGAACTAAGTATAAAAACTTTTTGATTTAATCGAGGAGGTAAATACTCAAGTGATGAGTTTTTTGGTTATCTAGTAGAGAATGAGATTCTTTCATAGTGAACTCTTCCCGCGACACCACAGTTGAATGGTATGACGGAACATAGAAAGCAAACTTTGTTGGACATGGTATGATCTGTGATGAGTTTCACGAACCTTCCTTTTTCATTTTGGGGCTATGCCCCCGAAATAGTGGCAAAGTTACTTAACATGGTACCTTCAAAGTCGGTGCCTAAAATGCCACATGAGATGTGGTATAATAAAGAACCATCGTATTCTTATTTGAAGGTATGAGGATCTTCTCATTACGTCAAAAGACTAATGGGAAATAAGTTGGATGCTAGATCCACTTTATACAAATTTGTGGGTTATCCCAGAGAGCCTGCAGGTTATTACTTTTATGATTTTTTGGAACAAAAGGTATTTGTTTTGAGAAACGCCAACTTCTTAGAGAAGGAGTTTCTATTAGATAGAAAAAACGAAATAATGGAGCTTGATGATATTCACAACCAAAAAGAAAACCCACAACCAATAAAAGCAAATAAACCTCAAAGCACACAACTTCCTAAGAGGTTTGATCGGATCAAGAGAGAGCTCGAAAAGTTCAAATTTCTTCATGAGACCGGTCAATTGAATAGTGATTCAAAGACCTATGAGAAAGCAATGTTAGACGTGGATTTGAGATATTAGCAACAAGCTATGTAGTTTGAAATGGACTCTGTGTACTCCAATAAGGTATGGACCTTAGTTGATCCACCAACGGATGTAGTACCCATTGGATGCAAATAGATCTTCAAGCGTAAGCTAGGAGTTAATGGAGAGGCTGTCACCTATAAGACAAGGTTGATAGCTAAAGGATATACCTAGTAGCTGAGTATAGACTTTGAGGAAACCTTCTCGCCAGTCACAATGCTTAAATTCATTAGGATTTTTCATACCATAGCTACATATTATGACTATGAGATAAGACAAATGGATGTGAAAACTGCTTTTCTTAATAGTAACTTTGATGAAGAAATTTATATGGAGCAACTAGAGGGCTTTATATCTAGTGGGAGCAAGCAAAAGGTTTACAAGCTCCAAAGTTCTATTTATGGACTCAAGCAAGCATCTCAAAGTTGGAATATACGTTTAGATAAGACAGTAAAAGGGTTTGGCTTAATAAAAATGTGTATAAGTCCTGTGTGCATAAGAAGAGCAGTGGGAGCACAGTATGGTTTTTAGTGCTTTATGTAGGTGATGTCCTACTCATTGGGAATGAAGTGGGAGCGTTAGAGTATACTAAAGTGTGGTTGTCTACACAATTCTCCATGAAAGATTTGGGAGAGCCATCTTTCATATTGGGAATACAGATCTGTAGAGATAGATAAAAAAGATTGTTGGGGCTTTCCCAAAGCCCGTACATAAATAAAATACTAAAGAGGTTTAGTATGGAAGAATCCAAAAGGGGATTCCTTCCTATGAGACATGGATCACATCTCGCTAAGTCTATGGCCCCAAAAATGGATGAAAAGAGATGTAGGATGTCTGGCATACCTTATGTCTCTGCTATAGGAAGCATAATGTATGCAATGCTATGTACGAGACTGGATGTAATGTATGCTCTAAGTGTTATGAGCTGTTTTAATCTAACCCCGGTGAGAGTCACTGGAGTGTCGTAACAATAATTCTCAAGTACTTAAGAAGAACTAAGGAATTGTTTCTTATTTACAGCGGTGGAGAATTAAAACTGGATGGGTTTTTGGATTTTAGTTTCTAGTCCGATGTAGATGACAATAAATTCATTTTTGAATTTATATTTTGTCTTAATAGCGGTACAACAAGTTGGAAAAGTTCCAAGCAAGATACCATAGCCAACTCAACCACTAAGGCAGAATACATAGCAGTGTTAGATACTACAAAATAGGGTGTTTGGATGAAAAACTTCATCCAAGAGTTGGATGTAGTTCATAGCATAGGCAAGTTGGTTGTCATCTTCTGTGACAACAATGGAGCCATCACGCAAGTGAAGTAGCCAAGATCTATCAGCGATCCAAACACATCATGAGACGTTATCATTTGATCCAAGAGATCATTGATAAAGGCGACATTAGAGTAGAAAGTGTTGCCTCAAAAGAGAATATAATGCATATAATTAGTCCTTAAACTTGAGGGACCATGGTAATTTTATGGTAGGTCCTTGTTTCATTGATGTATGTCTCGATCACTTATTAGTTGATCGCATGAGGTGCATGTTGGGAACAAGCTATCTACGCATAGAGATTTGTGAGTTCCAAGATAGGATCCGTTTCCTTGTCTTGATGAACGAGATATATCTTCTGTATTTTCTATGATGATTCGATTCAAGGAAATCCTTGCCTAAGGTGGTGTGTTGATTTGAAAAAGAGTTTCCAAAGTCAAATTCACAAAAGAATCGATCATTATGCTATTAGGTCACCGAAAATATCTTAAACCTAAGCTTCAATCAAGAGATGAAAAACGGAGGGACTGTATTTGCATGGTATGCATAAGTAGATGAGATTCACACAAATTAATTCACCAACAAATTGAGCTCCATAGGCTTGAGGTTAGATATCGACTATGAAGATTGGGTACTCTCGAATTAATAGAGATTAATTCGATGAGTGATTAATTAAATTGTCTATTAATCATAAATCATAAAGAGTCATGAGCCTATGTCTAATTAATTGATGAATCTAGAGGGTTACATGCCTCCTCAACAATATCATCGGGATGAATTTAATGGAAATTCTGTAATTAGATTAGAGAGAAATTGCTTAAATCGATTTTAGGCAAAAGAAGAGAAAATTTGACTAAAAATTAAAATATTTGACGTACGTCAAAATAGGTCTTCTTGGATAGATTAATTTGAAAAGTCAAATTAGTCTAATTAAACTAATTATTAATTTAATTCAATTAATTTTAATAGTTGATTTTAATTAATCCAAGTAGAAAAATTTATTTCGAGATAGAATTTAATTTAGTGGATACCAAGTTAGAAGACCATGTGATATTTTAATTAAAGTATTAATTAAAATACCACATGAAATATCTTACTTTGATGCCATGTGGACCAATAGAATTTGAAAGGGAGAATTTAGGTTCTTCCCTCCAACTCCCTTGCCACCTAAGCTTTCAAGTAGAATATAAATATGGTGTCCCTTCACACTTTACACAAGCCTGGCCGAAAATTTGAAGAAAAAATATGAAAATTTTTCAAAAACTTCTCTTTCCCTCCAAAATAACTTCCTGTTCATCTTTTCCATTAGATTTTTATTCTAAAGTTTAGATCTAACCATAAGTTTGAGGGGATTCAAAAGAAAAATTGTGGATCAAGTATTCTAGCATGAATCCATATCCAAATTGTAGAATCAAAAGTTGGTTCCTCAAGTTAGAGCACACTGCCTTGGAGATTTCTTAAGCTTCATGACTTGGTTTTTTTTTAAGTTTGATGCAAGATCAAGGAAATTCTTCAAGCATTGGAGTGGATCATTGAATAACAAAGGAGATCAAGGTGTTGATCAATTTTGGAGATCAAGTTTCGGTCACAAGAGTATCCACACGGCCAAATTGGATTTAGCTTGGATCAAGATAATTTCCTCACCTTTAAATCTAGATCTTTGCTTATATGGTGATCCTTGAAAGTTTAGGTTATTCATGGTTGATGAATGTTATTTTACATTTATTCCACTACAATTTTGATTGATTTTTGCCTTATCTTCATCTTCAGTTGTAAACTGCAGAGAGTTGAAGCTAATCATCATATCGAACAAGTGACACAATCATTTAAGAGGAATAATTTGAAGCCTTTGTGATTTAGTTGGAGAGGCTTTTCACATGTGAACCATTTCTTTGTATAGAAGGTGGAATTATTTTTCTGTTAGTTATGTTACATGTTTTAAGATTGCTTGGAAAATTTTCAAGTTAAGTGCCATATTATTAGAACCATCATTTATAATTGCTGCTAATGCAGATAGTATTTAGTTCAAAAACCCATGCTAGAATGCCTTTTAAAATGACTTTGCTAAGGCCATATCTCAAATACTAATACATAGGAAGTGCAATTACCAAAAGAATTTCACACTCATGAAACATAAATGCAATTATAAGAAAACATTCTTAAAATATGTATCTTTCTTAATGGTTGGTGTCAATTCATTGACATTTTATCAATCTAAGTCCCCATTAATTCAAAGAATGGATTCTAATCCATCTAAAATTTTAGAAGACAATTATGAAGAGAAAGATAAGAAAACTTATCTGATTTTTAATGATTCCTCGAGTAAAGACGTGGTAAAGAACCCAAACTCGAATCCGATAGCCACTCTTACCAAATTGCATTTTCTCGCTCTTGAAAACCATGTTATTGTCATTTTACTTTCATTGCTGCTTCATCACCTCCAAATTATTGTCTCATTCTCTGTGAACGCATTTAACTCATTGATTTCTAAGAAAAGGACACTAGTCATTAGGTAGAAGCCCATTGGGCTAGGCTAAAAGGAAAATGGACCATGAATGTGATGCTCCCCGAAATCCCAGGGATGTGCGGACCCGAGACCCGAGGTGCATCACTCGTGTTCTATGCAATCTAAATCCAATTAAAAAATTCATAACACAATAATTTAAATTAACTTACATAAAATTGTCAATAGATTCAAACTAAGAACCATAACTTACTATTACATTCCAAGAGTTCGAATATATAGGGCAATCTAACTTAACATTACAATCCAACGTTCTGTACATATCATAAGTTCAAAACATAATGTCCATCCCAAATGCCAACTAAGTCCAAAAGTGATAAATTTAAACCAAGATACAAAATAGGGATGTCAAAACCAAAATAAGCCATACTATCTATTACATACTTCAATCATTCATTCATTCACGTTCCCGGAACCTACATGTTAAATAGGGTCATAAGTCCACTAACCTAATAAAATTTATAGCATACGAACGAAGATAAGAGTTGAAAGAACATGAGCATAACAAACGATAGGACAAGAATGTGATATAGATAACAAGCCAAGACGTTCAAACGATCAATATACATATATACATATCGGAACAATTATCATATTTGAGTCAATAGGCTAAAACAAGCTATTTGGTAGTTCTATCACCCTTATAACTTCAACATGACATTTCGCCTTATCCCTCCAACTGCCGAAGGAGCTCATTCATTCAAAACGCACAGCCGATGTACGTGCGTAGGATAGTGCTTTAGAATTCTACCTCCAGAATTCATCCGAGCTACCCGACAAACAGGGATTTCGAGGGTCCTAGTCGACAATCCAAAATTGTCCAAGTTCGGTCCCTAAGAAACTCCCCAGGGCCCACATTCATTCATTCATATGGCTTAGAAAAGAAATAGACATTCAATAACCAATAAGCCGACAAGGCATTACGTATATGGCAAACAATAACAAATGACATTTCAATTAGGCCAATCATATTCAATCGATCAATCGTTTCGGAAATTGGACTATGGACTAGGGAGATTATATTTTAAAACTTTGTATTACGTTAAAATGGTTGAATATGGACTCAAGATATCAAGAAATAGGGTTTTAAAACTCAAAACATCAATTTTGGACCGAGACTGGGCGCTTGAGCTTGCAAACAGGTGCTCGAGCGCCCAAAACTCAAATTTTTGGACGTGGCCGGGCGCTTAAGCACTGGTGAATAGTAATTTTTGCACCAAGTGGGCACTGGGGCGCCCAGATGAGCGCGCTTAAGCGCTCACTCTTGGGTTAAAATCTAATTTTTCGTCTTTTGATTTTTTTTTTTTGAATTTTTGATCTAAAAATACATTTTTGAGATTCTTATATACATAAAAATATTTATATAACATCGTTTTGGATTTTGGTTGTGAAAATTTTCAAAAGATCGTTTCAACGTCCAATCCTACGGTTTTGTCCATATCTTTTGTTTCTAATCAAATTTTTAGTTCGTTTCTCCTCTTAGTCCATGGTCCAACATTCAAGTTCAATCCCAAGTATCAGTATATAGTTCGAGATGGTACAATAAGCTTTGGGATTGATTCATATTCAAGAGAGTGAGCATGGAATAACAAGAATAGCAATAATCACCACAAGTTTACATGCTCAACATATCATAGAACATCACATATTCCATAACTCAAGGCATGCTCGATAAATCAATGAGAAAGCTGGAAACTCATGCTCATGGAGAAGGGAATAAGCTATAAATCTTACCTTTCGTAGCTTACATTCGTAAAAGTGGTTGAACCAAGCTTATAATCATACCTATAACCACATATATACATTCATGTTAAACACTAACATATATATATATATCACTTAACCAACCCTTAAACACAAACCTAAGGCCACTTACCAAGAGTCTTAGGAAGAGAATACACCCCTAGAATCCTCTTCAAGCTAAAATCGATTTTTTAATGAGGAGAAGCAAATGCAAGTTTTGTTTGTGCTTTGATTAGGAAAGTTTCTAAGTATGGTATGAACTAATTTTTCTGCAGAAACTTGTGAGTCCCATATGGCCTATTTATAGAGTGGAAAAGGGGGTCAAAATGGGAGAATCTTGTAGTCCAAGCCCCTCAAAGCAAATACCAAAAGTTGGGTGATGGTATAGGGTGGCTATTGACAACATAGGAGGAGATGGATGGATGGATTTGCCACCAAATCTACTGCTGGATGGTTGGCTCTCTGCAGATCAGATTTCCTTCCTTTTTATTGGTGCCAAATTTGTCAACAAAAATGGCTATATACTGGGTTGGGTCTTGGCTTATATTGGGCTTGTTTTATGGGCCAATTGGGCTTGTTTTGGGTCGAGTCGTGACGTGAAATTGAAACGTATTGGTTCGAAATATTTTTGAATACGTGAAATGTGTTTTGATTTTAAAACGAAGCTCGATTTTAAAATAAAATGAGTTTTCGACAAAACGACGATTCAAGAGTTTTATTTAGGGAATTCTCGGGTGTTACAATGAAAATTTCAAAGCAAATTTGAATACAATGAGCATCCCCTACATTGTTTGAACATTTTTCCAGCAATTGCTTGTGTGGTTCATCCCCAAAGACCAAGTTATTCCCCTCTATCTTGTGATGATCATAGCAATTGGCAGATTCATAATGTGCATGACTTTTATTTGCACAATTATTTTATTAACAGAATATCAATATGACATTATCCATATTGGTTTTCCCAAGGAATATACATAAGCAAAACTTCAGCAAATAATAAACAAGTAATATCAGTTTCCCATATATTTTTATGTAATTAATTGTTTCTATTTTTGTATCCAAGATATTTTGTATTTATTAAATTATTTTGGTGAGGTAAATATCAAGTTTACACAAAATTATAGGAAAACACAACTTTGGAATTATGCTAGCTTAACATTATGAACACCTTTCCTTAGTTAAGCTACGTGTATATACAAAATCCCTTATGGGTATAAATAGAAAATTAATTACCTAAACAATAAAAATAAATATTGATCTATATTAAAGGGAAGAAGAATAATAAAAAGTCTCATCCCAACAATATATATAAATATACCAAGGAAAAAATAGAATTAGGATGTGGTCAACAGGGAAATAAATCAACATGGTTTAAAAAATAGTACTGTGATTAGAAGAATACATAGTCACTAATCAACATCTAATCCGTTTTGTTATATCCTCTAACTTAAGTAAAAAGGGCGAGCATGAATTCAATGAGCCTACACTGAGCATCCATTTTTCCTAATCTTGGTGGGCATTGTCATCGGATTTTTCAATTTCTTTTATAAGAAAACAACATATATACAACAAAAATATGTGCAAAAATTAGCGCAAGGAAATTAAAAGTAGAAACTTATCTCTATTTCTTATCCTTTTGTAAATCCTTCTCACGCCTTAATTCAATGTTTCCCACAGACGGTGCCAGAATGATTTGGTCTGAAAACTCAATCCATGGATCAAGTTGTAAGTTGATGGACTAAATGAGAATGTAAACTTCTCTCATGCTGATTCTCGGTCGGAGCTTTCAAGTAGTTTCTGCCTCCTTTTCCCCCCATGGTTGTTCTTTGGGGTAATTTTTAACATTAGGGTTTATAATTGGACTGTGTGCTAGGGTTTATAATTGGGTTAATGGGGTCCGAGGCCCATCCTAATTGTTTACGTATTTTAGTTTACGTTTCTCAATTGTAATTTTACAAAATTCTTGCAGGGTACTTCCAGTATATCATGTATGCATATGTCATGTATGCATATATTAAATAGCTTGTTTAGAACTTTTGGATTAGGCAAATGATGGTTGTAGTAATGACTTGTAGGGATGCTAACTTGATATAGTTAGTAGACTTTTGCTTAGGTAGGTATACGAAGTTTGAGAAGATAATGATAGTGGTTATTTAACCATATTCTTTTAACAACTTTTGTGGATAGTTTCATAACCATGTATTTTGCACAATGTAATCATGAACTTTAATCAATGACATTATGAAGCTTTTGAGCATTAATTGGCTTGATCTTCTAATGTTGTGTCATAATTTTTTTTTTTTTTGGAAAATATGTGGCTGAGCCTGGGATTGCCAGTCGGGCGTTACCCACGATGTTTGCGTACCACGGGGAGAAACTATCCCTCGGGATCAAGCGACACGCAGTTCTTGAATTTTATTAACAGAGACGAGAGAAAATTAAACAAGGGGTGCAAACCCCCTATACAAAGCGAGATACTAATGTTGTGCCATATTTGCACGTTATCCCTTTAAGCTTTGAGATAAAATAGGAAACTATGGGTTATTACTAAGACTTTTGTTTATGAATTTTAGATAAATATGGCATCAAGGGAAAATAAGCAAATAACAACCTCCTAGAAAACGTGGTAGATCGAGATGGGTGTTGCTCAAGGAATTCCAGCCACTAGAAACTGTAAATAATATGGAAACCATCATACCATGAAATGAACCTTGTGAACAAACACCCCCCAAGAAAAATGAACCAGCTGCGGTATAGCTTTTCACCTTGTTTCAACAATTTGTGAATCAATGTCAACAACAAGTTAATTAGGGGCATGGGAATGAGGAACACTGGGAAGATAAGATGTTGACAAGATTCTTAAGATTAATTCGCCCAAGTTTCGAGGTGGACCTGATGATCAGAAGGCAAAATCTTATATCATGAAAATCGAGAAAATATTCCGAGTACTAAACTACTTAGAGCAATAGTATATGTCACTTTCCTCTTTGAAAAGACAGCACACCATTGGTGGTGAGTGGTAGATAAAAAAGAAATGAAGTCAAAGGGACTTGGGAAGAATTCAAGACTAAATTTGCAAGGAAGTTTATCCCTCAGGTAGTTAGAGATATGAGGAAAAAAAATTTATAAATTTAATTCAAGGGTCTCTTACGATGGCAGAATACGAGGCTGAGTATAATAGGCTAACTCAATATGCACCGCATATTCTTGCGGAAGAGGAAAGAAGGAGAAAAAGGTTTATTGAGGGCCTTAAGCCTGAGTTGAGGCGTGCCTTAGGAATCTGTGACCCCTCAAGCTATGATAATGCAGTAAAGAGAGTGAAGGAGTTAGAGGCAGAATTTCGAGAACTCTACAAAATAGATGGAAAAAGAAAGGAAAAATGTTCAGGAAAATCTGACCAAGATAAAGGGAAGAAAGGTTTTATGGGAAGAAATAAAAAGTGATGATGGGAAATACAACACCAAAGGCTGATAAAGGCAAGGCTCCACTTTCTGCTAGAAGGAGAAACTGTGGACTCTGTGGAGGCACTTCGTATGTTGAAGCTCAGTGTTGGAAGAAGCAATGGAAGTGTTTGATCTGTGGAAGTGCCCAACACATAATAAAGGATTACCTACTAAACTACAAAAATGCTAATCCCAGGACATAGAGCCAGCTGCAGCAAGGCACAACTGGACATTCCCAAGTCAAAGTCCAATCTTATGCCTTAGCTAGAGGAAAAGGTAAGGACCCCATGCAAGCAGTAGAAGGTAAGGTCCTAATCCAAAACTGTTTGTATAAAGCTTTATTCGGCCTTAGTGCTACGCATTCTTTTATCTCAATTGATTGTGCAAAGCAAATAGGCCAAACCTCAAAAATATGAAAACTCCTTACTAGGTCCATACTCTTATAGGAGGTTGCTATGAAACTTGTGTTAGGTAATTGAACTGCCCCCTAAGCATAAAAAATCAGGAGTTTGATGCTCACCTTATTGAATTGCCAATTTAGTACTATGACCTTATTTTAGGAATGGATTGGTTGTATCAACACCAAGGTATAGTGAACTATTTTGCTAAAACAGTCAAGCTGGGTACTATAATTAGGGTTGTATTAACAGTGCACCCAAAAGCAATGGTTTAATTACTATTTTCGCTGTAAGGGCCAGAAAAATCATTAAGAAAGGAGGACCGGCATGTCAGTCCTATTTGATTAACAAACATCGGGACAAGGTTGAATTAAAGGATGCAAAGGTGGTTAGTGAATTTCTAGAAGTATTCCCTGAAGAATTAAATTCACTACCCCTAGATCAAGAAATTGAGTTTGTGATAGAAACCCTTCCTGGGGTAGCACCATTCTTGAAAACTCCATATGAAATGACACTAGTGGAGTTGAAAGAGTTGAAGGAGCAATTGCAGGAATTGCTGGACAAGAATTTCAGACGACCGAGCTCTTTTCCCTAGGGAGTTCCGATCTTGTTTGTGAAAAAGAATGATGGCACATTGAGAATGTGTATTGACTATCAAGGGTTGAATAAGGTGACCATTAAGAATAAATACCCTTTGTCTCACATCAATGAATAGTTGGATCACTTACAAGGGTCTGCAGCATATTCAAAGTTCGATTTGCACCAAGGGTATTATCAATTGAAAATATGGAAAACAGACATCCTTAAAACTACATTTAATTATCGTTATGAACATTTTGAATTTGTACTGATACCTATTGGATTGACGAATGCTCCTGTAATATTTATGGATTTAATGCATCAGGTATTTCATCCATACCTTGATTGTTTTGCGGTGATTTTCATAGATCATGTTTTGATTTATTCTAAGTCGGAGAATTAACATAAAGGGCATTTCTAGATTGCCCTTTAAACTCTTAATGAACATAACTTGTATGTCAAATTTAATAAGTGTGAATTTTGGTTAAAGAAAGTAGTCTTTCTGGGACACATAATGTGAGGACCCTATAATTCCATTAATTTAAATCTTAAAACCTCAATGGTTAATTATGAATTATTTCAAAACGTTTTGAGAAAAACTTTAATTGGTAATGAATTTTTCGCCGATTTGAAAAATTTCTCTTAAAAAGAAATGCTTTCCTATCTTGAAAAATTTATTTCCAACCAAAGAATTTTTGAAATTACAATTTTTCTTCCAAGATGCCCATAATTATATATTTAAACCCCTAGTTTTAAAAATTAATCCCTTAAACGGCCATAAACCCTTAAGAAGCGCAAAAATCCGTTTTAAAAACTTTTCTTTCAACCCAAAACCTATCAAAACCATACCATTAATTTCAAAAATTATATTTTAGCCAAAAAAATTTTAGAATTTTCAATTTCACCCCATTGTTTCAAAAATTTTAAAATATAGCGTCATTTTAAACGATTTTTATCGCTATTGCACAAAAGACTTTAAAACGGCAAAATC
>JACFYI010003556.1:134921-152615 GCA_014898755.1 Handroanthus guayacan | reverse complement strand
GATATACTCCAATATAAACAGCAAACTAATTATGTAATTAACTGTAATAATTAATACAACAATTAATTATTCAAACCATAATAACATCGGATTTTTTTCCAGGACTAAATACACCATCCTGCGCAGACTTATTGAAGAACTCAATACAATCCGCAATGGCTTCATTATAGTGCGAATTGGACGAATAGTAATTATACGAACTGCACGAAGTCTTGGGAGTCTCCACCGCCCTGTCGCACGACCTCCGCCTTGGCGCCCCCGCCGTAGACCCTCCCTCCGCCGCCGTAGACCGGCCTCTGGTCGGAAGACCACCGGGGAAAATGAACCGCATTATGATCTTGCGAAACCGGTCCAGTAGTTTCATTGGGGGCCTTTGAGAAAATTGAGGAATTTTTGTAATAAATTTGATCAAAAAAGAGAGAGAAACCCTAATCTTGAGATTATGAGGATTCTGGTTCGAAAGCAGTCCTACTTATTAATGTTGAATATTATTCCATTTAAGTTTTGGGAAGTGTAACGCTATCATTTCTGTCGTATGGAAGAATCAAAGGATGTGGATTTGTTTTTATATTTTTCAATTTTTCACGTTTGTATGAATATTCTATGTGACTCAATTATATGTGTTAGTTCTTAAGGAAAAATGTTGTCTCAGGCATGTGACCAAATCATTTGTATGGCCTTTTGTTCTAATTAAACAAGTAATTTATATGTTAGTTTAGATGTGAAATGTATTAAAATATTTATCAAGAAGCAATTAAAAATAGTTATATCAAGTTTTATCCAGAAGAATTGAAGGGAATGAAACTTACAAAATGTTTTGCTTTACTCATATATCCTTCTTATTTAGGTCTCAGTTGAATAGCATCTCGGTATAAATGAGCTTTTATGTTTAGGGACAAATTTTGTTATTATTATTGACATGTGAATTTCGACTTCTCGATGTGAAAATTTATGATAATATTAAATTTTGTTTCGTATTGAAGAAATAGAGACTATTCGAGTAGTCTGCAAGCTAATCTTTCTTTCAATGTCTTCAATTAATTTTAGAATAAAAACCCCATAATAACGTGTTGCGAGGACGACATCTCATTGCTGATGGACTCATATTTGGTGTTGATTTTGATCATCGTGATGAAATAATAAATTATTAAGTAAACCAGCTTAGATCCCTGTGAATAGATTGATAGCAGATTCAAGACTCAAGGATAGTGGAGAACTAGCTTTGATTTCTTTTTTTACAAAAAAATTAAATAATTTGTCTGATATTTTTATAAAAATTAATTAATTTAATTAATTAGTTGATTAACTCATGACATATATCTATATCTACACCTCTAATTGTGATTACTTGGACGTTCCATTAGCATTAGTTAATACTATTTTATTATTGTCACACAAAAAAAAAAAAAAAAAAAAAACATGTATGCTATCTCATTTATTTTATTAACTGTAATTAAGCAGTCTCTTGCGGAAAAGGAAAAAAAATTAATAAGCCCCACCGGTGTCTCCTTGTTTCACTTTTTAAAAAGAATTCAATCCTTCTTGTCGTTATCTACTTTACTCTCAAGTTATGAAGTTATGAAGTTCCTAAGTTTATGTAAATATTCTCAATTAATTAATAAGATAAACCTAAGAAAGAAATATTATTTTATATGTGTTCAATATCATTTTGTCTCTTAGACATTCAACACAGTTGGAACAAGCCCCTTGAAATCTATAGGACGCTGGTTTTACAGATAATGTATAACATATAGATAAAAGGACCAATTGGTTTAAT
The DNA here is from genome assembly GCA_014898755.1 of Handroanthus guayacan. Lineage (NCBI taxonomy): Eukaryota > Viridiplantae > Streptophyta > Magnoliopsida > Lamiales > Bignoniaceae > Handroanthus > Handroanthus guayacan. The sequence continues at coordinate 150,838 of JACFYI010003556.1, read as the reverse complement.
TTAATAATATAATATATCTTTACATTAAAAGTGTTAGCAATGATATATTTATATTGGGTGATAATGATTTTATTTCACCATTGTTTAATAATGACGTCATGTAATTTAAATTATTAATATTAGTAATAAACATTATTAATTGTATTTTATATTGGTAATTGATAACAATACGTTAAATTTGTGATTGATAAAAAATATACTTTTCGTCCATTATGTTTTTCAAATTCCAATTGTCATCTATCTACATATATTGGTAATATATGTGAACCATCCAATTTTATTCATATTTAGCCAACTTTATGTTATACTTAATGTGTAACGCGTCAAAATCATAGTATCAACTACAAAAAATTTGAACAATTACCACGGCAAATTATGTTTCTACCACGATTTTTTGAATTATTGACTACCACATCCACTATAACTATTAATTTTCGATTAGTTGCTACAGCTTCCACGATGGTTGTTAATCTCTTGGTTGTAACAAGTCAATAATTTTGTAGTAAAATATGTTACTCAGGGCATCATATGGTGTCAAAAGTGAGTTTTTTCTCTTATTATATTGTTATTGTTGTAATTTTTTTTTCATGTGGTGATAGCAATTTCATTTTAACTCAATATCCATGCAATATTTAAATCTACCATAAAAATTGATGTACCATGAAAATAAGGTACTAATTATGAGTGCATTTGGTCCAAATAATTCTGCAATGACTTCACTTCCAAGGTGAGTCTTCTATCTCGAACTTCTACATGTTCAAAAAGCAAATTATGAACACCCATTCTTGACAGATAAGTAAATAATTAATCATTGATTACCCTTTACAAAACAGCTTTTTCAGAACATAATTAGTGAAAATTCTAGAAAAACGAGCCAGATCCAGCATCCTAAAAATAATTAATTAATAAATTCTTGAAAGTAATTCATACAATAATCTATAGATAATTAATTATTCACGTTAGCTATATAATTAAACATATGAATGTGGTGATGATGGAATTGACTAATTATTGTAATAGTTCTTCAATGACTTGAAAAGTATGTTAGGAATGATGTTTGCCTGGGAAATCTGTAATGTGACCTGAAGAAATCATGAGGACAATGTACACCTGTTAGATATATTAAATTAAAGAAATTAAATTATCAGTGAATCTTATTTCATTTCTACATTCAACGTTTCTTACATAATAATATTGTCGTAGTGCAAAAGGGTTTCTGGCTATTCTGATCTTGTCTGACAGATAATGTTTCTTTTGTTTTCATAATATAATCTTGTAACTTAGAGAATATAATGAAACCAAGAAATTAATCATCATATGTGTCGAAGGTACTTTAGCAAATCCATGAAGAAAATCTCCTCGAATGAAATTAGTGATACTCAAAATATTTCCAAATCATTACGTCAAATAAGTAGAGGGATTTGAGTTCCCACTCCTAATCTTTAAGATGTCTTTTCAGTACAAATTATGTGTGACGCAAAACAATAACTCAATGCAATCGAGTTTTCATGTTCGGCCATGCATGCAATCTTCATTATTAGTGTCGTATGTGGCAACGAGAAGAACATGTCACATATGCCTCTTTCAAAGCTTTGCAATTGAAAGACTATATATAGCATTGTCTAATGTCGATCCACAGTGAAGAGTCTAGGGACCTAAGACAGTGAATAAATTGGATCTCTTCTCTCCCTTTAAAAAGTCTTCGTTAAGATCACAATGGAATAATACCTTAATACAATTGACCTCCATCTTCGACAGCACAATCGATGTTCAACAAAGAGTAAATAAAGATGTTTAACTAAGCCAATGGCAATGATTCACCACTAGACGATGCTCAAGAGTTGATTTCCACTTACCGTACATACAGTTATGTTCACATACTTCTTATGCTACATGAAGAGTCATACTTCTCCCTCTGCAATTGACAAGGAAAATATGGGTGTTGCTTATTAGTATGTGCTTTATTTGAAAGAATCAAACGAGTGATTTAATTTGTTTCAAAATGATCGACTTAGAGGGTGTTTAGCTAAGTTAATTTAAAATATTTTATAAGCTCTATATCTTATAAGATATTTTTAGAATTTGTAAAATGTTAGATCTTGTTTTAAGAATAAGTTGTAAAGTGTTTCAATGAAATAAGATCTTTTACGTTACAAGATGTTAGTAATGACAATTTTGCAATTAAAATAGTTAAAATTGAAGATGCATGTGAAGATTTTAAAAATAAGTTAGGAACTCCTTACCTTTCTTAAAAGAGCTTATAAGAACCTAACATTTTATTTTGAGAACTAATAATAATTTTTTTTCTCTTTTGAGAAAAACTTTATCAAAAATTTCATGACATTTTATAAGCTCTTAAACATCTTATATAGTATTTTGGATTTTATTTTGAGAACTAATAATAGGCATTAATATTAAGACCTCTTGTGATTTTATAAATCATGCGTTTTACACTTCCCCAATTAGGTAATGCATGCTTTACTCACGGCTTTTGAACTAGAGAAAGTTCTAGCAATAAATGGCACGTTTTTGGGCATTATAAAGGTGAAAAATGATATTGCAAAGGTCAAAATAACAAACATAGCTTCAAACGTACAAGTGAGCACACATTGTCGAATAGAGGGGGTAAGACCCATATTGTTTAAAATCCCAAGGGGACCCATGCTAATTATTTTTTTTGACAGGGACTTTGTTGCAAATTTTCTATTTCACTGGGGAGTGGGGGGAGGGGGGCGTAAAATCGCAATTTACTCTTTATATATAGTATATAATTAATTTATTAACGAAAGTGTAGTGACTTGCCTCCTGCTCAGAAAAAATAGAGTAAACATCACCAACGATTTCTAATATTTTGATTTTTTTCACTTTAGTCCCTAATGTTATATTTTTCATTTTAAGATCCTTAAACTAATATTTTGGTATCACTATGGTTTTTCAGTCAACTATCGTGCTATTCTTTATATTCTTTATCAACTATCAGGCTACTTCTTTACGAAAAATTATTAATTGGGGGATCCTAAAATGAGATATAGAACATGAGAGTTAGTGACATTTACCCGAAAAAATATCCAGCCATGCATATAGGATTCAAAATTATGTTACTTAAGGGGCTTATAATCGAATCATAATTGGGCATCATCTCCCGCCCTGAGCATTTTTAATTCATCTCGTTAGGGCTCTTTCATTTGGGCCTTCTGAGGGCTTCAGGGCCGAAGGGTTAGTGTGGAAAGTGGAATCAGTTGTTAGAGGACAAATGTGATGAGAACCTTTTTTGCAATGAATATTTTAGAAAAATAAGTTGCGGAACCTTATAGAGGTAATAAATGGAACGGGATCTCCTATTCCAAACGGTGTTTCATCTCCTATTCCATATTACTAAATATTTTTATAAGAAAATATTTAATACATGTGGCATGTATTTAAGGATACGAAATATGAGATGAAACACTATTTGGAACAGGAGATCTCGTCCTGTAATAAATGGTTGATTGATTTTTCATCAAAAAAAAAAATAAATGGTTGATTGATTATTTGATTATGTATCCAAAAAGAAACATATTTAACGTCACGATGGGAAAGGGGAAAAAATAAAAATAAAAATTGTATAATAGTTTCCAAGTATGTCGACACAGCTTAAACGATAATAAAGTATATAGTTCATTAAATGTGTATTGATAAGGTTTTGTATATTTGTTTTATATTTATAGTACTTTGTTATATATTTATGTTTATGTCATTTAGGTAATTTTTCTAGCTCCACACCTCTTATTCATCACCTTCCAAATATTTGCCCTTTGGGCTCACCCCCTTCCAACACCGAACTTACATAAACAAAGTTTTTGTCCGAATTAAAAACAAAATGTCTGCTTCCTACAGTAGTAATATCTATACTGTATATAAAGTGTAATGGCTAAAGATAGTTATTTTAGTACTATATTTTCATATGCCATACTTAAAATATATTTTAATATATCAATTCACCCTAGTAATCATCAACATCATAATAAAAAGTTAATTAACTCACACTCCCTGCATGCCTAAGGCGAGACATATTGAGTGTGGAGCAACATTAAATGGGTTTCCTTTTATTTTTTTTTTTTTGTTCCAAATTAGGGATGAGTTTAACTCTGATACCATATTGAAAATGGTTCTTTAAACTAACTCACCCCAAAAAAAATTTTAGCTCAAAAGATGAAAATTGTCCAATACCATATAAATAAATAACTAATCATGCAATTTATTACTAATGTGGGATTCTAATACATTTTTCATCACTCAATACCAAATGAAATGATTCAAAAGTTAAATCTCTCTCTCTCTCTCTCTCTCTCTCTCTCTCTCTATTTTTTGGTATTTCACCAAGTTCTTGGTTTGAAATGGACTCTTATAATTAGACAGGCCAATTTAGAAGATATTCCCAAAAATATGGGGAGTTTGCGGTATATTTATTTTATGGTCTAAATTGAATCATATTGTAACACGAGTGGCTGGTTGAATCCCAAGAGTCCAAAACCTTGGTCCAATAATCATTAATTTCAGCCCGCGTAAAATTTAAGTTGAGTTGTAGCCTTTGTTCCTTCTCATAGTTTTAATGACCAAAATATTTGATTTATGTTTTTTTGGATGGTTTTAAATACAAGTTGCTTGGTGTCATTTGAGTTGTTGTTTGTTGCAATTGATTTATGAATTGTATATGTTGATGTCAGTTTATTAAGTTGGGTGATATGTTGATGAGGTTTTATATACAAGTTTAAATACAACATGAGCTGGGTCATGTTGGTGATGGTATATAGTTGATATGATGTTAGTTTATTATGTTGCGGAGTGGTTTTGAATTTTTCCAATTGTTGATATAAATTGAAATCTTTATAAGATTTTTAATTCTAGGTTAAAGATTTGGGCTCCCTAGCACTAGTACAGACAGCACGGAACTTTAGGTGTTCATCATCAAGCAGCCATGAGCCACAAAATCAAGATTCATCATCTCGACATGCTTAGATTAGTTATGACTTATTTTGAACTATTTATACTTTGTAGTAATTTGCATAATAGCACTTTGGAACTAATGATGAGTTAGGTATGAACTTTATTTTGTACTTATTTTGTGTACCATTCAGAAACTAATTTAATTGCGTTATTTGAAATGAATTTTGTTGCATTATAGAATGAATTTTTCTCTAATTATACTAATAATAGAAGCTGGAAAAATAGGAAAAATGCAAAAACAACGAAAAATGGAAAAATCAGAAAAATCCACAGCGGTTGAAAACAACCGCGAAAAAAAAGACAAAATAAATCACAGCGGTTGAAGAATCGCCACGAAATGAGCAATCCAATCAAAGGTACATCACGGCAGATTCCCTTCATTAAATTGCGCCTTCATAGCCACTGCAAAAAATTGAGGCAAAGTACTTTGCGGCGGTTATTCTAGTCGTTCACCAGAGTCGCCGACAAATTATCTTCCCACGATCGACTTTGCAGCGGTTTTGTAACCACCGTGATGTTCATTTGGCGGCAGTTTGAACCGTCGCGAAACGCCAAAATAACCACCGCAAAATGGTCTATTTGTTATAGTGGTATCATAGGAGAAATATTTTGCCTTTTTCAATGCCTAAATATTAGTTCGAATTGACTTGAATCTCAATTAAGTAACTATAGAATGCAAGGAGTCTCACTAAAGAATTCCTTTCTAATTAATTAGGGGGGTGTTTACTTTGGAATTTGGAATAATGCGGAATTGGTTATGGATGGTTTATTCGATGGTTTAAATTTGAGTTCATGTAAAACATAATATTGCTTACTTTGATGGATTGAGTTGGTTAAGTTATCTTCGTTTGGATTGGTCTTTATTTAACTGCTTTCGTAAAATGTAGGTTTGAGGGACTAAAGAAAAAGAGGAAAAAAAAAAAACAATCCTTATTATCTATAGGAATTGGAGAACGGGAGTTGGTCAAAGCCATGAATGTTTGTGCACAAGTGAGGATAGCATTGTAATAAACTAAAATTGGTTTAATAGTTCGTTGACTATGCACACCAATTTTCAGGGTTTTAGGCTAGGATCGGGTGCTTAAATACGAGCCGTTATACCTTCAAAATAAAAATTAATTAATAAAGATTTAAATAACCGAACCGCCACTGACCATTGAAGTAAAAACGGCATTAATTGTTTCCTTTATATGGAAATTTTTTAAGTAGTATCTATCTTGCTCAGATAAATAAGTAGATCTAAAGTTATAATTAAGGTACTGGTAGAAAATCAAGTACACCTACCAAATTACCATATGTGTAATTAAATTCAGTGACAAATTAATACAAAATTAGACTTCATAATTATAAAATCTAATATTTATAAAAAAAAAAAATATATTGAGAGATGTACGAAATGGTCAATGCCTTGTTAATCCAAGCGAATCTCAGTTGCAACTAATTTAAGTGAGATTAGCTGGCCTACTCCACGTAAATTACTATTATTATTGTGAAGATGCGGAAGAGATATCGTTTTCCAACTCTTCGGGACCAAATAATTCAGAATTAATAATGATATTAATTATCAATTATCATATTTTAATTAGAGTTCTAACATAATTGGTTAGAATAATAGCTTGGTTTAGTCATATGTAATAAGCTGTTTTTCAATTAATTTGTCTTGAACCAATGAACGTGCACGTAGTTTGGGCGTGATTGCTGTTGGCCAATACTCGGAGAGAAGGGCATTTTTGGGGGAGTACTATTCATTCAGTCAAAAGTCGTGCTGTTACTTTCTTCATTCATTCATCTATACAATATATAAAATATGAGACTTGTAGGTAGTTATTTTAATATATTTTTAAATGATTCAACAATTATGATCACTCGGAGAGAAGGGCATTTTTTGGAGAGTACTATTCTTTCAGTCAAAAGTCTCGCAGTTATTTTCTTCATTCATCTATCTATACAATATATAAAATATGAGACTCTCAGATATTTATTTTGGTATATTTTAAATGATTTGATAAAATTAACTCTATTTTAAATTGTAATTACATGGTAGTTTTAAAAGATAATATAAAATAATTTTTTATTATTAACTTAGCTTTTTTTAATTTATTTTTCTATTTCATTATTCTTTTCTCCAATTATTTTTTTTTCCTTTCCAACTTTATTCTTTCCAAATTTACTTTTTAATCGTGTTATTTTATATAATAAATTCAAGTAAAAATACTTGTAAAAATTAAGGAAAATTTATACTATTGAACATATATAAATATTTTAATTTTAGCGAATAAAAAATTTAAGCACACACGTTGCATGCCCCTGTGACTAGTACTATATATAAAACATGAGACTCATATGAAGTTATTTTGGTATATATTTTTTTAAGATCTTAACACACACATGCTATTTTAACAATTTTAATTATATTATTGTCATTACTAACATCTTATACGCTAAAAGCTTTTATTTTATCCAAATCCTTCAATAATTTATTCTTAAAATAAAATCTAACATCTTATTAGCTCTGAAAATATTTTATAATATGTAAGAGTCTATAAGATGTCTTAAAAAAGCTTAGCCAAACGCTCTCAAATAGGCCACAACCGTTACACTTTTCTAATATGGGATTTTAATAATTATCTTCACTTATATCTTGTAAAATCTATTATCTTTATTTATCTACATATTTTAACAATTTATTTTAAAGATAAGATTCAATATGATCTTATTATTATTATTAGTATTATTATTAAATATAGCTGGAAGCTTATAAGGTGCACAATAAGCTTAGCCAAACGCCCTCTTCGTAATTACATTTATGTTTCTTTGTATTTGAATTTTGAATACAATAATTGTGTGATACAGTGTCCTTAAAAATATTCCTACTCCCTGCGGGTTTATTATAATATTGAACTGAATTGACCTACCCCAAACAACTTTTTTAATTTAGGTAACAATATTATGCAATCAAAGTGTAGATTCTTTCTTGAAAAATGATATTTATTGCAGCAATATTGTGGATTCAAATTTTCGAAGAAGACCCACGACAATAAATTATTCAGACATAAGTTTTAAATTTTATGTCCTTGCTGGCGATGATTGGTGGAAATTAAATTCAGGCAGCTACCCTATTAATCGCGTCAGGGATTCACTCAATTTCATGGCTTTTTTTGAGTTGAAATTTAATTGGGAAAGGGCCTGACAACATGTTATGTTTAAAGGAGTTCCAATCTGTGCCCTTATAAAGTTTGCTGTAATTATTAAACAAACAGTAGTACTCACTCATTTTTTTAAGAAAAGAATTTACTGTTTTTGTTCTTTTTCTCCTTTTTTTCCCTATCAAGATCACTTAGCTATAGCAAGAATTCCTAAATGTAGATGTGTCATTTGTGGATGAAATGAAATTGTCTTATATCACTAGTTAGAACTTATTGAAATTTTGAAATTTCGTGCATATGATTGAGAAAGAATTTTAATCATAACTCATAGATCGAATCCTCTCTCTCTGTGGATATTCAAATCCAATTAATTGTTTCTTAGGATAGAGTTCATCAAATAAGTAAAAGAATGTAATCGCTCTTAGTTATTTCAAAATCATCGTTGAAACAAACAAATATATAATTGAGTAAAATGATAACTACCTCAACACTTCACGAGGTGCGGCATAATTGTCAATACCCTTCGAGATTTGGATAATTATCGAAATACCTTACATTGTTACTTCAATTAACAGATAATTAATATTATACTTTCTGAAAATCTTGAGATGATATAACTAGAATTAGGACACAAACATACTTGTGACATGCATCAAATTAGAGAAGTGATTGTCATTATGCGTCACGGGGTGTAGAAGTAATAATCCATTGAATAAAACTACTTACTCCATGCTTTCTAATAAATAACATCTCAATTTGTAGCTAGCACATAAGTCTTCCAACTTTTGTTTCGTCCTTTTCTAGATGGAGTGGGAACTATGACGAGTTCTGCAGTTGAATTATTCCATCAAAAATATTATTTTTTCTTACCCTGGAAAGAGATTAGTATAACAATAACATAAATAATAAAAAAATATGATACTCCAAAATAGTGAAAATGGTGTATACAAGACAAAACCAGGTCAGCCTTCTGGCTTAGCCAACCCTCAATCAGTCATATATATATATGGCTTGATGATTTCAGAAAGTACATCTATGAGTACACAAAAAGACTAAACCAACCCCACAAAGATTGGCGATTCGAAGGTCTAAAACGGTAAATTAACATTCAAGCGTTTTGTAAATCACAACAAAGCAAGGCAAAATCGCCCTTGAACTAAACACATGCAATTCCTCTAGATCCGAGTAAACCCCCGCGCATCCGGCAACGGAATCACACGCGCCTCCGGCCTGAGATGCACCTCCACCATCATCATCAACCCCCGCCTGATCCTCCGTCACACGCTTCACTCTTCCCGCGATCACACGACACACGAGCATCGCGCGGCGTGTGCCTGATCCACTAAGGCAGTCGTGGGCGCGTCCACTGCTTGCGGTTGTGCGAATTCCATTTGTTTTACTTCCTTGAAATCCATGTCGGATAATGGTGCAAACACCGCAAGCCGGTATGGAGCCGCACAAGCTGGATGAGCCACTCGCGCCAAGCGAGCACGTCAGCGTGGCGCAGTGGAATCTGAGAAGCTCGTTTCCGTCGGCGGCGCACCTGGCGTTTCTCTTCGCGTTGCTATTGGCGCGTGTCTTCACAGCATCTCTGTAGTCCTCGAACCGTTGGATTGTGCGTTGAGTATTGTGGATTTTGAGGATCCGTTCGATCTTACAAATTGGATTGTCCTTTTTTAGCCAGCTTGATTTGAAGATTATTTCTACTATGTTGCGGCTCGAATCCTCTGGCCCCAGTTCAGCCACTGGAAAAAATAGACAAAAAAGTTTTAGAAATAATGTAAATAATATATGACTTGTGTCGGTGGGGTACTCGTACCCTAAAGGATGATAATGTAACACCAATCAGGAACTGCCACGTAATGTTGGGTCGTTGTTTTCTATTTTTATATGAATAAAAGGCTGAAAATTTTAGGCATTTTGGATTTTCTATTTTAATTGATATTTTATTTTCTATTCTATTTTATAGATATTTGTCAAGTGTGACATTTATGCCTTTGTATTCTATTTTATGAATAGAAAGCTGTAAAATTTATTAGATGGGGGAAGGGATTAAAGGCAAAGATTTATGTGAGTTCAATTAATACACTAGAAATGAAGTGCATTTCATCTTTTTAAGATTGTTTTATATTGCAGCATAATATAAGTTCAAAACTTCAAATTTCGTACAATGATAATGCAATTTCTTTTTCTTTCTAATATAATTTTGAAGAAGAATTATAAAAGTTGAACAGCAATGGAAAATTGGAAACGGAGACAAATCTTTTTATATAGAGCAATTGTTTGCATAAAATCTGTATAAGATTATATTTAAATATAACCCTTCAAAATAATAAATTATCATTATATTTCAGAAAAATTCAACCAAAATTAATTTTTTTTAGTGTATATGTAATTTATCATCACGTGCACCTTTCAATCACTATTGTCTTAGAAAAAATGATTAATACATGAATTTTTAAATCAATGCATGATAATAACATTCAAAGATCAAATAATAACAAGAAAAATGTTCTAAAAAGCTGTTATAGAGTAAAACACCAAAGATTTTAATTAATATCGATCAAAGAACAACTAGGCCAGATGGAATGATTGGACTATCTGCATATAGTCAAACATAGATGTCCCTTCAATCCTTTTTGTCTTTCTACCGTACCTAGCAAATTATGCGTGGGTAAAAATCAGTGTAAAACTTACAAAAACTACACTAAATGGTGTCATAATTAACCTGACCTTAATATATTACTAACAAATCAATGGACATAGCACTATCCAAGTTAATTAACTTCTTTATGCATTTACACGGTAAAATATTTATTTATCCCCATAATTAAAAAAAAATAAAAAATTACCTGCGTGCCTAACTGCTTGATGATGTTCTAAGCTCTCAATTTTTGGGAAAACCTCTCCACATTCGGAACAAGCACAAACAGTTGTTCTTGGCAATGGATACCTGCAATCGATTCGTATTGTAAATTCCCATCTGATTAACATAATCATTAATAATTATTACAATAAACAAATTAATTAATTTGATTGTAATTAATTAATTATTACCTGCTAGGATCAACAATCGCATGACACTCATAACACCCTGAAAGCTTCCTCAACTGGATGCCTCGGCCGGTGTACGATGCACCACCTCCACCTGATCTCACCGAATTAGACGAATGTGATCCATGGCTACTCTTCTTGTTGAGAAGCTTGGTTTCCTGCGCCAAAGAGCTGCTATCAGGTGAGTTATCAGCACGGTGTACGACCCTGGTGTTGCCATGAACAACATCCCCGAAGGTACAAATATCGCTGCAGGAGGAATAAACATAATTAGTTCTTGAGGGGTCATGGATTTTTGAGTCTTCAATTTGTTTGCAGGTGAGTAGGTTCTTAATTTGATCCCACGAGGAGGGCTGATGATGACGCTGCTTTTTCTTGCGCTTGGAGTTTGGGGTATTTTTTGGGGGCTGGGGAGAGGGTTCTGGTAAGAAAGTTAGAACGGCCATGAAAAAGTAGTGCTAGGAATTGGAGGAAGAGGGATGGTAGAGAATTACTTCCTCCCTTTCATGGAGAAATGGAGACACACCTACACACACTTGGAGAGAGAGAGAGATGCTCTTATAATTTGGGAATTATTTCTTTAATAGGGGGAGGGGTCCCAGATGCTTAAAGGAGTTGGGATTGGAGGGCTTTTTGGAGCTTTTGCTCTTTTATTATTATTGCTAGTATTCCTTAAGTGATGCACACAATGTAGCAATCGTGTTTTGGATGAAGTGCATCGACTTTTCATTTTTATAGGAAAGATGTAGGTTTGAATCTTACCAACAGCATAGCGTGTGGGCGTTTGGATACTGCGTGGTAATAGTTGTCTATTGAATGATAATTTAGAGAATTTTAACTTGTGTTTAGTTCATATATTTAATTTTTAAAAATATATTCATATAATGATATTGAAGTATCATTGAATGTATTTATGTAATATCCTATTCTAAAATAGTATTTTATCTCATATTCTATATCATAATAAGATATTAAGTGTATTAAATATTTACTTATAGACACACGAAGGCATAGGGGCCATAAAATTGGTAATGGAACATAAGATAAAATCATGGAATGGAATAGGAATTCAAAGTGTTTGAAGAGAAGCGAGGAGTTCGATCCACACTCGGGGGGAAGGAAAAGAAAGATTCTGTATTTAATAACTTTTTGCATTTATGTAGATATTATCGATTTATTTGAGTTTCAAGTAATATATTATTATATACTTTCCTAGCTTGGTTAGATACGAATATCATGTTTAAAAAATAATGAACAATTTTAAAAATACCAAATGTGTTATAAAAGTTATTTTTATGACCTCCATTATTAAGGAGATCATAACAACAATACAGTAGTTTATAAAATTAATTAGCTTATTAATATAATGAAATATATATAATTTAAAATTTATTTTAATAAAAACCTTTACTTTGTTATTCTAATTTTATTTTTAAAAATTTTAATAATTCATAAAATATTTGAAAATTTTATAATTTTAAGTTAGCATTTTTTTTTTGTTCAACCAAAAAAAAAAAAAAGGAATTCTCAATGCTCTATAATTTATCTAAACCATACGAATATCTTCAAAATTAAGTTACTTTAAATGAAATCTCCAATTTATATCATTTTACAACACATTTTATACTTAAAGTATTTAAAATCGTTATATATTTCATGTCTAATGAGGTAACATAAATATTAACACAAAATAAGAACATAATAGTTTATGAAATTAATTAGCTTATTAATAGAAGAATATATGCAATTTAAAAATTTTTAATAAAATACTTTACTTTGTTATTCTCCTTTTATTTTTAAAAATTTTATTAATTAAAAAAAACATTTTTAAAATTTATAAATTTGGAGTTAGCAATCCTCAATGTTTTGTCTTCGTATTCAGACTAATACCAATATCTTCGTAACTTTAAATAAAATCTCCAGTTTATGTCATTCAAAAATAGATTTTATACTTAAAAGTATTTAAAAATATTATTTATTTTGCAATCTAATGAGGTAAGATAAATAATAACACAAAATAGAACATATTAATAATTTGCTTTTTTGATACATGCATAGTTGATAGTAGAGGTGTCAAACGGGCCGAACCGGGCAAGCCTGGCCCACACCGGTTCCGGGCTTAAGCGGGCCGAAATATTTTTTTGGCAGGCCCGGCCCCTAATGACCCTTTAAATAATGGGGCCGGGCTTAAATGGTTCCGAATTGAACCGTTCCAAGCTAAACGGGCTAAACGATTCCAAATTAAATAGGCTTTAAACGGGCTAAATGAGACGAGGCTAAAGGCTTAAATGGGCTGGGCTTTTTCTTTTTTAATTTTTTTAAGCAATCTTTGATATAATTGTAATAAATAGGAAGAAATAAGCAATTTTTCATTTATTTAGTTCAAGAAACTCTTAAAATGTAAAACGAAACACTATAAATTTTATGTATAACATATTTTATTAACATAAAAAAATTAAAGTAAATTAAAATAATTTTTTCAAAGTATTAACATAATATAATATTTTAAAGTATTATTTTAGTTGTATTTTTTAGAAATATAATATTTTCATCAAACACTTAAATAATATTACGTCTTGAAAGTTTTATATAGTATAATATTCGGACCCCGGTTCTGGTTCTGGTCCGGGCCGGTCCCAAGCCCAAAATATTGGGCCTCGATGGAACCTATAAATGGGCCGGTTCGGCCCGGCCCACCTATGAATAGTAAGCGGTTCCAAGCCGGGCTGGTCTTTTGGCGGGTTGGGCCAGGCGGCCCTGCCGATTTTGACACCTCTAGCTAATAGCACTAGGAATTGATATGCTAGTTTTTGAAGTATTTGCAAGTAGTGATTCTCTTAGTTCTCTAAAGCACAACGAAAAAAAAGGGTAAACACTAGAACTTGATAGCAATATTTACTCAACTTTTACAAATTTGTAGTTTTAACTTTTAATTTTTTATGGGTACTTTTCAGTGATGATTTTGTTTTATGAAGTTTATTGCTTTTTGATAAATATATATGTGTGCATTTCTTCTTCTTCCTAGACTAAATTCTTTAAAAATCTGCTAAGATAGAAGTATGAGCGACATTTCGCCCAATAAATGATTTCTTTGACTTTCGATGAATTTGAACAAGTGTGTATATACATATATAAGGATAGAAATAAACCAAAAATCATGTCTTTCATGAAATTAGTCGATAAGTTTGAAAAAAGATCTTTTAACTTGAAAACCTATATATATATATATATATCATGCGATCACTTTTTGCATAATTCAATAAATAATAAACAAATCTCATTTATATATCACAATGTCCTCGGACACATGCTTTTAGAACAATCATAACTTATTAATCAAAACATATAATGTATCAAAGGAAATAATCATTCATTTATTTACTTATTTTATGCTCGTAAACTTTTAGAATTCCAATTAGTTAAACAGGGGTGGCAATTTCCAACACACAACTAATACGAAATTAGTTAGTTTGGGTTGGAGTTTTTATTGGGTTAGGTCGAAATCAGGTTAACCCATAAATTTTGAATGGGTTTTGGTTGTGTTGGGTTGAGGGTTGACCCCATCAACCCGAAAATTATATTTCAAATGACCCAACAACCCAATTAAATCGGGTCGAATCCAACCTAACCCATGTAATATAAAGCATCATAATATTTATATAATGTTTATAATTTTGAAGAAGATGTTCAAAGATGTTCATGTTGATCTTGCGTAACTTGGATAGTTGAACTAATTTTTGCATTTTGCATTTCTATTCGAACTATGCAACTTTTATTGTTTATTGCTTTTTAAATCTGGGTATGTAATTTAACTATGCATGAATGATGGCACTTAAATTAATTTACAAGTTCTGTCACTTTTCAAATTATTTTAGTGATGCAATGTTATAGATTTGAGTAATTAGATTTATTTTGATTTTATGATATTATTTTGATTTTATGATATATATTAGTTATGATTTGTTTAAGTAATGAAAAAAAAAGCCCACAAAACTTTAATTTTTCATAAATATCAAGTATCATTAAATAGATTGGGTGGTGGATTTTCAGGTTTGTAGGTCAACCTAAGTCGACCAGATTTAATTTAAGTTGGGTTTGGATTCAAGCTAATCAGGTTGCAAATTTAATGGATTGAGTTCGGGTTGAGAGTAAATGGGTTGAATTGAAATGCGAGTAAATTCATTGAATTCATGAAATCAGGTTGAACCCTGATTCACCAATCCGCCCGAATTGCCGGCCTAGCTAAACTTGATCAAAATTTTAACTACAATCCCGTCAAGTGGTTTTAGACACTATTATTACCCGCCGGATGATCTTAACTACAACCAATTAAATGAGTTCAAAAATTTTGCTATTAAAATCCTATAGCCGATCAAATGTTTACTATTATAACCCAATAGCACGGTTCAGATACAATAGTCTCTTAATTGTTCATAGTACAATCGTTAATTAATTTATTTTATCAACAAATTATTTAACTTTCGTCTTAGTAAATATGTGTCACCTGTAGACTTCACTTAAAAAAAAAATTCATTCATAGCATGGTCAAATCTAATTTATGCATAAGAATCATATTTCAGGCCAAAATAGAAACCACTTACGAAATCTTTTTCTTTAGATAAAAGAAACAACTTGCATATTTGGCATACTCAAATCTTCTTTTTACATGAAAAGTAAACAATACAGAAAGAAATATTTTTTGAAAGATCAGTTTCCCGGGGGGGGGGGGGG
>JACFYI010003556.1:110157-123464 GCA_014898755.1 Handroanthus guayacan | reverse complement strand
ATTTGTCAAAGTCTGGACAAAATTATGTCATTACATATTTCATGGCTGCCAAAAGTGATGTACTCCACAAATTTAAGAGTATTTAATTTGTTAATATATATATATATAAATAATTCGACTATGCATTAAACACTAATTTTATATATGATAACAATATTGATTGGTTTTGTTCTTGATCAGTTGATCTTATTATGCACCCACGTCTACATACATGGGAATTTACGAATAAGGATACATGAGACGTATATGCGAGAGAAAGTCAAATATTTCCTCAAAGCCACATAATCAGATATTGTCTGAGAATCAAACTCTTGTTAGGAAACACTTTTTGTACAGAATATATTCTTCTACTCGAGTAGTTTTAGTTCAAGTGCATGGACTAATCCATTTTTATTTCTAAAATATTTTCGATAATGTATTCCAAACTAATGTCTTGTCTAATATTTTATTTTATGAATACATATATGTCAAATCATGCGATCCGCATTCAAATAATTATTTAAAGAAATATTTTACACTACTCAGTGTGAACTGAAAATTGTTCATTGATATATATATTCAGATAAAACGGTGAAAATGATACGTTGTGTCAATATTTATGAAGTTCATCTAATAGTACTATAACATGACATAATTATTATTGCTTTGTGTATGCACTTAAATGTAATTTAGTGCAAAATAATTAAATTTTGACAACAAAAAAAGTAACAGTAATGGTGGAAGTAATAGTTAATGATCCAAAATTAATGGCTGCTGGAAAGTGACAGCTAATGACCTGAAATTTTAATGTGAAAATATCTTTTTTTTTTTTGTGCCTATATCAATATGAAATTATGTTTTCACCTTCTTAATTTTGGGTTGTTGGTTACCTCTACATTAAAATTATTCACTATTGCCATGATGAAAGTGTAACAAGACTTCCCAACACTTTTATTTCTTCTTAGTATCAACTTTCAACCGTAGTAATTATTCAAACTTCTTTTAATGACTAATTGCATGTTTTTCAGATTATACGAAAACGTACAAAAAAATAGAGAAGGACAAGTAAAGAGGTGTGAATTTAAATTGATTGGTTATTAGTAGATAGCGGTACAAACGGACATGCATGTTAACAAGAAATACAAAATATACACATTATGTTCTTAGATAAAATTAATAGTTGACTTAACAAAAAGAGGATTGTAATAGCCATGCAAAGAATAACATAACATAAAAAAAATTCTTAAGAAAATGTCGTTTTTCAAACTCTTCGTGTAACGCAAATCTTAGCCATTTATGTCCGAATGGAAACCAATGCAGCATTTTTTGCCTCACACATTCCCTCTCAAAACTATTTGGAAAGCAAAAAGTCAGCGCCTAATATATTATATATTATATATTATATATAATATATTTTTTAGATAATAGGTTCACCAGACTTTAAGCTAGTATTTTAGAGATCGAACTCGACTCGAAATTAAGCTCGAGCTTGATGAAACTCAAGTCGAGCCAAGTTTTTTCGTTTCAAGTCGAGCTAGCTCGCAGACTTACTGCAAATAGTACCACAATCTACAAGGAACTATATGAATTCGTCAATATTAAATGCATGTACATGGTATTAAGGAGAATGATTTCATCAGTATTAAAAGAAACTAATCAATGGTCAGTTTGTCAAAGTATGGACAAAATGCTTTTCATTAGTAGATACGCATATCCATGGCAATGATAGTATATGTGTACTCCATAAATTATAGAGTGTACTTAATTTGTAAATATATATATATATAATTAAATCAACATTATAAGTGAATTACATTAATTATATATATATATATAATAATATTGGTTGGTTTTGTTCCTGACCAGCTGATCTGGCATCTAAATACACAGGAATTTACAAATAAGGATACATGCATTGGACATATATGCAAGAGGAAGTCAAATATTTTCTCAAAGCCACATAATCAAATACTGTATGAGAATCAAACTTCTTGTTAGGAAACACTTGCACAGAATTTATTCTTAAACTAGAATAGTTTTAGTTCAAGGGCAGGACTAATCCATTTTTATTTCTTAAATATTTTGGATAATGTATTCCAAACTAATGTCTCGTTCAATATTTTATTTTATTAATACATATTTGTCAAGTCATGCGATCCGCATTCAAATAATTATTTAAAGAAGTATTTTATACTAGTCAGTGTGAACTGAAATTGAAAAGAAAATTGTACACTAGTATCTTCAAATGAAACGATATACGTTGAATCAATGTTTATGAAGTTCACCTAATAATACTATAATATGACATAATTATCAGTGTTTCGTGTATGCACTTAATGTAATTCAATACAAAATAATTTAATTTTGACAACGAAAAAATTAACAGTCATGATGAAATTAATAATTAATGATCCAAAATTAATGGCTGCTGGGAAAGTGATAACCATTGACCTTAAATTTTAAGACGAAAATATCATTTTTTGTTGCCTACATCAATATGAATTTATGTTTTCACCTTACTAATTTTGGGTCAATGGCTATCTCTACATTAACACTATTCACTATTGCCGTGATGAAGGTTAACAAAGACTTCCCAACACCTTTGTTTTTTATTAATATCAATTTTCAACTGTAATAATTGTTCAAACTTCTTGTAATGATAAATTGCATGTTTTTCAAATTATACAAAAATGTACAAAAACATAGCAAAAAGAGAAGTAAAGAGGTGTGAATTTAAATTAATTGGTTGTCAGTAGAGGGCGATACAAATGGACATGTATGTTAACAAGAAATACAAAATATACATATTATGTTTTTTGATAAAATTAATGGTTGACTTAACAAAAAGAGAATTGTAATAGCCATGCAAAGTAACATAACATAAAAAATTCTTAAGAATTTCTTTTAAGAATAATAACATAAGTATACCAAAAATGTTGTTTTTCAAACTCTTCATGCGACGCAAATAGTAGCCATTTATGTCCGAATGTAAGCAAATGTAGCATTTTTGCCTCACAAATTCCCTCTAAAAACTATTTATAAAGCAAAGAGTCAGCTCCTAATAATTAATTATAAGGCTCATATCCTGTTGCTTATACAAAAAATTAGCCGTTCATGGGATTAGTGGATAAATTTGAACATTTAATTATTTATAATTAATATAAAACTAAATGAGCTAATCAATCATTAGCAGTATGTCAAAAGGCTACCAACAAACAATAAGTTGTTTATTAATATAAACCATTTTTAAGTACATTGAAAACATAATTATTTTGAATAATTAATAACAGCCACGTCTAATACAAATATATAGGTATAATTATATAAATAAATTGTATTGTTTTTGTCTCATATCTTCCTCCCACCCACCAAACCCAATTACATGTACATGCATGCATGGATATCTATGGCAAAGCTATTTAAAGCCCAAGCCATTGCAAACTCTCTTCACAGCAATCAAAAACATTACTCCAATTCTTAGAGAAAAGAATTAGATCCATCGTCATGGCTACCACCCCAACTTATATGATCCTCCATCACTTCCTCGTAGTACTACTAGTACTCTTGCACCAACACAGCATTCTCACACAAGCACCACCCGGCGGTGGCAAGTGGAACCTCCTCCTCTCCAACATTGGTGTCTCCGCCATGCACATGCAGCTGCTCAACACCGATCGTGTTGTCATTTTCGATCGCACTGATTTCGGACCTTCCAACATTTCCCTACCTACTAACCAATGTCGTGACAATCCCAAGGATCTTACTCTCAAACATGACTGCACTGCCCACTCAGTTGAATACGACGTTGCTTCCAACTCCATCCGCCCTCTTAAAGTGTTCACTGACGTTTGGTGCTCCTCAGGCGCGGCAATGCCTGATGGCTCTTTAATGCAAACCGGTGGATTCAACGATGGGGATAATAATGTTAGAGTTTACAAGCCATGCAACGATAATTCTTGTGACTGGCAAGAATTTGATTCTGTTCTTAAGCAGAACAGATGGTATTCGACCAATCATATTTTGCCAGATGGAAGGCAGATTATTGTTGGTGGTCGAGGGCAATTTACCTATGAATTTTACCCGAAAAAAACTGGAGCGGATCAATCTTACAATCTGCCCTTCCTTTCTCAGACTAATGATCCCAGAATTGAGAACAATTTGTATCCCTTTGTTTTCTTGAATGTGGATGGGAATTTATTTATTTTTGCCAACAATCGAGCTATCTTGTTTGATTATGTAAAGGGAGTGGTGGTGAGAAATTACCCAACAATTCCAGGTGGGGATCCGAGAAGCTATCCCAGTTCAGGTTCTGCAGTTTTGCTTCCATTGAGGGACTTACAAGAAGCTAATACTACAGCTGAAGTTTTGGTATGTGGAGGTGCACCTAAAGGATCTTTCACTAGAGCAAACAGCGGGAATTTTGTTGGAGCCCTTAGCACCTGTGGGAGGATCCGAATAACTGACCCGAATCCACAATGGGTCATGGAGACCATGCCTTTGGCTAGAGTAATGGGTGACATGGTCTTGTTACCAAATGGCAATGTCTTGATTATTAATGGCGCTTCCATGGGTACGGCTGGATGGGATTTGGGTCGTAATCCAGTACTGACACCTCTCATTTACCGACCCAATAATCCTGTGGGGTTGAGATTCGAGGCTCAAAACTCAAGTTCAATACCTCGAATGTACCATTCGACTGCAATTTTGCTTCGTGATGGTCGTATTCTTGTTAGTGGTAGTAATCCTCATGCTTATTATAATTTTACGAGAGTGCTTTTTCCTACAGATTTGACAATGGAAACATTTTCACCAGACTATTTAGATCCAAGATTGGCAAGTGTGCGCCCCAATATTATGTCGCCCGCTTCACATTCTCAAATCGGGTATGGCCAACAACTTGTTATTAATTTTACTGCTCAAGGCAGAATAAACAGAGGTTTTATTGCTGTAACAATGGTAGCGCCTCCATTTACTACACACTCATTTTCAATGAATCAAAGGCTATTGGTTCTTACCAGTACAAATCACGTTACTGCTAATGTGACATCTCTTGGAACATCAAGTTATCAAGTTAGGGTTGTCACACCAAGCTCGAATATTCTTGCTCCACCAGGATACTATCTTCTATTTGTGGTTTATCGAGAAGTTCCTAGTCAAGGCATTTGGGTCCAAATCAAGTAGTTTTTTATTTTTTTTAAATTTTTTCTGGTCCAAATCAAGTAGTTTGGTTTAATTCAAAAAAGTCATCTGTGTCTTTATATTTGAAATTGTAAAGATTTCTTTTTTACTTCATATTCTCTTGTAAGAAATATAATTTCTTTACATTATATATCAATCAACGAGAGCATTTATTGATCGTTAGTTTTTACACTAAACTTGCAATTAATCTTTTCTCCATTTTTCTTCAACTAGAAATAGCTATATATCTATAAATATATATGTTTGTATATTGCGGTTTATGTATCACCGAGAATTCTCTTCTGTAATGCTGTGAAAATTCAATAAAATTGTTCTCTTCTTTGTCTTCCTTTCTCTACTATTCAAGGAAGTCACATGATCACACATTTCAAATTTACTATTAAAAATAGTAAAGAATTGGCCCAAATTAAATCTTGTTTAGAATATCATTGTATCTACGGAGTCGCACATAAGTGATTTATTATAATTACTCCAAATATTAGTAATAATGAGATTGTTTTTGACCTAACAATTAAAATAACTGAAAAATTAGAATTCTAGGTAACATTAACCCCTAAACATTGATAAAAGTCCGGTGAAAAAATGGCCAAAAAGTTGACTTTCAGGGAGAAGTGGTATACTTAATCTAGTTTCAGGGGCACAATTATGTTACATAAATTATGAGGGATAAAATACTAAAACTAACTTTTAGGGGCAAATTGCAATAAGTCCCTTAAAATTTATAATGTTCTCCGATGTTTACCACGACATCATTGACTACGTGCTTAAAGGTTAATTAGTTTTGATCGCTTGCTGGTTTTCTAAGTCATCCAAATATCTAAACTAGAGTTAATTAAATTTTAATACAGTCTCTTAATCCACCCACACATAAATAAATTTTACTATTATGTATATTTTGACCCCACTCATAGTTTTGACTAATTCTAAATTTTTTTGTGTTTTAAAGGAGTTTTTTTTTCTTTTTTATTAATATTCCAAAGCAAGAAATTATATATATTCTATCTATCTTTTCATTAAAAATACAACTTATATTTATTTCTACTTTTTTCTACACCTATTCCTACACTTCTACTATCTTACTATAATAATATTAATTAAAATTAAATTTCATATTATATAAATTATTCAATATCATTCCACTACAAAAAATAAACAAATTTGTGACAATATATTAAGTGACAAGATGAAAGTTGCCACTAATTATACACAATAGATGACAAAAAATTTTATCTTGTCGCTATAATGATGTTAGCAATCTTGTTAGTAATAAAAATATTGCTTAAATTGTCAATATTTTTATCAAAAATTATAGTGACAAATTTGTGTTGTCACTGGTTGTGGCTGTACATTATTACTAATTCTCAATAGTGGCAATAGAAAACACTAATTGTTATCAATATTGAAACTACATCTAAATTTTTGTCACCAAAATAATTTATTAATCACAAAATGAAAGCCACTGTCACTTAAAGTATACTGTTGGTTGTCGCCTTATAATTTTTTGTACTGTTTCAAAAATAATTAAAAGTACATATATACTTTCTCAAAGTCGCTTCTTTTTATACATAACAATAGTAAATCTAATATTTTTTTCATTTATGTGTTTTTCTTACTCAAAATTTTCAAACAAATCATTCAAATAATATATATAATGAAGTAATTAGAATTTTTAGTAATCCCTAAATGCAGAAATACTGATGATCATCAAAACTTTAATTTACAAAAAGCTATATCAGTTAATCAATATTAAATACATGTACATCGTATCAAGGAGAATGATTTAATCAATATTAAAAGAAACTAACCAATCATTAGCAATTTGTCAAAATACTGGAAAAAATGCTTTCATTACATATCCAATATGGCTGTCAAGTGCAATGTACTCCATAATTAAAGAGTACTTTAAATATAAAAAACATTTTAATCACATGTTAAAACATTAATTATAGGTATTCCATAATATTGGTTGCTTTTGTTCTTGATCAGTTGATCTGGCACGTACCCACGTCTAATACATAGGACTTTACAAACAAAAATACAATATGTGACATATATGTAAGAGAAAAATCAAACATTTTTTCAAACCCACATAATCAGATATTGTCTGAGAATCACACTTCTTGTTAGGAAACATTTTTCAAACAAGATTGGTTTTTCTACATGGGCATGACCAAAATGCAATGTTATTTCTAAAATATTTGGAGTTATATTTTAATATAATGTTTCATCTCTTATTTTATTTTTACATATGTATGTCAAGTGTATGCTGTCCATGTTTATTTAAAGAAATATTTGATAGTGATGATATTAATTTGTATATAATGTGGAATAAAGGAGTTTGAAATAAAGGAATACAAAGTATAGCAAAAAGAGAAATAAAGAGGTGTGAATTTAAATTGATTGGTCGTAACCAGATACATAATATTTAAATAAAACTAATAATATTTAAATAATATTTAAGTAGATACATCATATTTAAATAAAAGAGGTGTGAATTTAAATGTGTGCTAATAAGAAATATCATACATACATAATATTTTTTTAAATAAAACTAATAATTGACTAACAAAAGGATCGGAGGATTCCAACAGCCATGCTAAGAATAATACAAAAAATTATGTGTTTCTAACTCTTAGTGTGACTCAAATGTTAGCCATTTATGTCCGAATGTAAACAATGGAATCCTGTATTCTTAATAGGTGTTTTATTTTCTATTCTGTGTCTTAAATACGTGATAAGTACTATAAAAATATTTTCTTATGAATTACAGAATTCACTTAATATGAATTCTTAAAATCAAATAAGAGATAAATCATGAAATGAAATAGTGGATCAAAGCACTCAAAACTATTTCAAAAGCACAAAGTCAGCGCCTAATAATTAATAGGGCGCATATGTTATTGCTTATGAGACTAGATTGGAGAAATTTGAATCCAATTAATAATTAATGGATTATACAAGATTTTTAGGTACCAGCCCCCCGAACCTTAAATACTGATGTGACTGGTACAATATTCTAATATTGATTATGGGAATAATGAATTAATTAATACTAAATGGGAAAATTAGAATTTTCGTCCTATAATTATGTCATTTTTCACTTTTAGTCCCTTAATTATTGAATTAACAAACTTAGTCCTGTAACTTACACCAATTTTCATTTTTCGTCATTTTTTGCCAGCGGTGAACTTTTTCCTACCAACATCTGATATGACACATCCATGTCAGCATATAGTCACACTTCCGACAAGCCACATAGGATTTTGGTTGAAAAAGTTCACCGCCTGTAAAAAAAAGGACGAAAAAGAAAAATTAGTATAAATTACAAGACAAGTTTGTTAATTCAATAATTATAGGACCAAAAGTGGAAAATAACATTCTTACAGGATGAAAATTGCAATTTTCCCAACACTAAATGCATATACATCCTATTAATTGAGTACGGGAGAATGAATTCATTCATTAAATCTAATCAATCATTAGTAATTTGTCAAACTAGATAAAATGTTTTGAGAACAAAAATCCATGCATGACTACTAACAAACAATAGGTTGTTAATTGTGGAGAAGTTATATATATATATATATATATAATATTTTTAATTACATTGAAAAGCAATATTTTCAATAATAACAGCCACGGTGCCATCGTTCTTTAGATGCAGTGGCACGGCCTTCACCATTTCATAGTGGAGGTGCAAGTTTCGAGTCCCACTGATAGCGTGTGGGTGTTTATCTTCCGTATGGTAGTCTTTGTCCACCAAATGGTGGTTTGAATTATTTAAATTGTATTTAGTCATATATTTTATCTTTAAAAATGTATTTCTTGCAATGATATTGATGTATAGTCGATGTAATCGCTTCTCTAAAAAAATAATAATAATAATAACAGCCACGTCTAACACAAATATAGGAATAAAAAAAACACACACACACAAAATGCATTATTTTTCTCTCATATCCACAGTCATTAGAGTTTACAAGCCATGCAGCAATAATTCTTGTGACTGGCAAGAATTTGATTTCGTTCTTAAGCAATGTAGATAGTATGCGACCAATCATATTTCGCCAGATGGAAGGCAGATTATTATTGGTGGTCGCGGGTAATTCACCTATGAATTTTACCCCAAAAACACTGAAGCCGATCAATCCTACAATTTACCCTTCCTTTCTCAGACTAAAGATCCCAGAATTGAGAACAATTTGTATCCCTTTGTTTTCTTGAATGTGGATGAAAAGTTATTTATTTTCCCCAACAACCGAGCTATCTTATTCGATCATGTAAATGGAGCAGTGGTGAAAAATTATCCAACAATTCCAAATGGAGATCCAAGGAGTTATCCTAGTTCAAGTTCTGCGGTTTTGCTTCCATTGAGAGACTCACATGCAACTAATACTACAACTGAAGTTTTGATTTGTGGGTGTGCAACCTAAAGGATCTTTCACTAGAGCAAATAATGGTAATTTTGTTGGGGCCCATAGTACCTGTGCAAGGATCCGAATAATTGACCCGAGTCCATAATGGTTCGTAGAAACTATGCCGTTGGCCAGAGTGATGGGAGACATGGCCTTACTACCAAATGGTAACGTCTTAATCATTAACGGCACATTCGTTGTTGGTACGACTGGATGGGATTTGGATCGTAATCCAATACTAACACCCCTCATTTACTGACCCAATAATCCTACGGGGTTGAGATTCGAGGCCCAAAACTGAAGTTCAATACCTCAAATGTACCACTCAACTGCAATTGTGCTTCGTGATATGGTCATATTCTTGTTAGTAGTAGCAATCCTCAAGCTTATTATAATTTTACGGGAGTGTTTTTTTCTACAGACTTGGCAATTGAAACATTTTCTCCTAACTATTTAGATCCATGCCTGGCACGTGTGCGCCCCAAGATTTTGTCGCTTGCTTCACATTCTCAAATTGGGTATGGCCAACAAATTTTACTATGGAATGCAGAATAAACAGATGTTTTATCATCATGACAACGATTGCCCCTCCTTTTACTACACACGCATTTTCAATGAATCAAAGGCTATTGGTTCTTACAAATACAAATCACATTAGTGCTAGTGCGACGTCTCTTGGAAGATCAAATCATCAAGTTAGGGTTGTCACATCGACTTCAAATATTCTTGCTCCACCCCAATATTATCTTTTATTTGTTGTCTATCGGGAAGTTCCTAATCAAGACATATGAGTCCCAGTCAAATAGTTGGTATAATTCAAAATCATCTATGCCTTCATATTTGACATTGCAAAGCTGTTTCTGTTTTCCAATTCTCTTCTAGAAAACACAATTTCTTTTGTTATGTATCAATCCATTGATCAAACAAAGATTATAGGCGGGAACCTCGCTAGGATTATCCCGTGCCAAACAAATTAATAAATAAAATTGTATAAAATATATATTTTAGCACTTGATTATGATCTAATTGTTAGAACTATAACATTATATATTAAAATCTAATGAACGTTGTTATTTTATCCTTGGTCTCACATCTAATGAACGTTGTTATTCCGAGGGGTGTGCAAAACAAGATAAATTAAAATCTACTAAAACCAATTGAAATTCGAATAAAAATTGAATCGAGAAAATCGAAATGCATTTCATTGCAATTTTCAGTTACGAAAACTATAAACAAAATAAATATATATTTTAGCTGTCGCTTGTAACCATGTCAGATTTGGTGACACAAATGGGAAACAAAAGTAGGTAAATGTTATTTTGAGTTGTGCTGTACTGCTACTGAACTTAATTGTAACTAGTTTATACTGCACACTCAATGCGTGTACATAGAATAATTTATTTAAATTTCATATATGTATATATATCTATATATATTAAAATATAATACAAACTTGATTTGTATGTATTTAGTAACTAATATAAGTATGCGCATAATTTAATATAAAAAAATAAATTAGTCAGTTAATGGCTTTTTATTGTGTTGTGTGTGGTTACTAATTAAGGTACATAATTATTAAGGGATATTTCAGACATAATACATAAAAACATATATATCACCAAAATAACTATCTTTGGTCCTCATATTTTATATATGCTAGAGATACTTTACATATTAAGGCTAGGAATGCAATTATTGTATACACATATTTTAGTGTGAAAGGATGAATATATATATATATATATAATATTTAACTATAAGATAATGATCAGTGTTGTTATTATGATTTTTTTTAATTTTTTAATTAGAGATAGGGAAAAAAAAACTTCTTTTATATATGCCTTCCTGAACGAAATAAATCCATTTTAAGAAAAAATATAATGTGTAATAGTAATAATTTTAAATTAATCATAATAAATTTAAGCATATTTTAAAATCAATATTATACACAAAGATAATGACAAAGTAATCATGAAAATAACGACAAAATATTTTTCTTTGACTTTCTTTCTTTTTTTGTAATCTTTCTCTTTCTATTCTATTTTTTCTACAATTATAATTGTTGTTTGCTTTTTAACTTTATATCTTTCAATCATGTTATTTTTACAAAACAATTTAAGTAAAAATATTTAGTGATTAAGAAAACTATATCATTATCAAGAATAAATAAATATTTTTAATTTTATAAAGAGAGAATTTGGAAATATGCATTGAGAGCATGCCACAATTGCTGGTTCTAATAAAATTTTGAATGATTTCTTTTAAAATTCAAAATTTTACATTAAAATATAACAAGTAAATAATATAACTTTAGCAATTTTTAATTACATATTCATAACATTAAAATAATAAAATAGATCTAAGGAATAAATTCATAAAGCATATTCATAAAGTTAAAATAACAAAATTATTTAAATTTATTTTTTCCGACAAATAAAATAATTAATTTATAATTAACAATCAAGAAACAAATTAAAGTTAAAACTTACAAAATTTTTCACTTAATATTACAATTTTAATTTTTAGGCATTCATGGATCAGTTTAGTTCGGTTAGGTTCGGTTTTAACCAAAATCAAAACGAACCAACTAGAATTTTACAATTTTTTTCCTACAAAATTGGTTTGATTTTTATTTTAACCAAAACCGAATCAATTCTTTCCAACGAAAACCAAAGTGAACCTCTTTTTTCTGTTAAAATCAAACCATGCCAAATTAAACCATATTTGGTTGGTTTTCGGTTTCGGTTTGGTTTTAATTGAATGAACACCCCTTAATTATTTCATCTAGTTCTTCTCCTATTTGCAAAAGCCTGGTGAATTGATACAAGTGCAAGGTGTTAACATTTTATAGTTTAAAATATAAATCAATATCATGACCACATGGTATTTTAGGATTTGTACATACTGCTATCACTTGCATGATGGGTGAGATTATGTGGGTGTTAATAACCTTCTATAATCCAAATCACCCATTTGTTGTGGAAGATTAGTTTTGCTTAAAAATTGCAAATTACCTTTATAATCCTATATTTAGATTCCTTAAAAAGGAAAGAAAAAGGAGGATGTGAGGATTGAACTTCTGGTGCCATGAGTGTGCTGCTAACATTTGATAAAAATTATATGCCATGAGGGTGCTGTCAACATTGGTTATCATATATATATATATATATATATAGGGTTAAATTCACTTTGACCCCATGTACTATAGGGGTTGCATCAAATACCCCCCTCTGCTATGAAAACCTTCAAACACCCCCCTCAAAACCTCATTCCGTTAGTTTATTCAAGTTACCGTTAGTTTTATTCTTCAAAATGACCAACTTATCCTTACAAATAAATGAGCCAAAAAAAAAAGAAAAAAGCAAAAAAAAAAAAAAAAAAAGGGAAAAATTCACAATTCTTAAAAGTCACCAGACGATCATTGGGATTCAAACTTGAAAATAGTTTCCGTAATCAGTATACAACTGTACACATTAGAAAAGATATTAAATATTTTGTACATGTACACATTAGAAAAGATATTGAATATTTTGTACATGTACACATTAGAAAAAGATATTGAATATATGTACACATTAGAAAAGATATTGTAAACATTAGAAAAGATGTACAACATTAGAAAAGATATTAAATATTTTGTACATGTACACATTAGAAAATATATTGAATATTTTGTACATGTACACATTAGAAAAAGATATTGAATATTTGTAC
>JACFYI010003556.1:71923-89615 GCA_014898755.1 Handroanthus guayacan | reverse complement strand
AAACATTAGGGACCATTAGTGACATTTGCCCTATATGTATATATTAACGTGTTTGATTTCCTATCACTGCCATTTTCTGAATGAAGTGATACTGTCTCTTTCTTTTCATAGGAAATGTTCTAGTTTGAATATCACTGATAGTATATGAGTTTTTGTCTATTATATAGTGATAT
The DNA here is from genome assembly GCA_014898755.1 of Handroanthus guayacan. Taxonomy (NCBI): domain Eukaryota; kingdom Viridiplantae; phylum Streptophyta; class Magnoliopsida; order Lamiales; family Bignoniaceae; genus Handroanthus; species Handroanthus guayacan. The sequence continues at coordinate 89,442 of JACFYI010003556.1, read as the reverse complement.
TTATTTATTGTATGATAATTTATAGAATTTATTTTGTGTTTTAGTTTTTATATTTAATTTTTAAAATATATCTATATAATGATATATTGTTGTAATTATTAAAATGTAATCGCGCTTAATTTCCTCTTGATGACGGTGCAGCCATGATCATTCGTCCATTTCCTTTATTCCATCACAAATTATGAATGGTACTTTTTGATTAAGCCTGTCCAGTTAATTAATGACTTTCACTTGCTTGATTGGTAGGTGAAATTGTCACACTGTGGGTGAAATGCAAGTCATAATGCCAAATAGTTGCACCATTTGACCAACATAATTGACTGCAAAACGACAAAATTGTTGGTTTGGAACTTTGGACTTGAAGTCATGGTCTGAGGTGAAGAAAACATATAAACGAAAGAGAATATATATTTAGGGAGAATAAAGTTTGAAAAAAAAAAAAAAAAAGAAGAAGTTATAATTGGAGGAAGAAAAATGAAAGAAAAAAATAAATATTAAAAAAGAAATAGAAAAATTATTTTATTATTATTGTTAAAACTATTTTCTCATTATCTTTTGAAATAAGATTAATTCCATCACATACAATGATGATTCCCAAATTTGTAACCTCACATGAAAGGCTTATCAGCTTCGAGGTATTATTCCGCCTATACTTATGTTAGAGAAATTTGTCTTGAAAAGGCTCCTTGAGTGACTAGAAATGAGGGAATAACTTATAAATGATATCAAAGCTTTTGACTCATCCAATGTTGGACAAATTCAATTGTTATCATAATCCATAAGTCCCCAGTCAGGGGGCATGGGAAGAGACGTATAGCTTTATTTTCCATAGATGGTGCCACAATGATGTGATTTCATATCCGAATCGGGGATTAGACGGTGAATCAAAGGATTATTGACTCGTAAATGGGATTGATCAAGATCCAAGATAATGTTCTCGATAACTATTGAATGATGGCTTTTTGCTATTAATTAGTGTCCAACCCCTTTCTTGCTTTTTTTCTAAGTTTCTATAGCACTTTTAGGCTAGGGTTTGAGTGAGCTAATGGGACTCATGAACCAACTAATAATTTCAGTTACGCCTTCAAGCATTGATTATTTCTTTTTATTTATGAACTATGATTAATTTTAATTTGCCTTATAATTACTGATTGTAATTACTGATCTGCCCTTGAGGGCATGATGGGTATATCATACAAAAAATAATTACATAAAGGTATCATTTTTTATATATAATATAAAAATAAATAATACTGATTCTTAATGCAAATAAGCTACTGATGTAATAATGGAAAGTATTTATTGTTTAGTTTCTTTTTCATAAAAAAAAAAAATTGTTATAGAAATATATGATTTGTCCGTTAGATTGAAAACCTAAGTCCTCTTAAATTTTAATGATGCACCTCCGCAAAATATTTGAGAGAATACTAAACCTCGAATTCTCAATGCAAGTAATTTAAACCAAATCGTTTATGGATTAATAGCCATGGTTGAACTTTTTTCTTTAAAAATAATTATAATTGAATAAATTAATTTAATTTTTAATTGTCACTTTGAAATAACCATCAAATAAATTTTCATAATTATGTAATGAAACCATCACTTCAAAAGAAATAATCACTTTCTCAATCTTTGGCAATGGCAAGTTGTAACACATTAGTTTACTAACATTTGTGTTCTCATTTCACTTCAGTCAATATCCATGTAAACCTGTCACTTTAATATCCTTTTTTTTAATTAAATTTTTTAGAAAAATTATGCATTATGTTCTAAGGTATTCTCTACTTATTATTTGTATTAATAAAATTAAAACTTTTCTTTCTTAGAATACTATGAAAATAAAATTAAATTAAACAGTACTATATTATATTTTTTAGTTAGAGGGGTAAGGTATATATTTTTCTAACATAAGGAAGATGGAATAATAAATTAAAGCCGACAAAAGAAAACGTAGTTATAAGGTATTATTTAGGTATTGATCTAGAGGATGTGGATAAGTAGATGATGAGCAAAGTATATTATTTAACCAACCAAAAAGCAACAAAAACTGCAGATTCCTCCCTTTTAAGTTTCTTAAAAATAATGGCAATCCTTCAACTTTAGCTTATATCCAGTTTCAGTCCCTGCTTTGTTTGTCACTCACTTTTAGTATCTTATTACAAGTTCCCAACAGCATGCATGCATCACTTTTTAAGGCCATAAAAGAAAATTTAAATTGGGATAACGGACATTCCGCTTTTAACTTTAATTAAATTATTTTATGATATTCGTAGATATATATATTTTTTTAAAGTTAAGTTAAAAAAGTTAAAAACTAAAAGTAGCCCATAACTAACTTTTACGGCCTTTTGATAATTTTAATATTTATTTTCAAACACTCTCAACTATCAATATAACTTTTTCTACAATTTTTTTTTAATTTTCACTTTTCCGAAAAATAAAAGCTCTTACAGACACCCTCATTGTTGGGCTAGCTAAAAATTATTTTATGGCCGATCAAATGTATTGCATTTATCCGTTATTGATATCTTAATTTTAGGACATTATATACCTTAAGGAATTAATGAATGTACTTTCTTGCAACATGGTGATGGTATTTCACGTTGAGGGTTATATTATAGGGATAATTACATTTTACCCCCTGAACTATAGGCCATTTTACACTTTACCCACCGAACTTTTTTTCGTTTCAAACTACCATACCAACTTTTTGAAAATTTGCATGTTGTCCCCTTAAGTGATTTTTGGTGAAATATTCCGACCGCTAGATGGTAAAGTGCAAATATCGCATATTTGAGGGGGTAAAGTGTAAATATTCCATCTTACATAAAAATGGCCGTGCGTTTCACGTGGTGAACTGTGGCCAGAATATTCCAGAATATTCTACCAGAAACCACTCAATGGGGCAATGTGGAAATTTTCGAAAAGTTGGTATGGTAGTTTGAAACGAAAAAAAGTTCGGTAGGTGAAATGTAAAAAAAACCCATAATTCAGGAAGTAAAGTGTAATTATCCCTATATTATTTTAACGTATGACAAATATTGATATTGAATAGTATGATTCTCATCATCTGAAATGAATGTGTTATATTATAAATAATTACTTTCCCCATAACAAAATGTAAAAAATTCTGCTACAATAATACGATAATCAATAATACACCCAAAAATTAAATTACATTTTGATGCTACGAGTTAGTACCTATCATTTGGGAAAATTTCTTTAATATAGCAATTTCGAATTTAGTTCAGGTTCCCTTTTTTTTTTTTTTAATATATGAATGAATTTTTTTCTTTGATCGGTAATATATGAATGAATTGAGTTCAGTCTGTTTTACAATATTAACTTCTCCTTGGTGGGGACAGCCAACCCTCAATTTCTAGAGCAAGAATCTTCATTGATTGTCACGCTTCACCATTGTCGCATAATATATTATCAAAGCGTGGGCCTTCTGTACGAGACTGTTAATTATTTAGAGCAACGGCTATTTTTAATCTGCTTGACGGCTCCACGTTATGATATGCATTATTTTGTTTATAAAATTTTCAATTTAAAGAGCAATTTATGCAGTTTTACCAAAAGCTAAGCCAAGTTCAATTATCATTTTGATACCGATGAAACTTAGGCAAAATGGGCTTTGTGATCAAAACTTTAGCTTTTACAAGATCAATGCCATAAATGATTAACGTAGGACTTTAGGTCATTGTTGATGTGAGTTCTGAAATTATTCTTTTAATAGGAGGTTTGTGTTAAATTATAAGTCTAACTCTAGAATCAGGGTTTAAAGATTTGCACCTATATCTTGAAATTACAAAAAAGAATGAGATGGTTGAGGTCTGCCAAGCGAAATCACATGGTGCTCAAGTTAGTATATGAAGAAAGAAATAGGAGCACAAAGGAGAGAATTAATTGCTGTAATAGGATTGTAAAGCTATACAATCTCCATGATAAGATTATTTACAAGTGTACACTACATGACTATTTTACGATATCCAATATAACATAACATAAGTTGTTGAAGCACATTAAGCCCAATTATTTGGATCATCTAAGATTCCAAGTTGAACCTAGGCAAGTTAGATTAAATCAACCCAAATTCAAAGGATCCAAATATTTTCTTTATGGGTGCAGATCTTGAGGAGATAAAGATTATATTCGATTCTTTACCACTGACGTAAGTACTAAAATTGTGTTCGGAGTGCTATCACATAAACCATGATCATTTAAACTATCTAAAGATGCACGACACAAACATCAAATGGTAATACCAACTTTGGTTAATTATTCCCATCATCAAAAGTCTATAACACAAAAGTTAGTAGCCCAAAAAGCTAAGGCATAGGAAATACGGTTGCATTGAATTGAAGAAACAAGAAAAGGCAAATACCCGAGAAAAAGGGGCGTGTGGGGAGGTTCACAAGCCTTGGATTCTATATTTCCGCAACAAATTAAGGACAAGTGTTGATAGAAATTAGGCCCTTGGTCACTCCTCACATGCAAAAAAAACATAATGAGAGGTTGTTGGCTTGTCTTTCTCATGCCCAATTCATACTGCACTTCTTATTGGGGCATGATAGATTTATGTCCGTAATAATACCCTACTGGCCAATATTGGCATGTAGACCTCCACCATTCTCTAGTACGATGAACGTTGAAACAGTTCATTTATAACGTTTTGAGATTGAGTTTGAGTCGATCCGCCTATACATCTTGCTTTCCCTGCTATAATGGGCTAGACTTGCTTCATGTATTGCTTTAGGTTAAATAGATAATTGTATTGAAAATTTGTAATCGATCAATAGACAATCTAATAAGCAGTTCAAAGGTATATAATTTTTGCTTATGATGGATGGCAGGTGATTGAATTGGCACTATTATTTGGAGCTCGTGATTTTTCTTGAAACAAATTTAGAAGAAACAATCCAAGAAATGTGATTTGAACATTACGTGTAGAATCATTCACTTCTCATCGGACGTGCCATTTATAATACCATTATTAGTTTAGACTGTTATGAGTCGAACTGAAAATCAAATTACGATATAATTTGAATTTGAATTCAATTATTGATTTGCACAATTGAATCCGACTCCAAATTTTAAAATCTAGGTCTATTAATATCAAGTTCCCATTTAATAAAATTCTAGTTTTTCAATTAGAAAATCCGATATGAGTGACCATAAATAACAATTATATTGAAAAAATATAAGCAGTTACTCTTATAAATAAAATTCCTAAACAATTATAAATTTCTATATTGTTAATTCTAAGCGTCACATATGTTACATTTGATTAATATTATATATAAGTTTATTATTCAATATAAAAAATATATTAAAATTTTCGTTTGGATTTCTAATGAATTTGATTGCTTCATCTAAAATACAATTTACCCATTTCAAATTATTTTGACCTATTCATTATTTTAACACTTAGAAATCCTAAAATTTGGATCGGTTTCGCCCTACTTTAGATCGTCCAAAAGCCCAGTTACTATTACTATGAGCTTAGGGTAGCTCAAAGCGTTTATTCTCACTTCTGCCCACCGAGAAAAATGACCGAGACCCAAAACTGATAGCCCAAGTGATAGAAATTTTTGAAGAATTTATTCATTTATTTTTTTCTGGTAAAGATTGAAATGAACCCCACACAATCCAAATTCTGCCACTGAACGAACAATACCAGAAATTCAAGAATCTCCTTTCCCACATTCAATTTTTCCGCAATACTGGAAGAAATAAATAAATAAGCCCCACAAATATAGGGAACACAACTTAATAGGAAAACAAATATGAAAATGTTGGCTGCACCTTCAGCTTCTCGGCTGAATTCTCCATTCCTCTGCTGCCCACTTAAGCTCTCTTCTTCATTTTCATTTTCAAGAAAATCCCTTAAAACCCAGAGGTCTCCTGCTTCATATCCATGCGTGAGAGCCCTTGATCTTGACCAGAACACAGTAACTGCTCTTTTCTCTTACCTTTCATTCCATTGTTTTATTTGTTATTGTTCTAGTTTCGTTGGTGGTGTTGTTTGTTTTGAAGTTACAAGTTTTGGTGATGGTTAAATACGTAGGTAGTAGCAATTACTGTTGGGGTGGTCAGCGTTGCAGTTGGGATTGGAATTCCTGTGTTCTATGAAACACAAATCGACAATGCTGTAAGTTTTCTTGCATTTTTCTTTATTTTTTTTCTCTTTAATATTTAGAATAGCCTAATGGGTTTATAGAATGATCTATTTGTGAAAAATTAGAGTTGAATTCGTGAAATTAGGCATTTACGTAATGCTAATTTGTTTCAGGCCAAAAGAGAAAATACTCAGCCATGCTTCCCCTGTGATGGCACTGGAGCTCGTAAGTCATTCTCTTGTTTCCTGTTATTGTAATTCTCATAGATTTATGTTATGTAAATTGCTGACGGTTATGCAAAATCGTTAGTTCGACTTCGATGGTGTAAAGTTGAAGGAGCGAGAACATAGTTAGATAGAGGTTGATGAGTATACTTCAAATTCATAATTAACTGATAATACAATATAAACTTTTACATTATGTGGGATGACTTGAAATTAAGCTAAAATTTTGAGGTGAGTGTCTTTTGCAACAGGGTAAACCTTGTATTCAATGCTAGAACAAATAGTAGTCGAAGAATCTTGTCAAATGCTTTATTCTCGAGTTTAGTTGTTCCAAAGGAATGTATAAGTCAATTTTCCTGAAATATATCATTTTCCATTCACGGGAGCTAATAATCTTCATATACTTATTAATGCTAAAACACGATAAAACTCTAAGCTCTGACTCCCTTGCTTCTGCTTAAATGCAAGGCATTTTTCAAACCTGAACTACATAGCCATGCTTAGTCATATGGTGACGATCAATATATAATTTGTTGAAATATCTAAACTGAATTTTCATGTTAATAAAGTGAGCGATGTGGACAAATATTAGTCATATGTTTTGGATGAATATTGATCGCAAATTTTTGGGTAGTTATCAACTAGTACACGTGGCGCAATAATAGCCATGTATTTTGGATAGCTATCAACTAGCATATGTGGCGCATTAATAACCACATACTTTGTGTGGCTAATTAGGTGGTCAAGTAGATGGTTGAATCATCGCAAATTCATATTGTATCACTCTATATATATGGGCTAGGGCATATCATGTTGAAAGGAGTGTATAGTGGTAACTCTTAGCAAGGAATTAAGAGCAGCAGCCTCTTTCATTCCCATTGTGTTGTTCTTACTTTATCTTATTCTATATTTGAGAATTTATTTAGAAATATTGTTAGAGGGCCTATTAGTCACTTCCAACAGTGGTATCAGAGTCACGTTCTGTCGAGATACTACCAAAATTATGCCAAAACTCTGCCGCAACATAGTTTAAAAAGCTGAAGAAATGGCATTATCTAGTAGCAATGGACAACCATAGTTGCCGAAGTTTGCTGGGAAGAAGTACGAGCATTGGAAAATCTAAATGAAAGTGATTTTCAAGTTCCATGATGTTTGGGAAATTGGGGAACAAGGGTATGAAGCATTATCTCGAAGAACAGAAGAAACAATTGGACCAGTCAAGGAAGAAAGATTTGAAAGCACTTAGTTTCCTTCATCAAGCAGTTGATGAGTCAGTGTTCGAGAAGATCGCTGCAGCCAAAACTTCTCATGAAGCATGGAGTATCCTAGAAAAGGTCTACCATGGTGTCACTCGAATCAAGAACGTCAAGTTATAACACTTACAGATGGAGTTTGAAATCTTGAAGATGAAACCTTCAGAGACTGTTTCGTAGTTCTTTGGTAGAGTAACTATGGTAAAGAACAACACAACAGGAACGAAAGAGGATGCTGCTCTTAATTCCTCACTAAGAGTTACCACTCTACACTTCTTTCAATATGATATGCCCTAGCCCCGATATGTAGAGTTATACAGTATGAATTTCTAATGATTCAACCATCTACTTAGCCACCTAATTAGCCATACAAAATATATAGTCATTAACGTGCCACATATGTTAGTTGATAGCTATCCAAAATATATGGTTATTGTTGTGCCACGTGTACTTGTTGATAACTATCCAAAAATATGCGGGCAATATTCATTCAAAATGTATGGTTAATATTTGTCGACATCGCTCACTTTATTACCACGAAAATTTGGTTTAGATATTTCAACACTCTCCCTTAAACTGAATTTTCATTGGTACACATGCCAAGCAATTTTCTTAATTTCAAAAAGGTCTCCTTCTTGAGTGCCTTTGTGAAAACATCCGCCACTTGATCTGCAGTTTTGCAAAAGACAATGCCAACAGCCTTTTCATTTACCAACTCTTGAAAGAAATGAAATCTGACATCAACATATTTGCTTCGACCATGAAAAACTGGATTCTTTGCCAGTGTAAAGGTCGACAACACATATTACGAGTAGATTGTGGAAAGTCTGATGTACTTAACCACAACAAGGCCTAATATTATATTTGCAGTGAGTCTCATTGGCAGATATATGGAGTCACCCACAAAGATTTATCTTCAAGTAGCCAAAAGGATCTTACATTATTTACATGGAACAAGAGAATTTGGAATATTTTACGGGAAAAAAAAGACCTTTCTAATAGGTTTTACTGATAGTGATTATGCCAGTGATGTAAATGACAGGAAAAGCACATCTGGGTATGCTTTTTTCTTTGAAAATGCAGCAATCTCATGGTCATCAAAGGTGCAGCCAATTGAAATATTGTCGACAACAGAAGCAGAGTATGTAGCAGCAGCAACATGTGCCTGTCAAGCAATATGGCTACGCAATCTACTTGAAGAAATGAATTTCGTACAAAACATGCCAACAAAGATTTTCTGTGATAACAAGTCAACCATTGTACTTGCAAAGAATCCAGTTTTCCATGGTCGAAGCAAACATATTGATATTAGGTTTCATTTCCTTCGAGAGTTTTAAAATGAAAAGGTTGTTAACATGTTTTTTGCAAGACTGCATATCAAGTGGCGGACGTTTTCACAAAGGCACTCAAGAAGGAGAGCTTTCTGAAATTATAAAGATTGCTTGGCATGTGTACCAATGAAAATTCAATTTAAGGGGAGTGTTGAAATATCTAAACTGAATTTTCATGATAATAAAGTGAACGATGTTGACAAATATTAGCCATACATTTTGGATGGTGATTGACTGCATATTTTTGGATAGTCATCAACAAGTTTACGTGACACAATAATAGCCTTGTATTTTGGATAGCTATCAACTAGCATATGTAGCGCGTTAATAGCCACATATTTTGCATGACTAATTAGGTGGTCAAATAGATTGTTGAATCACCACAAATTCATATTGTATAATAAGGGCTAGGGCATATCATATTGAAAGGAATGTAGAGTGGTAACTCTTAGTGAGGAATTAAGAGTAGCATAATTACCAAAATAAAAAATGTCATTCTTCTGGAGCGTAATCCAGAAAATCACATTCATTAATTAATTCCTTTTAATTGGTGCAGTTCAATAAAGGAAATAGTTTCCCATCCGTTCTGTTAGATTTTTGAATCAGTACTTGTTCATGCACTTATGTGCACAACTTCGTCCTGGGTGATGAATTAGTAGTAGTAGTAAATTAGTTCTTGTGTTGTTTTTCGTTTACATATGATAAATGGGTTTTTTATCAGACTGCAATATTCCTTCCCCCATGAGCCTAAGGCCCTAAGGATTAAGATTGTTAAGTTACTGGACAAGTTGCCATTTTAGTGCAGCAGTTAATGTTCAGGAGCCCTCTTTTAACCCAATGAAGTATTGCTCCATCTGGCGCAACAAATGATAAGTTGATGTTACTAGGCTAGGAAAAATAAAAAGGAATGTTGAGAACGATTCCTCTACTGATTCATATAAGAAAACAGGAATACATAACATATCATCGAAATCCTAGTATATCTATGAATTCACTCTGTAGAGAAAATGACTTGAAGTTGATTCTTCTGACAGGATAATTTAATGGGACCTTTATCTGGTTTGTTAGTTTATAGTGAATACTCTCCTTCTCGTCATGCTTGCCTTAAACTTGTTGCAGACCAGGAAAATCGTATCTATAAGTATCCCACAATGCGATTTGCTAGCTTATGATAGGAAATGATATGTGCGGTTCTTCTTATTCCAGGAAATTACCTAAGCCACCAAGTGGCTATGTTATTATAGTGAGCATACTGAGAATGTTCTTATAACAAGCTCCTTCCGAGTCCTGAAACACCCCAGAAATTTTTCTCCATTTAAATATCCAAATACTGCATCTTATGCTCTCTACTTGTGTTAGTCCATTTGGTTTGTCCTTTTTTGTATTGTCCACATATCTTACTGCAAGCTAATGAGAAAGTTGCATTTAGAGTTCTTGCATAGGCATTCTTCTATATAACCTTTGGTGTAGCCTAGATTCGTCTTTTGACTCATTGAACCATGGTAGCCTGCAGACAGTTTAGACCAACATGAACATTATTAGTAGATGGACATGGGATTGTTAACTCTCTCTCCCTCTCTCTCTCTCTCTCTCTCTCTCTCTCTCTCTCTCTTCCACACCCCCCCCCCTTTGGGCATTACCGTCGTCAGTGTGGATATATGAAAATGTATTCAAATTGCTCTCTGAAAACTAATGATAATGTGAATGAAGTGTTACACAAGATTGCAGACGAGCGTGGGTTTTTAATTCCAGCACCATTACTATAAATGTGTTGCTTCTGCATTAGTTATATTATTTAGATTAATAATCATTGCAAAGATTACCTCTCAATTTACGCAACCTTGTGCAGAACGATGTAGATTTTGCATGGGCACGGGCAGCGTGACAGTTCAGCTAGGTGGAGATGAGAAAGAGGTCTCCCGATGCATCAATTGTGATGGTGTTGGTTCATTGACATGCACAACATGCCAAGGAAGTGGTATTCAGCCTCGGTACCTTGATCGCAGGTCAGTCATCCAATCTTATTGTCACCCTCTACCCTGCACTGTGTCCGTAATTGCAGAAAATACTTCCAGTATTTCTTTATGTTCCTTTTATACTCTTAGGATTGTCCTGTTTTTGTTCCTGATGACAAATACGTGTCTTCTTGTTCATCAAACAGAGAATTCAAGGATGACGACTGAACGCTGTGGTGAACATGGCCACATATAGAGGAATTCTTTGATGCCTTATCGACTTGTCACCAGATTTACATCTATGCAATTAACACGTTCTTTACTCAAACATCTTTTTGCTATGTTTCTCTTGACTTGGATGTCAAAATCATTCATGCTGTTTAACAATACAAGGAAATCATGATGCTTTACTATATCTAGTTGTCCGTATACTTGCAAATAGATGCAGTCGATGTATGTTGGAGTAGTCCAATGGAAAACGGCAGATTAGGTGTATGTATCTGTGAATGAGAGAGTGTTCTGTGCTTACAGTTCTTTGGTTGGGAGTTATCATGTCTGGTGTGTTTTTTCTTCACCATGAATGAATGTTAAACTCTTGGGGGAGAGAAGTTTCTAAAGGAGCATGTATGGGTTTGTGCAATTGGGTAATGTATTTAAGTGGATTATGAAACGTTGAATAAGGATATGATAAGGTCACTTGAATATGTATTCAAGTTGATGATGAAACGAACGTCACTTGGATGTGTATTTAAGGGGATTATGAAATGTTGACAAGAATACAATAATATCACGTAAGTAAAAAATCATGTACGAACCCTCAATTAGTGGCAAGCACTAGCCAACAAATGTTTATGTAGTTAGTATTAAATATTAATAACATGACTCGCTACATGGAGGCCAATTCCTTGCTATTTCAGCATGTAAATAAGAAATTCACTGTTTTCATTAATTTATTTAGGGTGTGTTTGATAGCATGTATTAGGGTAGATTGTGGTATGTAAAATACCACAATCTATTGTTTGATAGACAAAATTAAAGAAGTGGGCCGGCCCGTTGAACATACCAAGCCCGCACTGTAGAGGCTATTAGCCTCTACTATAATCTCATCTTTTAGGGTGAGATTCAATCTCTACTTTTGGAATGTAAGGAATGTAGGCTATTCAATTACATTTTTGTCCCTTGAAAATATTTTTATTTTTAAATCTGAATTTATTTTATTATTATTATTATTATTATTATTATTATTATTATTATTATTATTATTGCTCGGTTATAATAATAATTATTATTATAATTAATCTTTTATTATTATTATTATTCTATAGTTATTTCTTAATTTTTTTAATTTATATTTTTTTTAATTAACTTGTTTATTTTGTTTTATTTATTTATTTATTTATTAAAGTTTAGTTGCCATTTTTTTATTTGATCTAACAATTTAAAAAAAAATGATTTACTCACACCAATTACCACAAGTAATATCAAAAGGGTAATATAGTAAAATGCCAACACACATCCCTTAATATGGTCTACCAAACAAGAGATAACTATTAGGGTATATCAATGACACATCTTCAATTTATCTTATCAAACAATAGATTGAAATACTTTACATTCCCTAATAACTAATGGGCCTTCTTTTTGGAATTTCCCCACATTCCCTAACATTCTCTATCAAACGCACCCTTAAAAGGGGGCGGGGGGAGGAAAAGAAGCAGATGAAAAAGCAAAACTACCGTCGACAGCAGGGTTCGAACCTGCGCGGGCGAAGCCCAACAGATTTCAAGTCTGTCTCCTTAACCACTCGGACATATCGACCTGATATTAACTATACCCCCAAAAGCCCTATCAATGAGATTGGGAAGGAACAAAATGCAGACTTTTAGAAACAGGAGAGAAATGTTGCACCCAACAGCCCGTATGCAGATTAGTCAATTCACTTCTCTATTTGGTCATTGCTTTCTTTTTCAAAACAAGCTAACCTTTTTGTTTGCTAGTGGAGTGGTGGTGACATAATGCAATTATTTGTAATAAGAGAAAAATTCACTTTTGATACGATGAGATATCTTTGTTAACATCTCTGATATCATTATCTTGAGATATTACATATTAAGTATTAGTGTTTCACAAACTCTAACATAAGATATACTTTCACCGAACAAGTTAGCGAAAGGATGGACATGGCCATTAGTAGGTCAAAATGAGGGGAAAATAAGTTTCTCTTTCATTCTATCAGCATGTAATGAATGCAAAGAATAACCGTAAAGCAACCACTAGTGCCCAAAAAAAAAAAAAAAGAAAAAGAAAAAGAAAAACAACCAACGCAGTTGAACAACTTTTTCATCCATATTCCTCATTTTGCAGAGTAATCTAGGTATCTTAACTTTCCTAATCAATATACCTTTCTATACACCAAAGTAAAAGAAATCACATCCATTAAACATATTTTCTTGACCCAGAACAAGTTATGAATCTTCTTCTTCGTATTTTCATCTCTCGAATATGTTTTCATGACTGTTTGCACTGTGGAATGACATATTTTTTCAAATTGTTGCTCCATGGATGTAGCAAAAAGCATTTCTCTCTTCTCCCCCCTTGCTTTTCTTATTTTTCTTTTGTTTTTCTTCGTTCTCCTTCACATTTCTTTGCCAAATTGTTGAAAGATTGAAAGGAAGAACTCTTATTGCTGTAATTAGGGGTGTAAACGGATATTAAACGGATCGGATATACTGTTTCCATATCCGTATCCGATTAACTTATCGGATACGGATATCCGTATCCGTTTTCTGGCGGATATTGAAAATAATATCCGTATCCGTATCCGGCGGATATTAAACGAATTCGAATATATCCGTATCTGTTTATAGTTATATACTTTTTTAAATATCTATACTCGATTGTAATTATTCGAGTCGTGTCCGTATTCGTATCTAAATATTATTTTTTATGCCCATTATTCAAATATATATTTTTTTGGATATCAATATCTATATCTATATATATCTGATTGGTTTAATCAAAGTAAGACCAACAAATGCAATTTGTAAGATAAAAAGACTAAAAATTCATAATCTAATTATATACGATATCTAAAATACCTTAGAAAATGTTAAAATATATTATGTGCAGTAATATGATATGTATAATTTTTTAAAAAAATATTATTCAATATATGTAAAATACATGAATTTGTTCATAAAATGTCTTATATATAATAACATTTTATATATTATTTATTATATATGAATAACGGATATAACCGAATATATAAACGGATATGTATTCGGAGCGGATATTAAACGGATCGAATACATGATTACCATATTCGTATCCATTTATAATCGGATGTCTCCTAATCGAATACGGATAATATCCACTTTAAACGAATACGAATAATTTCTAATATAAACGAATACGAATGCGAACGGTAATCGAATTTTCGAATATCCATTGACAGCCCTAGCTGTAATTAAACCCTATCCTCTAATTCCACGAACAACTACATATACTTGTTAACTTATTTGATGAAAATATCTCTTCTATTAAAATTCATAAGATAATAGTACTCAATGTGTTAACATCTCAAAACACTGATATCACATGTTAAAAGAATACCGTGGTGTCAAAAGTAAACTTTTTCCCTTGTAATAATGTGTAATGAATACTTGCATTTTATTCTTCGCTGCTGTAAAATAACGCTCATAGTCCCAAAAAGATGCATTTGGCTCGTTCCAGGAAGGGCAACAACTGTAACTCCAAAAACTCTATATGCCTTGTAAACTTAGTTGTCATTTACATGATGTCAACATATCGAAAACATCCCCAGATATAACCATGCCGTCCATATACTTCTATTCATGCGATCCTAAAACATATTCCTCCTTCCAACCCCTATGGATCAAAACATTTTTGCACAGTTACCAGCAATTTATAACACTGACCTCCTCAGTCAACAGATTTGCAGTGTAGACTACAAGTCAATAGATGCCCAGAGCAGAGTTTCCACACTTTCCTTTGCAACCACGTCAACCGAACATAATTGCTCTTTAGAGAAATGAACAACTCCCTAAATCGGGGATTTTTAAAGAGATACAATGCAGCATAATATTGATTGTCCTCAATACCTTTGATCTCATCCAGTGCTTTCATGCAGTTGCCAATTGTGAATCTTTCATCCTTCAGAAGGCTTGTGACTCTTCGCAACTGTGAAGAATTGATCATAGCCGAAACAGCTTCTGCCATCACATCACTTTATTCTTGATTCCAGTTACTTGTTCAGGCAAAGACCCGGCTTCTGATGGGCACTTTCTCTTTTCATTGGTTGTATTCTCACTGATGTTCTGGGGTGAATCACTGCTTTCGAGCAATCTTGATGTCCATGGAATTTTAGGATGGGGGTTTGAACTTTCTGGACCTGATGGATCAACACCAGTAGACCAGTACAATTCTTCAAAGTGGCTGGATTGAACATATTTTCCATCCACCCCTGAATCTGCAAATATTATGCATAATTGCTCACAAATTGGACACTCCTTGGTCTTTGCTGGTTCAATCTTGGATTGTGCCTGCAATAACTAATATGATGATTTATAAATTGGAATAATTGATTGCTGTACAATATGTACACATGCATTGCTTCAACTGTACAGATGAAAAGAGACATCAGAGACAGTGATACCCAATGTCGTTCCATGGATCAAATCCAACATAGCAAGGATCTTGCATTGCATCATTTTCGGTTAAAGGCTGACTGAAGATTACGATAGCATATCTGGAGAACGTCAAGATGTTTCCTTAGTTGATTGTTCCTGAAACTGATATTGGTCTGTGTCTTGGATTCCTCACGAATCTGATTCCACGTTTTCTTCTCAAGAACATTATTTGGCCTGCTCTTGCCTGTTGAATATTCTCCACAACTATGTTGGAAAAAATTTTATCACAAGAGGGGTCCATCTTGTCCTCAAATGCTCCTGCTCGGCTTGCTGGTTGTTAGCTTCACCATTCATCTTGAAATCAGGCAAAGCATTTCTAGAAAATCAGTCACTGCCTTTTAACAATGTGAATACAGTTTGAACAAGGCAAGCCAAACATTCAGATGGAATTAACAATTAAGACAGCATTCCAAGCATGTGCAAGTTGGGAAATTAGACAAACTTACCTTGGGTTGATCGTCATCCCAAAACTTGGATATCCAATTAAAATGTTGTCTTTGTTCCTCTTGTAGTGTGTGCCACGTCACGGCGACCACAACCTAGATGAAAGCGTACCTTCTTAAATTGACCATTCATATATTTGATGAGTTAACTACCCTAGTTAAATTACAAACATGTCATTCTCAAGGAAACTAGAAATAACAAGAGGAGAAAAGGATATGGCTCATCACATGTATTAAATCAAAAACAGTGACCAGAAACTGCAAGATATCCACAGTTTCCTTTCTTTTACTCTCATGTTATAAAGGAGAAAACACAAATGGGCATTTAATGCAACTTGAAACAGTAATAAACACTCGCCCCATAATGATCAATAATTAGTCTAAGTTTGCATGAAGGGGGGTAGATGACTGCGCATGATGGCATCACAACCAAAACTCTGGGCGTGGGACTGGAATTTAAAATCACTGCTATTTTCTACATGAAAATGCCGATATATAACCTCAGTTTTACCTTCAGGCTAATATCCCACAGCTACAGCCTTTGTCGTCTCAATATTGCTTCCATTTTCTCTTTCTTTCTTACTGATATGGTGTTGATGAATGAGGAAGAAACAGGATTAGGGCCTCCTGTTTTAGATCAGATAGAGACTACATGGAAAAACGTGTAAAAATCAGAATTGGAAAAATAGAGTTAAATCCCATATCCTGTAACATCTGAAAAGCTGATTGAAGTGTTTGTCTGTAACATCTGAAAAGCTGATCGAAGTGTTTGTTAACCTCTGCTCAAACAAATAAAAAGAGCCCCTAATACTTATTTACTCCATAAAGTAGTCCGATGGATTTACAACAATATTATAAAAACAACACTGAGAAAAAGATTAATTATTAGAAAGCTCCTCAAGACAAACATATTACAAATGCATCACAATATGACATGATCTTTTAAGACCTGTCTGGCAAGGTCAAATGCCCCACTTTTTTTATAGATTAAGTGCAGATTATAAGCAGCTTCCCGACGAAGATCACAGTAGCCTGGCTTTTTAGCATTCATAAGCTCTGGATTATCACTAGGAAGTAATGGGATGGGATAATCCTTCTCATGAATCGCCAACACCTTTTCGTAGTATTTAGCAGCCAAAGTAACCAGACCAATGTGATGGTACGCCCGAGCAATGTTATATAGTGATTCCTGCAAGTAAGTTTTAAGGTTGATTTAGGTGATATTGTACATAAGTTGAGGCGAATAACATCATAAGTTGTAGGAATTTTGTTGTGGACAGGATGACATATTGTAGATTCATGCATATAGTACACTCCTTTCATGGGAGCCTTAACTACGGTAGAAATCGAGTTCAAGCTGGCCTGCAAATTCTTACAAGCTGAGCTCAAGCTAGCTCAGCCCCAGCTAAATTAAGTTCGAGTTTGATCTTGAGCCGGTCTAGACTCATGGCTCACGAACATGTATATAGTTTTAGTAGT
>JACFYI010003556.1:38254-71566 GCA_014898755.1 Handroanthus guayacan | reverse complement strand
AAAGCAAGCCCTTGTAATATAGCCTGTTGCTTGTTTTGAAGTCTGTGGCCAAGGGCCAAGTTTATCAAAGCAGTTCCTGAAAATAATCAACGCAATGCATTTAGAACTTCTCCAGATATCAAAATTTGTTTTATAACCATATGAGGCAAAGATGCATACCAACGCAAAGATTGATCAAGGGATTGTCAGGCATCAGTTTATGGGCCTCCAAATATTCTCGAGCAGCAGCTTGGTGCTGGCTAATCATAGTAAACTGATGTGCAGAAATAACAATTGGTGGTACAGAATCTTTGTGCTTCATTCTCATGTTATAAAGGAACTTATTGTGCTTTGAGAATTTATTAGTTCTGCAGTACATAAGGAACAGTTTAAGGAAGCAAAATTAAATGCAGAGATCAAAGTACACATTAATGAGAAGAGAAATCTTGACAGCATTAACTGCGGCATTGGTACCTCATTATTCCTTTATAGTAGCAATTCCATGCAGAAAAGCTGTGAGGATGGTGACTAACAATGTAACGGACGTAATCCCACCCATGTGCAGGATCAGCTATATTATATGCCATTTCTACAAGTTATGAATCATGAAATGCTTTAGACCTTTTCACAATTATAATACAACAAAAATGCGGTGAACAACAGAAGAGGATGATAAAAGAGAATCTATAGATGTTCAGAATATCAAAACTTACGAGCTCCAAGAGCTCGAAGCTCCTCCTTTGTCTGAACAGACAACATGTTGCATTCGAGCTTCAAGCTGAGATTTATGATCTCTAGTGCATCCCAATATCTCCGCGATGAGGATAAACATTTGCATAACTATGGAAATGTTATGAAGTTTCTTCAGTAAGAGATCATTCAAAATGAATTACAAAGGAAAACAGAAGATCATATCTAGAATAAAAAGTCCCACTTGCGCTTAACCCCACAGAAAAATCGGGAACTTAATAGAGGATATTGTTTTGCCAGACAGGCTTGCATTAAGTTCTGTACAAGTTTGTTATAAAAGATTCTCTAGCCAACCAACTTACATCTACAATCAAAAGATGATTTTCCTCTTCTTTTAGAAGATTTGGCAAAGGGGGCTCCCGCCGGACTTGCTGTGTGAGTTATTAAATCACCATATAACAGGATAGTCCAGTCAAAATCTGTGAACCAAAAACAATAAAGAGTTGTCACTTAAAATTAGATCATGTTTTTATTCCTTACAGGAGATTCATCATTCGAATCATCACTGGTCCAATCAAGTCCAGCAGCCAATGCTGCAGCTCTTTTCGCTTCCTTCTTTGCAGCCTTCTTCTGGAGCAACTTCTTTGCCCTGGAAGCTCTAGACCTATTCCGAGATGTGGAAGACGAAGTCATGAAATATCCCTGTAGTAATTCAGTATATAGGCATGTCCAAGACAGAACGGTAAACTAAATACCCACAGGTCTGCAGATGAAGCTACAGGCCTAAAACCATGAAACACATTGTCAGTTTGATGATCATCTAGCACTTTCACCCTTTCTGAAAGAACACTTCTAGACAGTCGTTTACGGGCTTTGACCTGATTAGAAAAGTAGAAGATTTAGAACATAGCAATACATGATAATATTTGTCTTAAAAGTTTGGTTCAAGTTACCTTCTGCTGCACTGTTTCAAGGAACAATGTCTCACGAATTACGGGAAACAATACATCCGCAAAAGCCTCATTTAACCCTTTGGCTTTATAAATTTGGGAAAGCTTTAACTTTATCTTCCCACTTTGCCACCATACTTTACGCGTATCTGAGTTTGTATCTAGAGCTGACTCTGAGGTTGCAAAGCATCATTCACAGAGACGGTAACAAACAGCAGAATGATACTTTCAAGTAATTTGATGCAAGGATACCTGATTCCACTGGAGGAGAAAGCACAGAAATAGCTTCATCATCTCTATTTTCTTCAAGAAGAAGAGATGATAGAGTTAACCAAGCATCTACACTATCATCAAGTTTTTCAACAGCTGACAAGAAAAAAAGATGCACTTTAGTAAGAAAGATTTAGAAACTAAAGCACAGAAATTCCATGTAGATAATAAGCTCCAGATATCAAACTTGAAACTAAACAACTTGTTCACGCTACATTTCTTCACGCAGACATGTGCTTCTGAATCCTTTATTTACCTTTGTAATAATATTCAATCGCTTGTACTTTTTTCCTCAGAGAATCATAGCACCTCGCAATTTTCAAATGCAGATAGCCCTGTGGACATGGAAGACAAGAAGCTCAATTGTCACCAGTGTTGTACTACTTGGAAGTAATCTGCTGTGTCGAAAATGTCATCAATATATTCAACTTTCCTTACATTATACTTATTTGCATCTTCTTCAAGCATCATATAATATTTCAATGCAGATTCATACTGCCCAACAGTCCTCAGTGAGTCAGCAACGTCAATGATTAAATCAGGATGAGTAGATGCATATTCTGGTTTCAAACCATTGAAGTAAGCCTGTCAATTTAGCAAACAATGAGTAAAATGAAGACGAGATAGAGAAAAACTTATAAGGCATGCAAGGACAAAAGCATGCCAGATACATGAGGCTTTTAAATTTAAGCATAACCACATTTTGAACATATCACCTCAGATGAATATACTTTTATCTAGGCAGGCTTACTTTTGCATAGTAAGTAAAAATAAACAATGATTATGTTACCAATTGGCAATACACAGATCTAAACGGACCTGTGCTTTCTCATAATGTCCAAGATGAAGATGGCATATTCCAGCTTTAATGCTTAAATGCAGTGGAAATGCTTTTCCAGTACAGTATGCCTGCTGTGCGTGCTCAATATGTTCAAGAGCTTTCGTATATGCATCGGCTTCCATGAGTACTGAAGCTAGGAGATCAACCACACTTAAATTAGCTTCATTTACATGATTCTTGAGATTGCCCTCCAGCATACAGACAGCTCGCTCACTTTGCCCACATTTTTTATAAAGCTGAAAACAAGAATGAGGGATTAAGTCTAATAGTAAAATATCACTACAAATAAAAAATATATACATAGGAAATGCATGCAATAACAGACTAATAAACAAGATGATGAAAAGCATTATTCGCTAACAGCAGTCAACTGCAGACTAAAAACTGACATCTAAGAATATCAACTACATTATATCAACTGATAAAATGTATGCACTCAAAGGGACGGTAGTGAAATGTTAAAGATTCAACTAAACCTGCGTAGCTTTTCTCAGCACTTCGACATTGTCTGGACGGAGGCGGGTAATTTGCTCATAGGAATCAGCAGCTTTTGCATACTCTCCTAGCTCAATGAAGAGTGTAGCACGATGAAACCGAAGACCAATATCTTCAGGATCTGCTATTATAGCTTTATTAAGACAGTAGTTTGCTTGCCTCTTGTCCCCTTGCTCTCTGCACATGATTAGACGTCATTCAGAGCTTACTAGTTAACAACAATAACAGCATCTGAGAGAAAAGGGTACAAGTAAGACATAGCCAGAGACAAGTAACGGGATCATATTGCATTAATTATCTAACGAGAGGAGTGAACCACAAGCTCATCTTATCAGCTTCGCAAACCCTATTTTATCAAAATGGGAGATAACTCCAAAAGAATACATCCATAGATCCAATCTGACATACTGTGAAACCATATAGTTAAAAGTTGAACTTGCTAACAAGCCGTGAAAGAATACAATCCATGTAGCTTACCTTAAACACATCAATTAATACTTCGTTGAATTGATTAGTGAATTCCCACTCGAGTTGAGCAATCAGAAAAACAACATTGCAACAACACGAATGAAGAGCAGAATGTGGATATAGCATGAGATAAATATCAATTAATTAGAATTAAGCTAAAGAAAGAGAATGCAAATTAGTTACAACCAGAAGAAGTGAGACCAAATGATGTTAGGATCTTACATTGATCGGGTCACTAGAAGTTTCCACAAAGAAGCATCCTTGGGAGTCAAATGTGCCGCGATCATGTAGAAATTCAAGGCTTTCCTTTTGTCATTCATTTCTGTATAAATTAGACCAAGTGTATGATATGGATCAGATAGATTTGGGGCAAGTCGAATTACTTCTTTCAACACACTGATGGCCTACGATTAAGGAATCAAAAAAGGTAAGAATCAGATTCAGCACAATAGATAGATAGAAAAGATAAAGGCAGGCCAGTTTTGAATATGAAGAAAGCATGCTATTTGATGTTTCCTACAAAAATACTAAAAAAAGCATGTTGAAGCAAATTAGTTACTGAGCCAATGACAGGAAACAACAGAGGAGAGCAGTGTGTCAACTTCAAAAGGCATATTTTGCATTGTAAAACAAAATAACAAGAAATATGAAGCCCGACGAATCAAGAAGTGATATGATCAATGCAGAATTTGGTACATTGCAGAATGCAGTTCTTTCCCATTCCATGATTCATATCAATTTTACAACTCGTGAAGGAACATTAGAACTACTGACTACAGAAAGCAAGATCCAACAAAACTTGCCACCTTATTCTCATGACAGTTCCCAATTATGGAATTTCATCTTTCATGTGTTAAAAAGACTAAATAAAATTGAATACAATAAACTTATTGCTGTCATTTTAAGGGCACATAGAAATAAATTGTGTTTGACAAGATCTAACGTAGATGTTGTATGTGTGAAACATGATGGTCAATACATACCTCTTCAAAGCGACCATGTGCATAATGAAGAGTAGCATCACCAAGTTTTCGAGTCACTTCAGGGTTAGCTTTATTCTTCGACCCCCTCCTCCTGCCTCTGCGCTTGTTCTAGTTTTAATAAACAAAAGCAAATACGTCTTTTCAAGGAAACAGTGAAAGCAATTAAAACACAGAGAGATGCTCAATGAACAGATGTTCGAAAAAACCAATATTAAGACATCACACAGAATTGCATAAATCAAACTCTAGTTTACTCCAAAAGCAGAGCAAATAGATGAAGATAGTCACAGATGTAAACAACGGATATTGTGTGGTTGAGGTAGGCAATGCTGCAGAATGGCATACTACCTCAGAAAAGCTATAAACAAAAACCTTAAAGCTGATTGTCAGATTCATTAAATTGAATCAAAAAAGGGCGCCCAATCACATATTGTATCAAAAATTCGATCCCCAATTATCATGTATTGTCAGACCATTTATCGTCTTTCAGACTCTTATACCTACTAGCTCCTTGATGATTTTTATCAGTAAGGTTTTAAAATTCACACAAACAAGTTTAAAACCACCCAGAACCCAAAATATAATCAATGAGGACAGAAAAAATTCTACCTCCAAACACAATAATCGTAGAATCAAGAGATTAACCGTCCTCATACTAAAAGGGAAAACAAGTTCACACCTTTTTTGACCTCTTCCTCATACCGTAGTTCATGCTCTCCATTATTTCTTCAAAGCTTGCTCCAAGAATTTCCTCCTGTCTCAACCTCTTAGCAGGCATTTCACTACAATCCCAATCCCACGGATAAAGTATTAGGAGGAAAAAAAAAAAGAAAAGAAAAACGTGGCTATACATGAATTTCCAGGCCTAATAACAAACTAAATAACACCTCATAGCAGGTGAAATAAAGCTACCTCGTACATGGCTGAAGAGCAGGGCGCTTCTTTGCAGCCAAAACCTCGTAATGGTTCTGTAACCACTCGAATCGCTCGTACGGCTGCAATCCAGAGGCATCTTCTTCTTCCGCGAACGCCAAGGGGTCCATCTCCCCTTGGAACTGAAACTTGTACTCTGTTTCTTCTTCTTCAGAACCCTCACTATTGTCCCCATCTTCCTCTTCATGCTCTTCATCCTCTCCGGAATTCAGTTCTGTTTCAATTTCTAATTCCAGAGGGTGTTCAACTGCATCAAATTCTACTACCGCTTCAGGGATCGAATAATTGTTACTGGTGTTTTCATCCATCGTCGGATTTGCACCGCCGTGCTCCTCCATAATTATTGACTTCACCGCCACCACTCCGAGCGAATGCAGCCACTGGCGTTTTTTTCTCAATATATATATAGGTTAACAAACCTTCTTGTACAATACCATCACTCGCAGGCCCATACGGGCACTTTCCATCCTTTTTTCCGGTGAGATTGTGATTGTCCCGTGGATTATAAGAGCACTCGTATGACGTTCCCTAGATCCTCTTTAGGCACTTCTTTAATTAAGACATTATATAGCTATATTCAATCCTCTTAGGGCCGTAAACAAGTCGGGTTTGAATCATAGGGTGATGATTTAAATATCGATTCAATTCATATCCGATTAATAAAATCTGTATTCAAATTTTATGAAATTTTTATTTTGTTATCGAATCTGAATCTTATACTAAATTTGGATTCAAAGGTTGAAAAAATTTATTTTGTTATCGAATCCGAATCTTATACCTGATTCAAATCCAAAGATTCAAAAATCCGAGTCCAAGTCTAAATTCAAAAACACAACAAAAAATTAAATTTTTTTATTTGTGTTTTTATATTTTCATAAAAAATAATATAATAATTTTTATGTTATTCTTCATGCAAATAAATAATTACAACAACAAGATCGCATATTATAAGGAGATAATATTAAAGATGTAGCCATTAATATTTAGTAGTAATATTAAGCCATTAATGTTTGGTACTAATATTAAAGTATATATAATCATCTAGGTTTTTTCAAATAAAAATCATAATTAAATAAAATAATGCAAGTTTTGAATTTCTTTTTCTTGTAAATTCTACTTAATGTATGCTTATTTATTTATATTAATTATTAACATTATCTGATTTGAATCCCTAACAGATTGGATTGCTTAATTCAATATCCAATCTATTTGTTTCCGATTATGAATATTTATAATCAGGTCTTCTTCATAAAATATTTTAAGTGGTTAAAGATCCCAAATTCATACCAAAGTCAAATCAAATTCAAATAGAAGTCCACAGCATTGACAGCCCTAAATCCTGCTATTAAGCATTTGTGGGGTTATCATATGTGTTGTGTGCTTTTCTTCACCATGAATGAATATTACAGCTAAAGTATCTTTGGGGAGAGAAGTTCCTTAGGGAAAATTTCTGTACTTGCGCGTACATTTGGATATGTAGTTAAATGGATTATGAAACATTGAATAAGAATATGATAACATCGCTTGGATATGTATTCAGGTGGATAATAAAATGTTTAATAAGTATATGATAATAACTTCACTTACATATCCAAGTAGATTATGCAACATTGAACAAAAATATAATAATTTCACATAAGAAAAATCCCATATATAAACCCTCAATCACGGGACATGCATTGGCTGACTTCAAAGATAGATGTACCTAATAAGTAACATGATGTACCTATTTAGTTATAAGTAACATGAATTGCTACATGGAGGCTAATTTCTTAATAATTTAGTGCTATACTATACTACTGATTAATATCTTTAGTTATTCAAAAATGAAATAATCAAATTATATTAAGAAAGAAAAGGATGCACTGTTTTCATAGAATGAGCTCGAACCAAAAATAAAAAAAAAAAAAAAAATCATCGCCAACATCAAATGGAAGATTCTCCAAATAAAAGGATGCAAACAATTAAAAAACAAAAAATAAAAATGAAGGAAATTACTTCAGAGTGGTAATTTGTAGTCCGATACTCGGAACTTTATTATTAGGTGTGTCCATATAACTCCGGAAATCAAGTAGCTCTTACCATCTTTAGCATTAACGAATTCTTTGTTTTCTCCTTCTTCTATCCTCTTCTTCACCCTCCTTTTCTTTTCTGCAATGTCACACTTCACACACTAAATGCACGCCTAATTTACGATTGAGTCCTGAGTTTGCCGTTCAAGCTCGGCCATTACAAGTGATATCAAAATCGACAGTCATTGGGTACCCTAAAAAGGAAGCCAGCAGCATGTTGCTAAGTCGAACAGGAGTTATGAGTCATTAAACTCGGGCCAACTTTCATTCTCTCAAGGCCAAGAGGAAACGAAGCCTCAGATTGAAGCAAAAGGAAATGTGTATTCAATAAAATTACATGCATTGTCTAATGATAGATGGTTGATTTTTAGTGAATTGTGGGTTCCTATTAGAGTATGGTACTTTAGATATAGTATATATATATATTAATTATACTATAATTATATTAAATGCACGTGTGTCGAGTATGTATGAATAGTTAGTTTCAATAAACTTCAAGATTGTTCAGATTTAATAAATATAACAAAAGTAATTTAAATTAAACCAATTTTATCCTGACATAGTCAATTTATACTTAGTTTACTATATGAATGAATTAATTTCGCTTTAATATATTCTGAATGGGGGTTAGACAATTTTTCTTTACCTACTGTGTCAGCCTAGGGTAACGATACCTGTTCTAAAGCTCAAAACTAAAATATTAATTACTTAACGACAATTTATAATAATTTAAAAGTGAAATTAATTTAATAAGCAAAAATCCATCTCGTATTGCAAAATAAGAATAAAATTAATTCATTTAGAGTAGTTTTTATAACCAGTCTTATTTAAATTATTTGCTTTATGTTAAGTATAAATAAAACTTTTATAGCTTCAGTATTCATCTCAAGATTTTTCGCACATACTGAAATGAAGCAGAAAATTAAAAAGAAAAATGATTTTTTATTAATTAAGTTAAAAGGAACAAAATATATCTTAGAACCTTTTGCATTTTCCCCCTAAAAAAAAAACATATTACTTATAGAACTTTGCCTCTCATAATTTTGTATAATGTAATTGTGTTTCCAAAACTAGAATAAGTGTAGCATTCGTCCCGAAAAGTCAACTTTGTTGTTCATTTTCTCACAAGAATTACCTGCATTGCACACTGTGTTTTTAAGGAATTTTTGTCTTTGCTCCATCGAATAATTAAGCTTCCAATCTAACTTAACAAAATTCAACCCAATCCCTATCTTTATAAACTTAGAATTCATCTTTCATATTCAATTGAAATTACACCTAAATCAAAAGAAATCGAGATGGATGATAGCTGCTACTGTGGAGTTCCTTTGGTGCAAAAAACATCATGGACTAATAGAAAATCTAGGAAGACGATTCTCCTCAAATCAAATGACAAAGAAAATACCCTTAAAAGACCCAGTGGCGATGCACATTATCAAATTTTTGTGAGCAAATGAATGAAAAGTTGACCTTTTGAGAATATGCTACACTTACTCATCTGATTTCAGGGTCACCGTTGCATTATATTATACAAATTATAGGAGTAAAGTGCTCAAACTAATTTTCCTCAAGGGTCAAAAGTGCAAAAAAACCTATATCTTGTACCTACGCGGCAAACAAATGAAACCATCAACTAACTCAACCAATGAATCATCATTGATCAATATTTTATAGCACTCTGTTTTTTCCCTACAAAATTCCATCGTCTTCAGACCGTTTAACTCCATTAAACCATCCACATTTCTCTCTATTTTTCCATTTCAATATTACCCACATCGTCGTAAAAAACTTAACAAGATTCCATTGTTTTCTCTCAAATCTTCCAAAAGGGTCCTTACAATCAAAACCCTATTATCTATTTTGCCTAGCCATTGACCAATGCGAGGCATCCGTTGTTTGTTTCCCACCTCTTGATATTCTATTATTTAACCTAATTTCAAGAATTACTCTTTGCAGATAGTCATTCTTCAAGTCTTATCGGGAAGAATGAAGGAGAAAAAGCGATCAAGCGGGTGTTGTGGTTGGTTGTTGGTGTTGATAGTTATGGTAGGAATAGGATTTGCAGCTTTCGCAATTATAAGACAGAAAATGGAGCTAGAGGCAGCCCCTTTGCCTGGGCCTCCTGGCGCCATCACGAAGAAATATGTTGATGCTCTTAAAATTACAATGCAGTTTTTTGAAATTCAAAAATGTACATTTTTCATTCTCTCTCTCTCTCTCGTTTTTCTTTTCTTTTTTGGTTGTTAATCTATTTCTTTAACTACGTAATGTCAATAAACCTGTTTATGATGATTATGCAGTCCGGGTGCTCTTCTTGGTTATGAATATTCTACTACTCTTTCTTCACTTATCATTTTGCGATTACATTATTTTTCCATATTTTGCTGGTGAATTTGATACTTGGGCGGCAATTTTTCCTGGTTGTTCATGGGTTGTATGGTTACAGCATTATGTTTTAATTTGTAGAATGAATTATAAATAAGCTATTGTCTCAATCGAAAAGTTCTATTGATAGTTCTAGCATGGTTTATGTGGAGTTAATGTATGTCAATTTGCATGAAAAGGTACAACGTGATTGAGTATAATATACTTTATTTGCCAAAAAGATGAAGAAAGATATTGTAGGCATTTTAAACAGTGTAGACTCTCTAGCTGAGCTTTCCTTTTATTTTTCTTAGTTTTGTAAAAGAGCCTTTTGTTTTTAGTGAAACTCATTGCTTAATATTGCAGCTGGGAAGTTGGAGAAAAATCCAATACCATGGAGAGGGGATTCGGCTTTGAAAGATGGAAGTCAAGCAAAATTGGATCTTTCAAGGGGCATGTATGATGCTGGTGATCATATGAAGTTTGGCTTTCCTATGGCTTTCACTGCCACAGTGTTGTCATGGGCCATTCTAGAGTATGGGGATCAAATGAAGGTCGTGGATCAGTTGGAACCTGCTCAAAACTCACTTAAGTGGATCACCGACTACCTCATAAACGCTCATCCTACTGATAATGTCCTCTACATTCAGGTTAATTAAATTATTTTTAGTTTTTCATGGTTTTCTTTAATCATCGAGATAAATACTTCTCTAGCTACCAGTTTAGTCAAGAACTTGTCTCACATCCCCCGCTTTCAATGTAACTTTATCTTTTCATTGATCTCTGTTCATATGAGCATATCTGATAAGTAGATATACCACTAGTTTTACTCGACCATATCAATTATTTGGCAGGTTGGCAACCCTAAAGTAGACCATAGTTGTTGGAATAGGCCTGAGGACATGAAAGAGGCACGGCCTCTTACACAAGTGAACACCTCTGCTCCTGGAACGGAGGTTGCTGCCGAAACAGCAGCAGCTCTTGCATCCGCTTCTTTGGTTTTTAAGTCCATTGATTCAACATATTCAAGTTTGCTTCTGAAGCATGCTACACAATTGTTTACATTTGCCGACAAATATAGAGAATCTTATAGCATCAGCATTCCTGAAGTTCAAACTTACTATAATTCTACCGGCTATGGGGATGAACTATTGTGGGCAGCTAGCTGGCTCTATCATGCAACAGGAGAACAATCGTATATTGACTATGTGACTGGGAAAAATGCAGATGACTTTGCTAATTGGGAAAGTCCAACATGGTTTAGCTGGGATAACAAGTTGGCTGGAGCTCAGGTAGATTTTACTCTCTCAAGACATGGAGTGTAGCGAAGTTAAAAAATTATTATGGAGAGATCATATTAGTTAATGTCTTGTATGAGAATTTTATCACAAATGATACTTTCACTTGCTCTATAGTTCTAAAAATGTTATGTTTCCACCTTTGAACGAATTCCATTTGGCTACGTATGCTGTAGGTGCTACTGTCAAGAGTTAGCTTCTTTAGGTCGAAAGATGTCTCAAGTTCCAATATCGTCCAAAAGTATAGGAAGTCAGCAGAAGCTGTCATGTGTGGTCTTTTACCAGAATCTCCATCAGCCACCTCCAGTAGAACCAACAGTAGATTTCCTTCTAATGCTTGAATTTGAGTTAGAATGTTCGTTGATGCTCTTTAATAGAAGCTTTTGCTCACATTCGACTTATAAATGCAGGTGGTTTAATATGGGTAAGCGAATGGAATGCTTTGCAGCAGCCCGTAGCATCAGCTTTTCTAGGAGTACTTTACAGCGATTACATGCTTTCATCTCGAACTGCAAAGATATCTTGTGATGGACATCACTTTACGCCTTCTGATCTTCGGGAGTTTGCAATCTCACAGGTACCAGGGTCATGTATCCATATCACTTAGATTAGAGATCAGGACATAATGAAATTTTCTTGTGAATTTACAATTTATCGGTTGCTATCATTAGGCGGATTATGTGTTGGGGAATAATCCTATGAAGATGAGTTATCTTGTGGGGTATGGGGATAAGTATCCAGAATATGTCCATCATAGAGGAGCCTCAATTCCAGCTGATGAAGCCCCCGGCTGCAAAGATGGTTTCAAGTGGCTCGACTCGGATAAACCTAATCCGAATGTTGTAATGGGAGCACTTGTTGGTGGACCGTTTCTTAACGAAACGTACATTGATTCAAGGAACAACTCAATGCAAGGGGAACCGAGCACATACAATAGTGCAATTTTGGTTGGGCTTCTTTCTGGTTTGGTGACAACATCTTCTGTGGTTCAATCTTTTGCATAAGGTTATTTTCCAACTCACTTTATACTAATATGCAGCTAATGAGATCAGCATGTATATTAGTTTTTGTATCTACCATTTGTATGTGAATTCTATAGCACTAATGTGTTGATAATATATCCAAAACAAGTGCTGCCATGATATATTTGTAGCAAGCAATGCTTGAGATCTGTTCTGAAGGAAAAAAGGGGATAATTATCTCAACACCCCTAAGGTTGGTATAATTACCACATGCCTCCGAAGATTAGGATAATTACCACTACATCCTTTGCTGTTAGTTCAACATGAGTAATTACAATTATATCTTTTGACAAATTTGAAATATTACAAGTAAACTCTATGGACAAGGAAGTATAATTATAATTATACGTTAACCCAGAGTGTGTAAAAGGAATTACGGTTAGTTTAACTGATGGTAGGATTATAATGATAATTATCCAATCTTTGGGGTAGATGCAATTATCCAAAAAAGGTTAAATCCTTTATCGGATAGCACGTGATCTCAGTTTAGTGCTACATTATCTGCTCTAATATTTCTCTATCTTTCTTGCTATTTTCTGGGAATCGTCATGGTTGAAAAAACTTAAAAATTCTATTCTCAAAATCAGTGATGAAAGAAAATTAAGAATTAGTAATGATCTTACTCAAGTGTGTAATGTATAAAATTGTTCCTAAATCTCAAATCAAGCTGTGTTTGCATAGGCGTATTGGACTCAAATCTGATCTACGGCCAATTTGAATCTTAGTTGACAAATAACTTCATTCAAGCTCACTATGTAGGATATAGAGAGCAGTCATGTCAACTATGCATTATAAATACTCCAAACCCTATTGGAATAAAAATTTCGATTGCTGAATTTTTAGCTTCATCGTGTAGGATCTATTGCATATTTTGACCTTTATAGACTTAAATTTTAAAGGGTTCTTGTTGAAACTGGCCTGAACAAATATAACTTTTTGTGATTCCGGGTTTCGATTATATATCTGCATGATCAAATTCTCTTCGATGTGAATGGATGAAAAATTTGACTTCAAAGTTTATTTGTAATCAGAATGGATTTGGCGACTTTAGTTGTTCTCCCTTGTTACTTTATTCTCCTGCATGGAAAGAAAAGGCAGCTCTCGTCTCTTATAATGACATTAATAATCATGATTTTGTTAGGACAATTAGGACAAAAGCATAGCAAAATAGCTCAAATATTTTGATCAATGTGACTAAGATAGTTGATTTGCAGCTTTGTATTTGAGTTTTAGAAGTGAAATTTGTGACATAATTCTTTCAAGTCATTGGCAATTTAAAACATAAAAAACTACAACTACGTTTATCAAAGAAAATTTTCAAGCAAGAATATCTATTAAAGTTTCTATCTTCTCGTCTACTTGGAGCAAAAAATTTAAAAATATGTGTTACTTTAGTTAACTTTTAAAGTAATTTTCACATGACAGTAAATAACTGTGAAAATTTTCATAATCATTGGAGAGAACAATATGAATGTAGATCACGAGTCCAATTCAACCCATTTAATTTTAACCAAAATCCTAATTTTTAAAAATTTTAGCAAGGTCCTCAATCGCCCAAAATTGTGATATAAATATTTTTTCATTAGATAATTTTTAAGTATTAATGATTTCTTTTTATCTAGCTTTTTTTCCCTCCTCTCTTTTGTGTGGATTATTATTTCCTTTTTCAAGTGATTTATTTATTTAGCTGGTTTTGTTTTTTAATTTTTCAAAATTAATTTTTGTTCGTTTAACTATGATGATTATTTTGGATGGAAGATGTTTTTTTGATATTAATTGCTACTTTTTTTTATCTTCACTCATTATTTGTTTATTGTTAATTTTATTGTATTTTAAATTTTATAACTTTTTTTTTTATCTATTTAATCATTATTCTGTTTAGTTACAAGATCATTTGTTTATTTTAGGATAAATGTCACTATCAGTCTCTCAAGTTTCTTGTTAGAAATACTTTAGTCCCTAAAGTACGATTCTCGACTTTACAGTCTCTCAACTAATAAATTCGTTCCCAGTTAGTCTCTTAATCAATATTCCGGTGAGAAATTGGCCGGGAAAACGCACGTGCACTGCACGTGCTATTTTTCTGAGGGCTTTTTGGTTAATTTAATGTTTTTAGTTTTAGTTTAATACCTAAACTTGTAAAAAGTTGACACTTTAGTCCATCACTTGGATTACATGACAATTTTTGGTGGGAAAATGTATTGGTCATTGTTGCAAAATTTTTTCACCTTTTTTAGCTATAAAATGGCGTAAAAAGAGGGGAAGTAAACATGAAAAACTATAATTTCTAAAAATGGATGGCTAATTTGTTGTGTATTTGTGGAACAATTGTAGTAGAATTAATCATTTAAAAGCTAGAGGATTACATCATACAAATTAGATCGAATTTACCCATTTTCTAGCAATATATCTTCGACTAAATTACAAGAAACATGCCCTTTTACTTGATCAATCAATAAAGGAAAAAAATTGCCCAACTTAGGATCAAGATCCCCTTCAACTTCTTTTGAGTCATTTTATTTTGCTCTGTCTAGGCTTCCATTGTTTTCACATTTCTTAATAGTCCTAAAATAACCATTTTTGATCGATTGCATATAGGTTGTCATACCACTAGAAATACCCATATCCTCCATCCACCTACGAAACAAAAATGTCAATGAAAAATAACAACATAAAATTATTGAAGAAGTAGGAAAAAAAGACGAGCAAAATAAAACTTACCTCATAGTTCTCACACCTGAAAAATCTTCTATCTAGATTTGCTTTAGTCCATGAACATTGTATTTTTGGGATTTTTCTACCAAAACACAACAAATTAGCCATCAATTTCTAGAGATTATAGTTTTTTATGTTTAGTTCCCCTCTTTTTACACCATTTAATAGCTGAAAAAGATGGAAATTTTTTGCAACAATAAATAGTACATTTTCCCACAAAAAATTGTCATGTAATCCAAATGATGAACTAAAATGTCAATTTTTTAAAAGTTTAGGAACTAAACTGAAACTAAAAACATTAAATTGACCAAAAAGCTCTCAGAAAAATAGCATGCGCAGTGCACGTGGGTTTTCACGGCCAATTTCTTGCCGGAATATTGCTTAAGGGACTAACTTGAAACAATTTATTAGTCGAGAGACTGTAAAGTCCAGAATCGTACTTTAGGGACTAAAATGCTTCTAACGAGAAACTTGAGGGACTGATAGTGACATTTGCCCTCTATTTTATATTTATTTTTGAGTATGCTTTTTGTTCATGTAATTCCTAATATTATAAATTGGGAGATTTTAATAATATTTTCATACTTCTCTAGTCCGTTTAAGATTTTTGTTACGTAAGCAATAATGTATATATATTTATGTATAATTCAATTTTTTTTCCAAAAAATCAAATATTGTTTCATAGTGTATATGTTTTTGATATTTCATGGTATATTTAAGTATAAGATTTTAAATTTTAAATTGATAAATATTCAAATGCACAAGGAAAGGATGGGAAAAAACCTTAACATTATTATATTTTAAGTGTTATGATTTTCTTCAAAAAATTTCATTTCATTTTCTGACACAGTAGATCATTATTTTACAGTAAAAGATATTAAAATTAGAGAATGAATAGTTTTTTATTGGCTGACATGCAAGATCAAAATCTATCAATCTTATTAATTATATAATATTTTTTGCAATAATCACTTTTGACTAAATTAATTTTATTCACAATCACCTGAAAGAATGATGTACTTATTTATTTATTTATTTCACAAGTTTAATGAATGATGTATATGTTCCACGACACTTATATATATTCATATTAAATAATACTTATATGATTTATATTTTTATGCATTATATATTTTGCTCAATAAGAATCCACACAAAACCATTTATGTATATAAAATTAATAAAGATAGGGGGATTAAGATTAAATCAATAAAATATCATAATATGAAATTAACAATCACATTAAATTAACTATATATATATGTAAGAAAGTCACGGTATATTGATATATTTTTATGTATTAAGTTCATTACCAAATTTTTTTTTATACATTTATGATCATAATTTTATTAATGGATAAACTTATTTTCTTCTTAAAACTGACAAAGCATATGTTTTTTTGAGCACTTAATCATCAATCTTTTTTAAAAGAAATAAATAATTTTCTATTGGTTGATGGATGAGTTCGAAAATTTTCAAACTTATTAAGATTAAAATAATTTTAAAGTAATTATTTTAAATCAAAACCATTTCAAATTTTGATAATTAAAAATGGAGTTCTCAGTTACCTTAGCAAATTTTTTGGATATTAATTGCTACTACTTTCCTCTTTAGTCATTATATGTCTATTGTTTATTTTATTTTGTATTAAATTTTTATATCTTTTATGTCTATTTAGTCATTGTTACGTTCAAGTCATATGATTATTTGTTTATTTTATACTTATTTTTTAATACTCTTTTTGTTCATATAATTTATCATTTTATATGATTGGAGATTTTGATAGCCCTTTTTATATTTCTTTAATTTATTTGAAATTTTGATTATATATGCAACAATGTATATATAATAATTATATATAAGCGTATTAACTAATTCACTGTAGCCTGAAAAAATTTAAAAAAAAATTGTACTAATTTGTAATATTTGTGCTTATTGATATTTGGGCTTCTAGAAAAAGAAAAAGATTGAAATGCCCAATTTATTTCTTAATTGGCCTTTGCCAAGTCATAAGAATATGGCCCCAAAGCCTTTTTCTGTAGCTTAGAAACAACATCAGCAGGACGGTTTCTATTTCTTTTCTTCCTCTATTTTTCTATTTTTTTTTCTGTCCAACTTTGCATGATGGTTTCCATCTCACCAATATTCCAAAAACGACATCTTGAGATTGCTCAGATTTTGATCACCCACAACGAGCTTCCTCAAATTTTGTGATTTGACTGCAAATTTGTTCAAGAAGAAATTTACTCAAATTACAATTCTTCAAGTACTTGAATTCTTCACATATAGTTACTTGTTACCCAGTCCAAAACATTGTAGAAACTCAAGTGTCCGGAAGTTGTGTTCTAGTAGTCAAGTATTTGGCATTTGAGTAAGCTAATTTTTTTTGACAATTTGTTTAAGCTTCTTATGATCAGTCTCCGTGTGCATAGTGTGGGTTTAGTTTGTCGTTCTTGCTGTAAAAAGAATTCTTTCTCTGACTGTATTTTCATATTGCAGCTTACTATTAGTTTCATGCATGATCGCCTTAACATCATTGCTAAAGAACATGTAGATTGCAACTTTGGTACTATGTGAAATATGCAATTTTGGATCGTGTACGTGCAATATATTTATTAGTTTCTACATAACATATGGCTCTGACTATTATGGCACTAGCTGGACTATTAAGGATGTGTCACTATCATTACGTTTTCTTGGATAAAGATTGTAATTTGTAGTGTATGTTTCTTAATTGTTGATATGACTAACTCAATATCAGTATATAAGAGGTTACAAAGATACATATTTTTAGATGATCTTTTTATGGTATTTATCTTTTTCTGAGGAGCTAGGCCTTGGAAAATAAAGTGATATGCTCTCCCCCTCCCCCTTTATGTCTATTAGAGTGCTAGTATGAGTAAATCTCTTGTTCTGGTAAATTTTTTGTGTATATATGAGAAGCACAGTACTAAATTCTAATAATTCGGTAAAATTATAAATTGCTTAAATCTTCGTAATTCATCTACACAACCAATCAAGATACATCTTCGCATACTTCGCTCCTGTAAAATAGTTAAACATGGTGGAATTTGTTTAAACATTGAAGAAGAAATGGGGATTTGTATTCTGTTTATGTGTGTATATACATATATATCTTTATCATGTTCTTAGTTCTTATTAATTATCTAGTTATAATAGTTTTTTTTTTCCTTTTAATTCCTACTTGATATAGTAGATGTGTTAGTGAGACAAAACTCATTACTATTACGTCAAATTTACCATTTTCAACTTAATATGTCTATTTTTAGAGTTTCATAAATAAACGAACATGCTTTGGGGATTGCACCAATTTTATTCTATTGTATAATCAAATTGCACTTACCAATTTTTGGCCTGAATCTATACTTCATTATAGTAATATGGCTGGTGAATCTAGACAAAAGAGAAAAGTTCATCCTGATACTTATGTCAAGGAGAGTGCAGGCAAGTCCAACAATTCATCGATGTGGAATGCTCCACCCCTACCAGAGTTAGTGACCTGTAGCTCTATGTTTACCATGGCATCACCAAATTTAGGTAGACCAATCAAATAGCATAAACCAAGTCTAGGTTGTGGGTTGCTGCAGCAACCTTAAGGGAAAACAAGAATTAGTTCTCTATGATGCATGCAACTAATGAAATGATGTGCAGTGAAACTTCAATAAAACATGCCATATAATCCTCGTCTCTTATTGTAAAGTTGACTATTTTCAGGTTATGCTTATGTAAATAAGATAACATGGTTTGTATTTTTATTTTCAAATGAAGAATAACATGAAAAGTTTTGATAGAGATACTTTTGATGATGAGGAACTGTGTCATGATGACTATGACGATTTCACTAGTTTGAAGCTTAAATAACATATAATTCTTTGTATTTTTGAATTTTCTTTTCATAGTTAAATAACATTTCATCCAAACTGGAATACTACAATTTCTCACATATTTTAGTTGCATTGATTTTATATATAGTGGAAACATTTGTTTGGAAATAGTAATTATCCTTGATTACTCAAGTGATTTATGTATTAACTATCTTTGGAAAAATATTGTATCATTCATGTGGTCTGTGAATGGAAATGTAAAATGGCTTCATGATGTGTGACTCTGGACTTTCTCTATGTTTCTTATTATTTTTTTTTTTCAAAAGTTTTTATGTTCTAGATGAGGCAATTGGATCATAGAACATTACTCCCAAAACTGCTTGAAATCAATGCTGGTTTGACAACATATCAAAAGATTGTTGTACAGAAAATGGGTTTTGAATCAATACTGAAATTGAAAATAAAAAATATGGACAAAGTTCTTATTAATCAGTTAGCAGAGTGTGTTGATCCTATCACCTTTGTCATGAAGATACAAGGTTATAAAGTTAAGATTACAACGGACATGGTTTGAAAATGTTTAGGGATTCCTTCATCAGGAAGACATATGCCCAAATTTGGAGGGTAGGAGGCTATCAAGTATAGACACTTATTTGAAGGTGCTAATCCCATTAAGGAAGTTGGGAATTTAACTACTTACCTGAAAACAAGCCCTATAGATGGTGTGGAGTTTATAGTTCCCTACATGATGTTACTATTTTCGATTATATTTTTCCCTGATTCTGGGAATAAGTTGAACTTGGAATAGCTTGATTTGATTGTTGACATTGACAATCTAAATGAGTATAATTGGGCAGAGTGCTTGATTGAATCGTTGATGGATGGGATATACAAGAGAAAATTTAAAAAGCAAACATATGTGATGGGTTGCGTTTTCTTGCTTGAGGTAAGCTATGCAAATATGAATGGAAATGCTAATTGATTTTATTTTGTTTATGTTTTTTTATTGACTAATTTCATATTATATTTTTAGATTTTA
Organism: Handroanthus guayacan; assembly: GCA_014898755.1. Taxonomy (NCBI): domain Eukaryota; kingdom Viridiplantae; phylum Streptophyta; class Magnoliopsida; order Lamiales; family Bignoniaceae; genus Handroanthus; species Handroanthus guayacan. The sequence continues at coordinate 51,602 of JACFYI010003556.1, read as the reverse complement.
TTGGTTAGCGTATTACTTGAATGACAACCTAAATGGAGCAAATATGTGAAGTCAGACCAACCATATATTGAACAATTGAGCCAAGGACATACACAAGAAATCACTAGGAATTTGTGTCAAAGCGTTTAGAATCTGAAGACAAGGGATGGTTACAATGTTACTAGCTGTGCTACGGGAATAAGCCCATCAACTTTGCAATCTATTATTCATGAGATTAGCAACTCACCAATGCAACAACGAAGTGATATAAACACATTTGAAGAATCTTTAAAATTTCATGATTTGGGGCTTAACATTCAACCTAGTAGGCACAACACATTCATGTCAGAGCAATTTTCGATGCTTAATAAACGACTGACCTTTGTTGAGACCAAAATGAGTCACATGGTAGATGTACCAACCGAAAATTGTAATAGTGCTTTGTTTTTAGAGATGAAGCTTTTAGTTTCCGAAATAAAGAAAATTATGAGAGAAGCCCCTTCACTTGTCGACTGCACACTGAGATAAAATTTGCAATCAATATTACCGGTGATGTCCATAAATTACATAGTTCTGCTATGTAAAGCTTCTCTTGCACATGAAGGCCAAGACTTAGAGGTAACTTCTACTGGTGCATTATATGAGACACCCCAATCAAGAACTATGGGTGTCTATCAATCTGTCTTGATGCCGTGTTCACTGAAGTTTAATAGCACTTTAACTGAGTTTGCTAAGGATTGTAAGATGAGTTCACTATCCGTTGAAAACATGAAAGATATAGAGCAAACTAAGTCTGGACTCAGTCCTGTGGATAAAGTATTAAATTACTTATTGGACTCAAATTTAGATCAGTGGTATGCATTCATTTTATAATTACTTATATTTTTTTTGGAATTTTCATGCTTTAAGATATGATGTTTTGTCATGCATGTTCATAGTCAATTAGTCATTTGGTTTACCGAATGGCAACTCACAAGGGGCCAAATTTCATGCTTGAAGCCAAAAGAGTTGATATCGAGCTGTGTAAGTATTTATATTTTAAGCTTATATATACTTTCTATACATGAACTTATTATGTTATGTGTAATATGTTAATCCCACTTATAATTTGTGTAGGTCATAGATTATATTGCTTATGTTTGTTGGATTGGTTCAAAGTCTATTTCGAAAGAACCTAACCATTGGACATTTCCAGCACAATTTTGTGTATGTACTTTTTTGTACTTGTAAATAATAATATTTTAAGTATATTGGATTCATTGATATTCATGTAAATATGTTAATAAATTTATTAATTGTGGCCTACAACATATTTCGATGCTAGTTGTTCATTCAAGAAGGTCACCATTCCGATGATGATATTATAAAGGTGATATTTGGCCCAAGTCATTGCTTCTTAGGAAATGCAAGTAAACGCAAATCAATTAGTGTTTTCATGTTTGACAAAATATTAAAGCATTGGTTTCTAGCAAGAATCAACATGAAGCACTGCAAGATCTTGATTCTTGATTCCCTCAGTGATATGGTTTCGAAGAAACAAAGGGAGCAATTAGTCACAGTGATGGTCTAACTATTTGCTAAAGAACAATTATTATTATGGCTAAGATTTTTATAATGTCATTGTAGAATAATAATGTTTTGTTATCATATTTGTAGGTATTGAGACTGGAGACAATAATATCAAAATGGAGTAATAAAGGGATTAATATGACATATTGGGCTACTTCTTTCGTTTACGAATAGGTCGAATGGGTGCCACAACAACCTAACGGGTAAGCCATATCTAGTTTAATATGTAGGAAATCATAAGCATATTGTTCTATGTATTTCCTTCACATTATGAATGTTGAGCTGATGATATTTATTTAACAGCTATGATTGTGGTCTTTATGTGTGTTTATTTATGTTGTTTCCACATAGACTCATACATCCCCTAACTAAGATAAGGTAGCAAATAGTAAAATCTAATACGACATGTAACATTGCTGAAATTAATTGATGTAGTACTCTTGAAATAGGAAGAATCAATTGAGACATGAAAAAGGTTGGTGCTAAAGTTATTTGAGTGCGGGCATAACACAACACTATTTAGGTTATGATTCTATCCTAAATGTATCATAATTTGGATTGTTCACATCTACCTAATACATTTACATGATGATTATTTCAGGATGACAGTTGGCTTCGAAATATTATATGAGGACAGAGAATTTGTCATTGAGGCACCAAAATTGCATGGGTTACATTGAAAAATTTGATGATGTCCATAATTTCTAAGGTTGGTACTGAAAGAGAAATTGGAGCTAAAGAAAATCTAGTTTTACATGGCATTAAACTATTAGACAATGCATTGATGATCATATACAATGAAAACGACCTTAGGGCTGTCATTGATGTGTACCAGGAGATATTTAACGATGTTGTTCGTCTTAAATTAAAATTAGACACAAAATGCAAGACTACAAATCTCTTCATGTTGAAGCATCTATATCAAAAAAGAACTCCACTATCTTGGAAGAAGAGGAGCTCTAGCAAGGCATGCAGTCAACAAATATTTTTTAGAGTTACGAATCAAATTTTTGTTATAGTAATTTGAATTATTTTGATAGTTGTGTTTCTAGATTCATCATAAAATGAACTGAATCTTTTTTTCGTTCAACCTGATATAGCGTGCTCATTTTCTTTTCTCATATTGTTGGTTTTGCTACTAGTTTTCTAACTTTTGGATGTTTTAACTTTAAGTTTTGAATTCATCTGGAAAAAACTCACTGTTTGTGGTTAGTGCTAGCTGGAGCATTTTGTGATCTAACCATGGAAATGATCAATTTGGTATTGAGAGATGTGCTCAAGTTTTACTAATGCAAGATGATAATTTTGTTGTGTTGATGAAGGAAAAGCATTATCAAGACACAAAGTGATTTGCTTCAAATGTGCTTCTTGATGGCATAGTCAGGTTTTGAAGCAGGAGAAATCCTTTACATTTTGAAGCAGCTACAACTTATATAGAGGTGTTATAATTCCAATGTTTCTTCTGGTTGCTTTTAGTTTTGACTGCTACCATGTTTATAAATATGAAATACATGAAACACATGAATTTAACTTGGCATTATTCTAGTTTGAAGAGAAATTTTATGAAGTATGCACTTTAGCTCTAGGGAATGGCCATCAATTTCTCGTTATGGCATTGAAATGTTCAAAGTTACTGTAGAGATATTACTTATTGTGGTTCTGTCAAGACTTAAGATGTGTAACGTGATTATTTTGTTCAGCTCGACGAATGGACGAAACTTCTGGTAGATTTCTAATGGTTCATCTGTTTTACCAATAGTGTTTTTAATACATGTCACACTTTTCCTTTTAGAATGTAATTGCAATGTCCCTTCATGGTTGCTAGATTGCCCATGGTGGATAATTGTATGTCAGGGTACAATAGCTACATGTTTGCTTATGGACAGATAGGTGTTGCTAAAGCTTTTTGTTGGTCTATATATACTTACTGTTTTTAAAACAATCACAAAATCTTAGTAACTCATTGTAGACAGGTAGTGGAAAGACGCATACTATGATGGGTGAAATTGATAAAATGGATGGAAAGCTCAATGATGATTATGGCATTACTCTCCACATTTTTGAGTTCTTATTCACTAGGATCATGAAGGTTAATGGTTATAATATTTGCTTATTTGAATCTTAATTTTTCTATCCTTATATGTTAAATATTGATTTTTATGACCACCTCTAAGGAAGAAAAGAGCATAAAACATGAGAGATTGACATACAGCTGCAAATGTTCTTTTCTAGATATATACAATGAACATTTAACATATCTTCTTGAACCTTCATCAACTAATCTACAAGGAATTTGAGTTTTCATTAGATTTAATCAAATTACTTTGTGGATTTGCTCCAAAGAGTCAACTGAAACTCATATTCTATCCTTTTTGATAATATTGCTCAGAGAAGACTTGAAAAAATGGGTATATATTGAAAACCTTACAGAATATAGCATCACAACGGTTGATGATGTGTTGAAACTTTTGCAATAGGTGATTCACAAAGTTAAATATTCTTGATGTATAATATCTCATCCAATGGAAACTTGATTGATCTTACTATATCTTACATAGGGGGCTGCAAATAGGAAGATAGATGCAACTCATATGAACAATGAGAGTAGCCAATCCCACAGTGTCTTTACTTGCATTAATGAAAGCTAGTGGGAGAAGGATTCCATCTCTTACCTTAGGTTTGGAAGATTGAATTTAGTAGATCTGGTTGGTTTTGAGAGGTAATGGCCTGCATCATGGACAATAATCTTATTTTGGTAGATGATACATTGAAATAAGATTTTAACTTTACTAGGTAGAAGAGCTCAGGGGCAGAAAGAAACCATTTAAAAGAAGCTGCAACTATCAATTAGTCTTTATCAACTCTTAGGTAACTTTTACTTCCATTAATGAATTCAGTTTGCAATTTCTCTATACGGACTTGTAGACATTTCTTTTACCATAAATGTGTTAATTGTATTAATAGTTGCTTCGTCTATTTGAGACGATAGTAACCAAAGCTCTGCACATTCCTTGTGCACTTGTGCATACCTGCAATATTGTGGGTTCTCAAAAGGAAAAAAGGAATGAAATTCCTTCCTTAATTTCACTCCAATGTCCACCGTCCATCTGTATTTGATGATTGGGTAAGGAATTTTTGTTTGTTGCAAGTACTTCAAAGCAGAAATTATGTGTCTACATGAGATTCTGTTTGATTCGAGCATTAAGCATTAACGGTAAAAAATTCATTCAGTCCAATTGATGATCAAACAACAAATATTCACGAAATGTTTGTTGTAAGGAACAAAATTGATGGTGAAAATTGCATCATCTTCATTTATTACCTCTTGTAATATGAGTCCTTGCTCAGCAGCAATATCATCTTGTACTTTATCAAAACTCTTTCTTGCGTATACGGTTGTTGCATGGTTCTCGAGGCTGCTTAGCACTTCGGATTTCGAAGATGATGTACACCTTTCTGCCGCTATTTGGTTCTCTAGGAATGACACTCTCATTTTTCCAAGGCAAGTGAGAAAATGCTTAAGAAAGTCACATAAATTTAACTCAGGATCCATGTCTAGCTTGAAATAAGAGTTCATCAACTCTGCTCATTGCATACTCGTCATTGTAGGCATGAAATATCTATGACAATAAGTGTCACTCCAAGACTCTTTATCCTTGTAAACATCCAAAACCCAATGATGATTTGCAATGCCATGCTTCTGACCCAAGTTTTGCCAAGTAATTTCGAAATCTTCAACATTGTAATTTGTAGTGATAAGGTCCCCAGAATCTGCAACAAACTAATGCTTTCCAATATTTCAAAGTGCATTGCGCTCTAAATGCCAACTGCAAATCCTATGTTTGCTTCGGGATATGCGGATTTGATTGCTACACGCATTGCATATCTTGGTCAGTTACAACACATAAAGGTACACGTCCATCTGCTTGTTTAAATTGTTGCATCAATCAACAATATGACTCAACTGTTTTGTTGTACAATATTGCTACCCCAAACATATGTTTTAAAATGATTGTCGACACCACAAAGCATCACAAGTGAAAATCGGTATGCATTGGTTTTATATGTGCTATAAAAAAGAAGCACATCACCAAACAACTTGAATTGCGCATAAAACATCCCATCAATCCAAAGCAACCTAGTGAGTATGTTTTTATCTTCTAAAGTAAAGTCAAATACCAAGTCTTTGTGATGGATTTGTAAGTCTTGTAACAAACCGATTGTAGTTTGAACATCCCTATCCCTAGTACTCTCTATTGTCTGCTTGTAAAGAAAATTATATCCATCCTTTCTTTTGAATGATAACTTTTAGGACCATCTTTAATGTGCTCTAGATAATTCATAGCTTTACAAGCACTGATTCCAAAGCCCGTCAACCACTCAGGAGTGTTTTATGCAGATTTGACATGAACCTTAATTTTCAAGGGAAAATATTTTAGAGTTTACAATTAATTACAACATGATGAAAACATAATAAAATAAGTTGAAGTAAATAAGTTAGCATCTCTATTGCAAATAAAACATTTCAATGCCTTTGGTCATTTCACAATGCAAATGCAAAACTATCAAACGTGAAGTCGTGTTCAAAGACAACAATTACCTATTGCATTTCAAAAGGCTAGCTGTCTCATCCGTTGCAAGTGGATGGTTATGGTGTTGAATAAACTACATTTCAAAAGGCTAGCTGTCTCATCCGTTGCAAGTGGATGGTTATGGTGTTGAATAAACTTAGTCACTTTATAAAGGCCGTCTGTTCTGTCATGCTCTACTCGAAAGCAAGTCTTAAATCCACATCGAAGATTAGGCATTACGTGTCTCCGACGAACATAACCCTCATTTGGAGATTGACGAAATCCTGCAAAGAAACAAACCCACTCCCGATTGCTTATATATTATGCTTGTTAGTTTTCTTGCTATACCTACAAATATCGAAACCTAAATCTCTTCCATAATTAACATAGAAAGAATCCGCTTCTTCATTAGTTTCGAAAACTAACTGCAATACATTTCTTGGGCCCATAACATTGTTCCTTGATTGAGATGTAGCAAATTAAGTGTCATTTGGATTACAATTAGCTATATTTTTGCAACATATGTGGATTTAGAAGATTAAGTCCATCATACACGTTGGCACAAAAAATCTTCATATTTTTATTGAGAAGATCTGAGCAATTATATGAAGGTTAAGTTGTCTCCCTATAAAAAATACTTACTAACTTTTAAGGCCAATCTTGTTTCGGTTCTTAAGAATTATTATGAATTGAGTTATGTGCTAAATTAATTACATTCTGAAAATGGAAAATAGTGTTATCCTCCTGGTCTATTGTAGCCATAGATATACACATGCCTTGTAAGAAGAGAGTAACATCATGACCATTACAAAGGTGATGAAAACATAAACCGGTTTATTTGAAAAGGTGATTGAAAATGATACTCTATGTACATATCAACCACCAGAGTACCTTGCTTCTCAGAGTTTAAAGTTTCTTTTGTGATGGAAGCTTGTTTTTATTGGATTGGCTTCCCTATTTGTTTCACAATTCAGTTTCTTCAAGAGAGAGAGAAGAAAAAGAATGCACACAATTTCCTTAATTGAGTTGTATTTACCTCCAATATTAAGAATCGAGCCAACAAAGCCGGTATATGATAATAGAGCCAATTCAAATTGGTTGGAGGCCACAGCCCACATTATATGGTACAAACATATATTAATTATTGGGTTAATTACAATTTACTATATTTGAAGATTAGGATATTATCAATCACTATTCTCGTGGTTTAAAAATTATGAATTAACCCCCATAATTTTATGAAATTACCCAATCATCGAAAAAGTGTCAAATGACCATTTTGACAGGCATATTCTGTTAAGGTAGCTGTTGGTAATTTTATAACCGCCAAGGGTAGTAAAATATATTCATCCCAAGAAAATATTATCTTTTTTTTGTAATTATTTCCCAAAAAAATTAAAATTATTTGTAATTATTAAAGATAATTTGTTTAAAAACATATTTTAAAAATTATTCTCTTAAATGATTTTATGTAATGCTTTTAATTTAATATTTTAATATAAAGAATATTACAAATAATTAAAATTATTTCTGTAACTATTTTTTCAAAAACAAATAAATTTTTGTATAATTTTCTTTATTGTTTTCTGTAAATTTTTCCTATAATTATTTTTCAAGTAATTTTATGTAATTAATTTTCTATACTTTTTTTCAAATAATTCCAACATAATTTCTAATCATATTTTAATATATATTATATAAAATACTTTTAATAATTTCTTAAAAAAACAATTATAGAAAATAATAATAGCAAATTTATATTGAAAAATTATTTCAGAAAATTAATCTAGGAAACAATCTGTTGCATTACATTCAAAAATTGAAACTAAAAACCTCGAAGGAATATGATATTACCAAAAAAAAAAAAGAAAGAAAAAGAAAAAACTCCCCTACGAGATATCATGATTACAAGGGACAATTTAGTCTCTAAAATTACAATGGCTAAGCATAGGAGTAGAATAGGAGGTTCAATTAAAAAAAAATTATGATGTCATCATTTTCTGTCAAAAAAATAAGGGAATTTACGATTTGGTTAGTTTTTAATTTCCTAATCTCCAAATGTAGTAAATTGAAGTTATCCCAATAATTAATGTATGTATCTCTATCATGTAATGTGGGGTATGATATTTTATTTTTTAAACCACAAGGGTTGTGGTTGATTCCTAATCTTCGAGGATTGTAAAATATACTTAACCCTATATTATTCTCTCTGACTTCATTACTCATTGAAGGCCTTTATACTAGAAACAGAAAGAGAAGGTGCTTGTAGATGTCACAGTGGCAAACGGTGCAGCATGAAAGCTTCCTAATGCAGCCATTTCACTAAAATATACGTATTTCATTCTTACACGAGAACCTCTTACGTGTTTGGATATATGCAACATTTGTAGTAAAAACTAGATAGTAAAGACAGGAGATTGGCCTTGTTGATCATTAGAACACCAAAACCAATTTTTAAGTTGGAGGCAATTCTACAAAAAGGGGCTGCAAGGGCATGATTCACTGTGGCAACCGCTCATTTATTTTGTCCAATTTCACAAATGATAGAGTCACTACTATAGTCACACAGTGATAAATTTTTTATGCGTAACAATCATAAGGACAAGCAATGATCTATGCGACGAACCAAGGCTAACAAATCTGACTTCATTAAAACATGTCAAAGTCTTGAAGTTTACCCCAATATATGCAAGTACTACTGTCGTATATAATAACTTGCAGATGGAAAACATGGTTGTAATTATCTTGAAGTCGATTGAGGAGTTTTGAGAGAATAATACCTTATAGTTTTTTCTTTTTTCCTATCATTCATGCAACTTTTCTTGAAAGATAGTCACTCTGTAGTTTGAATTATTCTGCACTAAAGCCACAAGAGAAACAGATAAGATATGTTACAATTGTAAACTAGACTTGAGACTTCAATGAATCTGCTGTATAATGGGCTGGGAGTTCACATGATTCTTTAATTCCTCTATTAGATATCACTATCAGTCTTTAAAATAATCTCAGGCAACATATCAAATCCTAATGCAACCATGAATTCAAATGCTGTCAATAAATACAATCAACATGATTCTAAGTTTAACATGTTAATCTTGTGGCTATAAGTTCTACTAACTAGCAACAAAGATGCAAAAGGGTAGTCAATAGGCAAGCAGCTTAACTAATATTATTCACAATATGTTAAAGGGGATTTTAATTCACAATGGACAGCAATGAAGATGCAAAAGGGTAGTCAATAAGCAAACAGCTTAACTAATATTATTTGATTAATGCAAGAAAATCTACTTTAATACAAGCAGCGTGAGCATCAGCTGGTGAAACTTACCTGATATTGGGAGATATAATTAAAACAAATCTTATGGCATACAATGTCACCTCAATATCCATAGGAATCTACTCGTTGTTGTATCATGAATTGCCAGTCTAACATCTAAGCCTACTCGAATTCTAGGTACTTATACATAATCTCAACATACCCTTTTGGATAAATCAAGTATCTGTTTTAAAGACTTTTCAAATTTGATCAGACGGGTATGAAAGTAACAAAAATTTGCATGAAACAAGCAATGCCTCCCACGACAGTGTGTCCCAATGTTTACTTATTTTATTTTCCCTAGCATCTTAAAGAATCATGTTATATGTTAATAGAATCATGTTGACAGTATTTCGCCACAAGATTTACATGTTAATAGTTTTAGGAATAGTGACCCCGACTAACATGATTCTAAAACTATTACCATGATTCTAAGTTCTTATGGGTCGTTACTTAGCCACAAGATTAGCATGTTTTCTTATATAATATCATCATTTTAAAGAATCCAAGTTCCCTACATATGCAAAGTACAGCAAGCATCATACAACAGCTACAAAAGGTGGGAAAGGGAGGAATCACCGGCGTTTAACCCAAGTGGAAAACAAAAAAGAAAATTCAAAAAAAAAAAGAAGAGAAATTCGTTGCATAAATTGGATTTAATTCGCTGCAAAATTGGGGTGTAATTCACTTACAATTCATCAGGAGATTCTCAACTGGATCAACATTGTTGAGTATTTGGCTGAGAAGGGAGAATTGGAGATATCCTGTTTATCGAAGGCTGACAGAGGGAGACTTCAGCAGTTTCACCTTCTGCGATCTGATATTTTGCTTCTTCTTTGAGATTTTGGTTCTTTAGGCTGGGTTTGGAGAAATATCTTTTAAAAAAAAAAAAACATCTCAACAGTAATGCAAATGGAGGAGTGAAATCCAATCTTGAAAAATGGAAGAATTGCTGGCGTTACCCTTCACCATGGAAGAGGAGATTTCTTTTGGTGGAAAGTTTGGGTGCATGCATACGTGATACAGAGAATAATTTCCAAATTTATTATTTTCTTTTCTTGTAATTTTTACAATAATGCCATGTATTTTAATTTAGAAAACAACATTAAGGCATAAAATGCAATACAATAAATAATTGTAATTATAACAAAAATTAATTGTAAATTAAGTGTAAAGGACATGTGGCACTTATTTAAGAAATATCTTATATAAGGGAGGTACAGTAAAACCTCACCCTAGACAAACTCTTGTTTCTAATTGATTAAAAATAACAGATAATAGTTTAAAAAAAAAAGACAGAAAAGAAAAGAAAGAAAGAAAATGAAAGAAATTATGAAAACACCACAAAGGAACATATATAAATATATGTAAAATGAATTAGACATGGAATGATAATGGCGCAGGAAATGCCGATCCTTACTGGGGACTCATCCTGCTTGGGATGGAGATGGGGAACAAATCAAGGACAGGGATTAGGAAGGAGAAAATTTTTTGCATCCTATTGGAAAAAATTTATCCCCGCCCCAATTTCTGCAATGGTGCTCCTAAAAATCACATCCATGTCCTGTTCTCGTATCCCTGCAAATTAAATTACTTGTTTTATACTTTAGTAAAACACTCTAATTAGTTTTAATGTTATTCTAAGAGCAAATATGGAATAACCTTCTTGTCTGACCCTAGTTCTTGGTCAATAAGTAATAAGATCCCATTCTCACTGCTAACCTTACCTAAGTATGTTACAATAATTTGTGAACATGGAAAATGATTGAAACACATACCAATTGGAATTTAGAAAGGTTGCATAAACAAACGAAAAAAAAAAAAGGAAAGAAAAATCCGTTAAGTAATTAATCAAAATGACATGTATGTAAAATTACTACAAATACTTGTATATATTTAAAATAACAAATGAAATGTATATATTTAAAATAACAAATGAAACAAAAAAAATGATAAAAAAAATTGATTTGTATGTTTATTTATTATTTATTATTTTTTTTACTTAGGTTGAAATGTGACAATTGTGGATGTATAATTTGTGAAATTTCTAGGGATAATTACACTTTGCCATCCAAATAATGTCGTTTTTGTACTTCACTTACCAAATAATTGATTATTACCCAACATTTAGAAAAAGTGCACTTTACCATATCAACTTATTTTTAGTAAAATATTTTTACATATTTTGTCTCAATTCAAATGCCACTTACAACTTAATAGACATTTTGGTCTTTCAAAGTGATAGGATACCTAGAACTGTAATAGGCTTGCTCATGAAGTTGCTCAAATTGAGAGGTCTGGTATCATGGCTGCATGCCATCTCCCTCCACATCTCCAAAACATTGTTTGATGTTCAATTTAATAAAATTTGCCCGTTTTACTTCCCAAAAAAAAAATGAAAATAAAAAATGATAGAATACCCTTTAAATTGTAATCAACATTCGAGTTGGGATGAAATATCTGGAAATATTTTAATTCATTTTCGGTGGAATATTGTCAAATATTCTGTCTTGATTCGAATGTTAATTATATCTTAAAGATTATTTTGTTTTTTCAAATAGATGGAATACCCTTTAAGTTATAATTGGAGTCCAAATCGGGATGAAATATTTTAAGATATTCTACTAAATATGAGTTGATATGGTAAAGTGCAACTTAACTAAAAGCTTGAATGGTCGATTAAGTCGAGAAAAAGTTTGGTAAGTAAAGTGGAGAAATAGCCATAGTTCGGATGGCAAAGTGTATTTATTCCTAATATCTATAATATGACTATTATTTTTTAAAACAAATGCTTTTGTTATGTCAAATAAATCCATTTTCTTTTCTTTTATCTTTTTCTTTTTTGCATTGGACCCATGTAATTTAACTCGTTTGGACTCACTAGACACTACATACCCAACCCAACGCAAACTTAACGACCTGCCCATCACTCGCTAAATTCTAACTAACTTAACAAACCATAATAAACATCTGGGAATTAAATTGGAACTATACGTATTGATATTTGCATTCACTTTGTTGTAATTGACAAAATTATTTATTAGTTTTGAGAAAATATTTTATTTATAGTAAATAATGCCTTTCAATTTTTTTTTTAATTTAATATTTCGGGAAAATATTATATACCAGTTCCTATTATTAGTCCATGCAAAAATCTTCCTTCAATTGAGACTTATCTTTTATTTTAGTTCTAAATAATATTTTTAAATTTTATTAAATTCTCATTGAGATATTTTGTAGTGAACTAATGACTACGAATTTATAGTTTTAATGTAAAATAAAATTAAATACTAAAAATTCAATTCTAAAAGGATTGAATAAGCTTTTAAATTTTATGAAATAAATTACTTAGTTCTAGGATGCCCTAATATTTTCACTCGCATAAGTTTTTCCAAGAACTCTAAAATTCAATCAGTATTAGTTTTTTTAAAATCTTTCTCTAACATTAAAACTTTAGTAAACGATACTTATAAACTAACATTTATTGATTTACTATCAGATATACAAATGCAATGATATATATATATATATATATGGTTTTAGACAATTGCTTAGAATATTATAGAAAGAAAGCTACAATTAAATAAAAAACTTTGTTTTAAATCATTTCAATCCACTATAAGTGACACAAGAAATATTTTCACTACAAATGATTATTGAAGTTACATTTATTTCAAAAATATGAAGTTATTTTTATTAACTAAGGACAATTTTGTGAGTTGTCTACAAACAAAATTAAAATGAAATGTGAATATCACTTTTTGGAGTGTGAATATCAAACAACCTAATATCACTCAAACTCAAACACCCTCTGGCTACCATTTCTATGGCAGTTTGGCTTCCTCCCGAGGATCTTTTCTCCTTTGTCATATTTTTGTCTTTACTCTCTCACCACAACCCCCTCCCGTACATC
>JACFYI010003556.1:16152-33678 GCA_014898755.1 Handroanthus guayacan | reverse complement strand
TAAAAATGTCATTGAGCTAGTAAAAACTATCTAATCAAGAGCATGAAACACTTATTTGGGACATAAAATTGGGCGTGGTACTTAAAAGCAAAGTGACAATAACTGTAACAATACATTGCATAATAAACAGAGTATAAACAAATGTATCACATCTTACAAAAAAAGTCAAGGCGCGTTCAAGTTCTAAGGGACACGTAGAGAACAGAATCACCCCACCTAAGGTGAAAAAAGAAAAGAAAATAGTTACATAACAAAAAGTAAGTTCTTGTTGACTTGGATTGGCACTAAAATTTGGGAAAACAATCAAGGTTAACATTTGAATAATTTTGTGACATAAAATTTCCACAGTGAATTAAAAGGGACTGTGGAGCTATTGATACCATCCCCCTAGACCTTCGTTTGTACTATGTTGCCTGTGTCAATCGATCATAAAATTCACTTCGTGTATTTACGTTGCCTAAAAACTCCAACTTTAAACTATGTTAGAGTCAACGTGCAATATCTAATTTTGTCGTATAACCCAATGTTTGCTCCATCTCCCAACTCAATTTTGATGCAGCTTCATCATGCATTGGAACATAATCCTGCAAAAAAAAAAATAAGATTCTTTATGCTATTTCTGTTTGTGATGAAAAATTTCATCACAAAAATTAATTATGCGACGGGCTCTAATTCCATCATAAAACTAATAATTAAAAAGACATATTCTAACACATTTATGACAGATCAAAATTTATCACAAAACTATATTTCTGGTTGATAATTCTGTTAGTGACGGGAATAGTTTCTTGTATGCATAAGAGAAACGTGATGGCCTGTATACAATTTATTTATGTGCACTCATTACATTACATATTGGTAGGCAAAAAACTGAGATTTTTTTGTGCGTGAATCATGAGAGCTCACGTGACAAGTGAATTAATTATGAATGAACCTAGGTTGTATTTTGGACCAAGTGTTGAGAGCCCACGTGTGGAGATGGGGGCAGGAAAATTCAAGAAACTGTGTTTGGACAGTGTTGTACCTCAAGCCTAGACATGAGTTCATGGGCAGTCTGGGCAGATACAATAATGTGACGGGCAGATGGCGTTATGAAGCCCTCATCGACAGCCTTGTCTATGAAAGACAATAGTGAGTTGTAATACCCATCAACGTTCAGCAAGCCCACCTACCATATTCAGATTAAGGGAGAGAGAGGGAAAAAAAAAAAAAAAATCAGAATGCTTTTTCTTTTTTGTTTTTATGGTAGATATTATAAATGATTTTGGAAGAAAGTATCATGCACTTCATTTATGGAATTACAAGATTTTTCTTTTGAGTATTTGTGTATGATTTGAAAAATCATGTAAAATGTTCGACAAATTATGTCTACAGTCACTAAAAAATATTAATAATAAAAAATTAAGTGATAATATGAATAATATTAATTATGTCTTGGCATCATATAGATATGTATCAAGTGAAAGTAAAAAGTATTTTTTGTTATAATAACAATGATAGGAATTAATGTTTTGAATATCTGACAAATAGTGATATATGTATAGTAATAACCTAATAATAATTTTTTATTATTATTATTATTACTGTGCGTGTCACTATTTATTAATAGTAGCAACTTAAATATAATTATTTCCAATATCAAAATAATAGAAACTACTATTATGACACAAGAGAAATTTTTGTCTAACATATGCAATAATATCACTTAATAAATATATATATATATAGATATATGATGTATGCCATATTGAACTTCAAATGTATAATGAGAAATTGAACTCCACTCCTCAATTGTAACACACAATAATAAAGTGGATTTCCCTTATAATAACTTCATATCCCTACTCTTCTTAATATCCCATCTTATCACAATTTTCAGGCATCTAATTCTCTAAACAGTCTCTCTAATTCGAGCAATCAATTACTCTCCTACTTTTTGTCTGATACATTCATCTGATCAAAGTCATCCATTACTGTGGGAGAATAAACCGGTGCTCTTAATAATTGTTGGTATCATAAATCGAAGAACCACTTTCAGTTCATTTTATTGTCATTCTAATTAAATTTCTAAATTAAATCCTTAAATCGCTGTTGGACCGCATTAATATATATTCTACAGTGAGTGATGATGAAAAATGAGTAGTGTAAAAATGATATCATTATTACCGGTTTGTCATGGATTCCGAGTTGAGCCCAAGTAATGACTTCTAGCAATTCCTCCAATGTACCATACCCACCTGTAAAAGCAGATATGGACTAGCTATCAATATTTCTTTCTTTGTTCTTCTTTTTCTTTCTTTCTTTCTTTCTTTTTTTCTTTCTTTTTTCTTTTTTCCTTCCTTAATAAAAAGGTTGAGCCCGAAGAGTATAATGTGACTATCCTAACTAAAAGAACTCAACCGCTGTTGAATGATTATTTCACCAAAACTTACTGTAACTAAGCCAAACTTTGTTATTGCAGTCTCACTAACATACTAGTGAATAAAACTTAACTTTTTATTAGACCAGTATTATGGATCAATCATTGTTAGTTAATAATACACCAAATTCTACGTTCTCAGTAAAATTTGAACCTGAATATTTAATACAGAAGTAATGACATTTCACTATCACACCATCATGTTAGTGGTGAGAAGGCATCAATTTGGTTACTTGGCCACACAGCCAATAATGAATTTCCAAGTACTAATAAAACAATTTGTCTGTACGATTTTGTTGAGTGCTTCCACTAGACTAACATGTGTACATAAATACTCCAATTAATAATTAAATTTCCAGTACGTCCTGAAGGCAACTTGAGGATATATAAGATAATCATAACAACTCCATCTCTTACAATCAATCATCAATTCACCACAAAAAAGAATAATAATTACCAGGCAATGCTATAAATGCGTCGGCTTGTCTGGCCATCTCTGCCTTCCGCTGGTGCATCCCGGACACTGCTCTCACTTCTCCAACAGGATCTCCTGTTATCTGCATAAAATTACAATTTTGCCCCTCTCGTCAGCTGATTATCTTTTTTTCTTTTTTTTAACCTCTAAAATAAAATAATATTAAGACTTCTTTATTTTTAGGTGCCACACATTACCCCCATAAAACTTTTAATTTTATGAGGTCAACATTAATTAGCAAAGTTGAATATGGGATAAGTCAGGAGGCCATGGGGGATTACTCTAACTAATACATAACTAATTGCAGGGGATTATGACTCATTCTACAATCTCATATAAATATAATAAAACCCTTTTACCCACTTTAAGCAATAGAATGCCCATTTTATTTTCTCTCAAGTTTGTCTTGATTATGTCCAAGACAAAATTCCGGCCTCAAATTTATTGCTATGTTTGTTAATTCATATTCTTTTCCCATATGGTTCGAATCAAATTAAAATTCATTTCATCTCATATTCCTTTTAATACATACATATATATATGACAAGTAAATCCATTAAATATAATTGTGAAAAATATTTATTTATGGATGCAATATATTTGACATGCATTCACAAAATGAAATACGAGATAAAACACATTTTGATATAAAGGATTCAAAATGCTGGCATGTGCATTATAAACTATATTAAATTAATTACCTCTCTGGGCATTAGAGTCCTCGGAATCACCCTGCGATAAAAGGCAGCTCAATCTCAGACAAAGGAAAAAAAAGGGAACATTAATTAAAAGAATATCTGCAAAAATCGCAGAAGTTCATAAAAATATTTACCCTAACACGTGGCGGCCACCATCATACACAGCTTGAGAGACCAGACCCATCAACCCGATGCTCCCACCTCCATAAACCAAGTCTATGTTCCTCTCAACCTGCCCACATAATTAATTAATTAATCGTCTTCCATAATTATAATATAAATAATTACTATCTTCACATTTCTTGGCTTAACATCCAGTACTATTTACCAAATTATTATACGTGCAATTACCAACCTCAATGAAGAAAACATTAATTCCACGTGAATCTTGCATTAATTAATCCAGACAATAATCATCCTCCTCAATTATATGCTTAATTACACCTTAATCCAATAACAAATTAATAAGAAAAATTAAAGAATTAATTACCATTTGTTTGGCAAGCTGGATAGCTGCAAGCTGATAACTTGGGTTCTTCCCTGGGCTGCTGCCACAGAAGACACATATCCTCTTGAATCTTGATGTTACTGTGGGCTGCTGCTCCAGGCTAATATTTTCCATTCAGACAAAACACTTAGCACGAACTATGTATATATGTATGTATATGTATATATGGATCTCTGTCTTTCTTTATTACCAGACTGTTTGTGTGCTCTCGGGAATTGAGAAAGAATATGAAAGGAATGAATTAAGAGACTGGTACTTGGGTTACTAAGTGGTCTCTTTTATATCCAAATGGCCATGGCCTTTCCCATCCCACCTGGACACCTGGCACTTTTTTTTTTTTTTCCTTTTTCTTTTTCATTTTTTTATTTATTAAATATTAAATTTGGGATAATTAATTTGTGTCATTTTCAATCTAAAGCTTACAGAGGCAGAGCAGCTAGAAAGACAGGACAGTTTCTTTTATGGTTATTTTTTAATTTTTTAATTTTTTTTATTTTTGCCCCCTCTCTTTTTTTAGTTCATACCATTTTGAATTTATGCTTTATGTATGACTCATTTTTTTCTTTCATCAAACTATATTTTAATTGGTTGGTCCATGTGAGTTCATCAAGGAATAAGTTCTTTTCACTTTGTTATCCTTAATTATAAGTTCTATATATGATCATTTCTTTTTTGATGTATATGAATATATATATATATATAAATTATTGCGTATTGTTATTCTTGAGACATGCGTCAAGAAATATTGATCTTGTGCAAGAATTCTCTCGATTAAACATAACTAGAAAATTGATACCAAAGCAAAATTGCATTTAAGTGGGTTTTTAGGGGTAATTATCTCAAAAATCCAAATAATTCCATAAACATTCTCTATGCAAGTCGACCTCCTAAACTAGGATCTACTTGTAAACAATTAGGTTTCGTTAATTTTTTTATCAACTGAACTAAATTCAAGGGTATTATTATAATTTACTAAGTTATGAAAAATGATTTTATTATTTAGGTTAAGTTTAAGGGGTTGTTGACATAATAATCTTTGTTCTTATGTTTTATTCCTTGTTTATCATCACACGTGTAAGCAGATAATTTTAGGAGAAGCTATATCTACACTATAAGGTGAATATCGCACCATAATTTTTTTTTTCTTTTTTTGCTAATTGAAGAGAAAAAATAAATAAGATTAATGTTGTCAGCCCATCTAACACTGAAATAAATTATTATTATTATTATTATTATTATAAACATTTTCCAATATGCGAGAATAATTGCTTCTTTTTAACAACAACCATTCAGTTTCAGTTTCAAGTACAAGAAGTCGTGAACGGCACATGACACTGTTTCCCGTACGTGCCGGCCCTCAAACTGAATAAATGTAATCAAGATCCAAAAAAAAATAAAAAATAAAAAAGAAAGAAAGAAAACAAGAAGGAAAAAGATAAGAGATGGATGCTTTAGGAATTTAATTACACCTTCAACAAGAGTGGGGGGAAAATTACAGACCTCATTTAGGTTTGGAGGGTATAATTGTAATGTTACAAAATTAGTTTTATTATATTTTTTGTCAACTAAATTAGAGATGTCAGCGACTCGGGTTTGAGCCACACTTGAGGAGTGTTGAAGGATCGAATTTGAGCTCAAGCTCGACGAGCTTATTTTCCCAGCTCGAGCTTGATCAAGCTCAAAATGTTAATTATTCTTGTTATTGATTTTTTTTTTAGAATTTATTTAATTTTTTATATTTATTATTCATGAGTGTATAATATATAATACATATTATATATAATTATTAGAAAATAAATAAAAATATAATTAAAAGCTTGCAAACATGTTTAAAATTATGAACAACTAGCTTTAAGCTTGAGCTCGGTTTATGATAAAGGTCGAGGTTGAGTTAAGTTTTACTCGAACTGGCTCGTTGAGTTTGGATCTTTCAATACAAACTAAACTAACGATAAGGTAAGTAACAATCATCATTTAAACCTGAAAAATGTTTTGATAATTAGATCAATCATTAGGATGTGTTTTGGTAATTATCCCTTTGAAAATATCTAATATGCAAGCGCTAAAACAAATTAAAAAAAAAATAAATTAAATATTGCGGTGACATGAACGCACTGCACATCGTACCACAACGTAGTTTTCCTTTCTTTGTTTTTTATTTTCCACAGCTTCAATCATACGTATGGTTTAAACATTAATGTAATGGGCCATGATATGGTGGGCCCGTGGGACCGAGTAGTGCGAGTTCAACGGCGTTGCGACGGTGGTGCACGTGCACTGGACTGTAGGCTACCCCTTAGATGGGCAAAGCTCCAAACGAGTCAGTGAAAAGGCCCTCAACCACACACCAAAACTTTAAATTCCTTCCTCCCACCGTCGCTTACGCGTTGAATATCTTCTTGCTAAACCAATTTGCTACTTATATGCATATTCCATATCATGAAGTATTTAAATGTTACATATTTATAAACTATTGACATGTAACAAGTTTTTCTCAGGATGGTCACAGGTCGATTCGAATGGTTCAAGTGAGTTCGAGGTGGGCTAAAAATTGAAATAAGGGTACTTAAAGAATTAATTTATCCGATTGGAATCTAGTTCATTTACTTTTTGACTGGATTGTTAAATGATAATTTAAACCCACACTTAGTTGAATTAAGTCATGTCAATCCAGGTCAACTTGATTTGAATCGATTGCCTCATTAAGCTGAAAATATACCAACTAACTTGCTCAGCTTATTTTACAAGAAAATGATGTTTGTAGAAAACAGAAGTTTTTAGTCTTTTTTCTATTGATCAAACAAATATTCATCAACATGATTACAAAATTAAAATGCACCTAATTATTTGACCAAAGTTGTTGCGTCAATCAGATCATATGAAATCCAAAAGCCATTTCCAATTCCTATTGATCATGAGAACATTAGTGCATAATTAAGTTACAAATCGATATTTAAATATTACAAGTTAATTGTCCCAATTCTCGCCATTCGTGAAAACATTACTAGTTGTGTTTTACCTTTTATTGGCAATTTGTAGGTTAATATATTAGACGTAGCAATTTTAAATAAACATTATAACTCAACACTTGTTTGACAAGAAAACTGGATTACCAACTTTTTTCCTGTTCAAGTCCAATCAAGTTGACACAAATAGGAATTCAAAAAAGAAAAGAAAAAGAAAAAAAATAGATTGGGTGGATCAATATTTTACGTTACATGAACAAGTCAATTTTTAATTTTGGATAACACAAGAGTCGGAACCTCTCTGAACTACCTGAACCAACTCAAGTTCAACCAAGTAAGAATTTAATCTTTTAGGTAAATCTCGTTGTTGTAATGAACCAATGATGCCGCATTGTTGCTATAGTTTAAGTGATTTAATTGGAAAAATTGCATTTTTAATCCCACAAGACAAGGGGTGTGCAATTTTAATCCATGCTTTTTGGCAATTCTAATTTACGTCCCAAATCCCATTTTTCCGTTAATTTAATGGAGACAATATGTTTTTCCGTTAAGTGCTTGCCTGATTTGCATTCTTAGTCCCGTGGATAAGAGGAGCACGCAAACTTAATCCCTAACTTTTTCTTTGTCAACATTCCACTTCAGAATTTTGGGTAAAATTCAATTTAATCCCTTTGAAAATCAAAATGTGCCAAAAAAGAAATCCCTTGTTGAAAAAAATATTAGGCTCTAAGACTCCCTGTAATTTGCAAAAAGATCCAATTTGCCTCCACACGCTAGGTAGCAAGGCTCAATCGCTTATTTTGCAACTAGTTGAGTTGTTCTGACGTGTATAATGATTGTTTTACTTTTTCCTTTTTGTACTCTATATACAAATACCAAACTTATGTTCTTTCTTCTTTCTTCTCACCACTTGAATTGATTTATTAATCACACAAATTGCATACTCAACAATATAAAATAATACAACATATTCAAATAATCAAATTAGAAAACAGAAAGCAAGTGTTTTATCTACAATTTTTTTCCCACATCACCACAAGTAAACTAAGTGTTTTATCTACATTTTTTTTCCCACATCACCAAAAGTAAACTAAGTATAACTTAGAAAAAAAAAATATCAATAAATATAGTATCAAATGGAAACACAAACGACAAAAAGCAATAAAAGTGCTCCATCTTCATCTACAAATAAAAAATAGAAAAACACTCATATTCATCCTCACACCGAAATTTAAAAATCTCATCTTCATCTTCATCCTGATAATTTTATATACTAGATTCAAGTATTTCAAACTTTATAATTTCATTGCTATATTTTTTTGCAACTTTAATAGATTGTTTAGAACTTCTAGCTATTAATTGATGGACTTCTAGATTTTGTATAAGTACTAATTAAATAAGTGACTGTATCTTAAACCATGGATAGAAACCCAACAAAAATTCAATTCATACTTTGCTAAAAAATTTGAATATTTCTTTTGACGTTACTTAGCTATGTTTCTAACTATGTAAAATTTCACATGTTCATCATATAATTAATTAGCCCCAGGCAATGATCACGACTATATAAATATTAGTTAATGGGTCAAAAATTAACTACTAATAATTAAAAAATTATTAAATAATCATTTTAATAATTTTTATTGCTAATGATTTTTTTTCCCCCAAAATAGCGAAAGTTACCCATATGAAATTGAAACCATAATTTGAAATTAGACACATTTATAAGTATAATCAAATTTCATTTCTTTAATAAAAATTAAAATTCTATGAATTAGAATATTCATTTTTCACATACCAAAAACTTTTCATAATAATTCGAATAAACTATAAAAGTTTTAAAAAATTTACAAAATGCAGAAGTACGGTTGTCACAAAATTTCATAGAAATATTGCATTTTTTTTCTCGACAGGAGATTTTTTTTGGCTCATTTTGATATTGACAGGGGGTTTAAATGCAATTTATCAAAATTTTGAACTTTGAAAACATCAAAGTTTGGGACTAAGTCTGTATCTCCCCTTATCCTATTGTACTAGAAATGCTAATCACGCAAGCAATTAAAGGAAAAGCATGTAGTCTCCATTAAATGCTGATGGAAAATCCGGTTTGGGACTCAATTTGCAACTTTTCTCAGAAATTGGGACGCAAATTAGAATCGCTAAAAGCGTGGGATCGAAATTGCATACTCCCCTATTCTGTGAGACTAAAAATGCAATTTTGCCGATTTTATTTTAAAGGTGTAAAAGTATAAAATGGGGAAAAAGCAAGGAAAACCCAAGTTATTTGCAAAGCTGCAAACACTTTCCAAGCTTAAAAAGGATAATTTAAAATCTTGCAGAGAAGTTAGTTAAGACTGGAAAGCTTATATTGTTGGCGACAGTTTACCAGTTGACATGGCGACTATTGAGGATGGATTTTCCGCGATAAAATAGTAGAGAACAACTCATAATTGAATGGGAGTTGTACGGATGAATTATTATTTCGTTACTTAGAAGAAATATATTTTGATAGCATTGACAATGAGTAGATTATTCAACGGTTCCAAATATGAAATCGTGTCCTAAATAATTATGAAATGTATATTTTTAATTATAATGGTAAATTTTTAATTTTCTTTCATATACTTATGAATGAGATTAGTAGATTTAATTTGCCATATAATTTTAACTTTTTCATTATATATATATGTATATATTAAGGATAAGTGCTCCCTTGACCTCCGGGTCCTAGCTCCTATTCTTGTCAAAGACATCCGAATGTCTGTTCAACCTTTCACTTTCGTATTCGAAATTTATGGATATTATTCATATATGAAAATATTCGAGTATATCTGTATTCGTATCCAATTTCTAAAATTCCAAATATGAATATAGTAATATCTGCATTCGAAAAATTATCTACATTTGCATATAATTTTATATATAATTATTTACATAAATAGTATAATGTATAGGTATTAAATTATATATAAAGATAAAATTTAAAAATGATACGTTCTTATAAAAAAAAATTTAAAAATGATGCGCTATATATTAAAACTTTAGACTATGTTGGAATATCTGAAATAATTTTACTCATGAATTTCAATTCTGGGCATTAATATGACATGATCAAATATTTGAAGTATCAGATTCGAATACCAGATTAAGATTGCGGATAATGAATACAATAATATTTAATTATATCTGTATCATAACTATTAAAACGGATATCGAATATCTGATCCATATTTGACAGATGCAGATACGGATACTTATTTTCAGTATTCAATAAAATTCGAATTCGAATATCTGCATTAAGATAATAACCGGATGTATATATGAATGTACTAATAATCACATCCAAATATCCGAAGTGACAAGCTTATTGGCTCCGCCGCTGATTATTAGCTCGTCAGCATGAGGTCAAATTTCTTAGTGCATGCCCACCTTAGATGACTTGTTAACCAATTGAATTAGTCATATTTTATCCGATTCTTCAAAATAAAATTTAGTTAATATTAGACTATGCGAACTGATCACGTTCATAAAGAAAATTAATACATATTCAATATTTTTTATTTCCTATTGTTTGTATGTGGAGGAAAAGTCGTGTGAAAAATGATTTTTAGGAAATGTAACAACCCAAGAAATTGCACACTTATAACTTCTCCTTCAACCACTACTAAAATACTTGCATTAATTTATAAGAAAAAATATTGATTAATTTGTGGTCAAAAATTTGAATCTTTTCTTATAATAATAAATAATTGAGAGCAGTGAAATATGAAAACGTAAAAGGAAAGGTACCGACTTTAAACCAAACATCTCTTGACAAAATGTTTGTCTGAATTCCTTTTTTTCTGTAAAAAGTTCAACAGGATTAAATTAAGGTGAAAAGAAACCCTAAAGTATATGTTTTACCAAGAACTGGGGGAATATTCCAGCTGAATAAATCCTATTCCATCTTTAGGAATATTTTACAAACTATAAACGTCAGTTTCTTTCTTTTTCAGATTGAAGCTTTATGGAGTTTAGGACTCTAGGACCGTTGAATTTTTCCTTCTTTTTTATCATAGAAATTGTTAATATATTCTTAAAAACAAAAGTAGACTCTTGTGATTTGTTTGGGTAGGTACAAGTCAAATATCTCGAATTTCTTATATCAACAACATGCTAGTTGGGAATCCTATAAATAGTTTGGAATATTAAATTTTATAAGTATGCAAATAGTAACTGTATTTACACTGCAACAAGATATCCCATCACTAACGGGAAAATTCACTACAAATATATGGATTTGTTACAAGTTATTTCATCACAAGTTCGTTAGTAAATGCTTTGTTAATTCTATGATAGAATTAATGTCCGTCATAAAACTAATTTTTGTATTGAAATTTTGCATCATAAATTAACTAAAAAATTGTTATGAAGTTTATTACAAGCTTGTTATCAAAGTCATTATACATACATATTTTGCTCATTTTTCAAATCCGTTAGGGATCACCATAAGTCCTTCACATATATCATTTATTTTTAATGAGATCATATTCGTCACAATTTTTTTGCTAGTGAAGGACTATTTTTTTGTAATGTTACTCTCAACTTTAATACTATACATTCTTTTTTGAGATCATGGACTAATTTAAACGTTGAAATAGTTTCCCTGATCAAATTAGATATATAGAGATGTTTTAAGAACATTATATATACCAAATTCAATATAATCATAATTATTTATATAAAAACAAATCAATGTGAAATTAATCCATACACAAATGATTATAATTAGAAGTGATTTAAAATCCTAAACTGTCTAAAATTATCAAAGATATTTATAAATAAAATTAAAGTCGGTGGGTCACTTGGATAAGGGTGTGCACGTGGTGGAATATGCGTCTTTACCAAGTCTTGCCTCCTTCAATCCAGCCGTGTCCAAAGATTAAAGCACCCTTAATTCTTTAATCTAATATTTTAGTTCTTAAGTTTGAATTATAATTTTGTGCTTTGAATTCTTTGCTTCTTATCCAATAACACGAACTTATCCCCCAAATTATCTAATTAAGATGCATGGTGGGGGTTTCCGCGTGTTTCATTGCAGGTCATCATATATTATTTTATTATTCTAAAAAGGGTTTATGGAATTAAATTATTAATTAACCTTTCTTGATTGTGTTTAGGCGTAGACTCGTTTTTTTTAAATTAAATGCTTTACATTCATGCATGTATATTATTACAAGGTTTTCAATCCCTTTACGATACTTATACTATGTGACTTTCTTACGCATCAATACGTGTAAAATATATTAGCGCGGTCCGGATGAAAATAACCTTAAATATAAAGTGGATGTTCACAGTAATTGTGGTTTTTTACATTCTACCTGTTGAATTCTTTGTCTCGACTCGAACTGATTTAGCTATTGAATTGCATTGCAAGAATTAAGCAACGTGTCCTAGTAATATGCAATCCCATATATCCTATAATAGTTTGAGAAATTACATTTCACAACCTCGCTTTGTTTTAGCAAATATTTCACCTCTTTTCAATCCTTGGATGAATTTGAGAGTCAATGACTTTTTGTTGGACCTAGCAACCATTACAAAAACAAATTACGTATTCATTATGGAGAAAGTGCTAGGAAATTAATTTAGAACCACAAATTAAGCTACAAGTGTTCTGCAACGTACAAGTTGCTTCGGATTCCGTCATGATTAGTTTCGTAGTCAAATCCGAAATAGATATTGACGTAACTGACTTTAACTGCAAAATTGATTTTGTAGCTAATAACTTTATTATTTAAAAAATTTACATTTGCTGTGGGATATTTGTGGCAGCCCTACCGATGAAACAAAGTTCCTAGCAAAATTTTCAAAGCGGATTCCTAATTTTTTGTCAGTGCACAATACAAGTGAATTAGGCATCTATCCATGTTATATTTTGCGAATATATGAGTCACGGTGAATAGCTTCGATCAAACTTTTGACTAGTACAACTTTTATATTCTAAAGAAAACTTAATTTTGTAATAATTATATATGTTGTGTCGCAATGTCTTGATTGTGGGGTTAAGAAAAGTACACATAGATGTCAAAAGAAAAATATTATATACCTTTAAGTGTAGAAGGTAGTAAGAAGAAAATAAACCTAACGCACATCAAAAAGAAAAGTTGGAATTATTGAAAGGAAAAGTTGGGTGAAGAATGCAGAAGGGGATAATATTATATATATATATATATATATTGGACGAATTAAACATTTTGGAATTTGCATGACCTTCCGGAGTCACAAACTCATATATCATTCCTCGCTTTTGGTTCGGTCGCTTGTATTGCTTTCTGTCAGCTTGATAGATGCATTCTCCACAGCCGAATTCTATGACTTTATGTGTGATCATCACGTAGGCCTGTCAATGGGTAGGATAATACCTTACTCATATCCAAAGAAATATCCATTGATATTTTATCATACCCATACCCTACTCATACTCATTGATGATTTTTTATCATACCCATACCCTACTCATATATCCATTAAAAATATTTTAATGGGTATGGGTAAGGTCTATACCTATAACTTACCATGGATATGGGTAGAGTCTATACCCATACCCAAATTTTATTAATCATTAATTAATGTAAAATTATTACTATCAAGATGAAATGTATATTAATAAATGTATGTGTAAACTTGATGCAAATAAACTTAAGAATATATATATATATATTAATTTTGTGCGAGAAATATACTAAATTTTTTTCAGTTGTATATTTGCTTGGTTTGAATATTTTTAGTCGTAAACTTGAATTAATTAATTATATATTTGCTTGATTTGAATATTTTTATATTAAATTAAAACATGTTCATTGTACATTTTTTTCACATAATAGTAAATTTAAACTAGTAATCGATAGATGATGCAGTAGCAAATTTAGCAGTAATAATTTCAGCAGAAGAGGTAATTTCAAACAAAAAACTGCTTTTATTGAGAATTCTTTAGAAGGTGTGCCATACATATTTGGTAAGCTCAATGAGTCTAGTTTCAAACAAAAAAATTGGTTCCCCGAAAGAACGCCTGCAGAACAAGTTACGGCTTCTTTATTAGAGGATACCAGTGATGCAATTTGGTTAAGAATATGAATATTTGAAAAAATATAAATGATCAAGGATGCTTTCATATAGGCCTGTCAAAAATATCTCATTCACAGGCCTATCATCGCGTGTCATGCATATAAACATCCAAAATATGAAATTAACATTAATTCGACAGACGATCCTTATATCTTTTTTACTAATTAATTACTAATTAAAAATAATTAATATATATGTTGTGAACTGATACTATAGTCTCGAGTCAGGGAAAATTACACCACCCTCCCTGACGTTAGGCGTAATAACAGCTAGATCCTCTCAGATTCGATATATTACAGCAACCTTTCTTGAGAAATGGCTCCATCAAGAAAAGCAACCAAAAGTTGCAAAATGACTTTGTTAACCTTATATATCTGAATGTTATTAAAAAGAACGAAAAATCCTTGAATTTTTTTTTTTCAAATTTCAAAGACAAATTTGCCCTTGTCATGTACAACAAAAGAGGCTTTTAGTGCTCTTTCACTTCCAAGTTCCAACACGCGCAAATTCTATACTCTTCACCAGTTTTCCCAGAGACAAAGAAGAAAGCTTATTCGCCATCTTTTCTCGTTCTTTCTCTGCTTTGCTAGTCGATCCTGGGAGGAAAATGTTTCTACATATAAGTTCTTCACTTGCATTTCACTTTTGTAAAGGTTCTTAGACCGTTAGTTGAAAAAAGGTACATGAGAACCTTGTTCTTGTGTGTTTCCACTACAAGAAACTGTGCATTTTCGTATATACAACATTCGTTCGGGAAGTTGTGTTATATATCGTCATTACTACCTAAATGTGTGGAAATTCTCTCATTCAGTTGGACCTATTTATTTCATGTTTCTTTTACTACTGTTAAGGTTACATGTGATTTCAACATCAATTAATATAGTCATTAATTTATGTTTAGCAAAGTTACTTTCTTATTATCAAAAACATTAATATATTTCTCTAATAATCTCGTTTTCTTTAGATTAAAATGAGAAAATTAATGATATATAAAAGCAATGACAGATTATTATTATAGTACAAATTGAAGATGGATTATTTTCTTGTTCAACCTAATATTAATATTCTTATGGTCAAAAGAAGGAAGCAGCTGCTATTCGCTGGCTTCTTGTTAGCTAGAAATATTATATTTGAGTTAATTCCATTCCATAGTTATATGGGTCTGATCTTTGCACTGTCCTAAAGTATATTCAATTTTCCTTCAGGAAATTAAAAGTGCGTCACCCGTGACGTCATAGTGAATGCATCCATTAATTAAAAAATCAAGAAGTATTTTGGTTTAAGTTATCCTTTATTTTATGGCATAATGCTGTTTTTATATTAGAGCAAAATGATTAAAAGATCTGAAGTTAATTACCAAATGCACCCTAAAGTTTGGACATTCTGTTAAAAATGAAATTAAAAAGAATAAGTATCTTTTGAAACTACAAATATCCTCTTAAGGGTTCATTTGTCTTGTAGATCTCATTGGCCATTATCATCATTACAAAAATTTAAGAGAGTATCTATAAATTCCAAAGATATATAAAGTTAGAGAACTTCTTTTTGTAAATAGGACAAACTTGAAAAGATTTCAACTATTAACCCCAATAAAAGTTAATTGATGCCAACGATATATTATACAGGATGTATCTTTATTGAATAATGGGTTTGCTTGGGTAATTTTAGATCAGCTGTGCTTTCAGCCTGAGAATCATATTCAAGACATTCAAGAAGATAAGCCTATAATAGATCACAAGGTCCCTGTAGAGAAAAAGCTTCATCCCAACAAAGAGAGGATGCTCAGCTCCTCACAACATATATAGGGATTGGCACATTCTCTAGAAGAACATAGAATAGTAGAGGATTCACTATGGAGAACACGTACGGTGGGCCCACAAACACACACTGCTTACAAATTTGCTCTGGTCTGCCTACCAGAAAGTCGATCATTGTTGATAACATAAAGCAAAGAAGAAAGACAATTAAATTTGTCTCTTAACCAATCTATATCGGGATATATCTGAGACACTTAATTTCACAAACAAGGATCCTAGTGGTGCCAGGTAAAGATGTCAAATGGGCCAGTCCGGGCCGGCTTGGATAGGGAAACCATTGAACCCAGGTTTATAAAACGGTTCAGAGCTTACGTAGATCAATCCCGGCCGATCCGAAAATATTTTTAAGAGGCCCGACCCATAATCGGCCCCCTAATAATAGGCTTGGACCTAAACGGGTTGCGCCAAGTGCACTTTAAACGGTTCGAGTTAGGCTGAATCATTTATTTATTTATATTTTAATACTTACACTATAAATTTGGTTTTTTTCATTTTTTAAATTTTTTTTTTTTTAGATTTAATCCGGCTAAACCAAGCTTATGCAGTCCAGTTCAGACCAGATCGCATACGGGCTCGAGCAATACCAATTGCAGATCAAAAGGGCTAGCGGGTCGGGCCGAGTCAATTCTGGTCCCAAAATTAGGGGCTCAGTACGAACCTACCTCTAGGCCGGTTATATTTTGTAATCGAGCTAGACTGAGCTGAGTCCTTATGAGGGCTAGGCCGGGCCAAGCCGGGTAGCCTGGCCCATTTTAACATTTCTAGTGCCAGGTTTCTCTAAATTATCCACTGCTAAACTTGGCTTGTCTTGTTTTAGCAAGAAATACCTTATATTAAATAGAGTGGCCTTGGATGTTTTTCTTCTTGAATATATGTGTATACATGTACATATATATATATATATATTGATGTAAGCCTCCCTTTTCCTAAGCGAGCACCACTATATCGTGAAACATAGTCTTCGATCTCTTTGTGCACCATGTCTCGTAATATAGTGGTCATAGCTCCCTCATATATGGCATCACTTTATTATAAAAATTTCCATTAGACATTTCGAATCGAGCAAATTAACTAATGAACTATACAGTGACAATACAAAAAAATATTATCATAAAAAACATATAAGTAATGATAAAATAGAAATTATTGTCACTTAATACTTTTCATTTGTGACAATTTTTATATGTTCATACAATTTTTAGTCACTTGTATTAAATTTGTCTACAGAGGCATAAGCTTCGACAACCCAATTAAGAGGCGTGTGATATTACTTGACGGTTGGAGTTTGAATCCCACGAATAAGATTTGCCGGCTTGAATTCAATATTTATTAATATTTTAACATAGTAAAAATCCAATGCATGTGGCATACGCACTCACCTTCCAATATGCAGGCAATGAAGTTACTTGGAAAATTTGGTACATGGGATCAAGTTGCTTGTGGGCTTAACAGGGACTACCTCAATCGAACCCCACTTGCCAAGTGATATATCCTATAATATAAACACTTCAATGATTATCAATTTTCTTCTTGTTG
>JACFYI010003555.1:71083-81958 GCA_014898755.1 Handroanthus guayacan | reverse complement strand
CTTTTCCTTTCATCTTTTATGATTTAGGATTTTAATTATAGGGCTATCGTTAATAAGGAATCAAGTTCTATCAACTAGGTTTTATGTTAATTTGATATTCTTATTTGTAGATCCAATTGAAAGTGTCTGATCGATAGTGATTCGCAAACCGTTGGATCTTATGCTTAGAGGTAAGTGATTCCTATCTTCTGGGTTTTCTTTCGTTATGATGTGTCTTCACTAAAATCTAAATAATTCCTAGTTAATGTAAGGAATTACCTCTTTTAGTATATATTTACGAATCTGTGAGTTATCATTATGTTAAATACCGTTCACATCCTATGAAACTAACTCTGTCCACGGCAAACGAATAGGACAACTACCTCGATCCTTAGTTGTAGAATAGAATACGTTCCTTGCGCCACTTTGGAGCATGTTTATGGAGAATCCACCTTATCTTTAACTCCTCTCCAATGCACGGGTTATCAAATAATAATAATAATAACAACAACAACCACCAAGACAGAGGCTTTTAACCAAGACAAAGGCTTTTAACCAAGGCAGAGGCTTTTGGATAGGCCATATGTATCACGAATCACGTAACCAATACAAAAGCCTTCAAAATAATTGATTTTCTTTCATGAATTGCATGCTCTAAAGCCTTCAAAATAATTGATTGTCTTTCATGAATTGCATCCTCTACCATTATTGAGAAATTAATGCTAATAATAATAATAATAATAATAATAATAATAAATTTAATTAAACTTATGCTCTAAATGACTAGGAAATTATTGGTCCGAAACCAAGCTACCGAGTTATAGTAGCAACCTTTGAACCGAACTATTGGATGATAGTAGCAATTAAGTTTTAGAATTGAGCTACCGGGTTATAGTAGCAATTAAGTTTTTGAACCCGCTTAACGGGGTTGTAGTTAAGAACTTGCCAAGTTAACCGATTAGTTTCCAAAAAGTTCATGAGCATGTTTAATTAATTTAAGAACCATGAATCTGATAAAATGGATGTCCTTATGAAGAACATGTGTGTTTTGATAATATGTTTCTGAATATGTCCGATAATATGTCTTTAAATATGTTCTGATAACATGTTTCCAAATAGGTTCCGATAATGTCCTTTGAATATATCGCAATGATATGTTTCTGATATATGTTTCTAAAGTATGCTCTGCTAATATAACTTTGAAATATTTTAATAATTCAATCTCTAGTTTCTGATAATGTGCCTTTGAATATGTTGCAATGATATGTTTCTGAAGTATGCTCTGCACATATAACTTTGAAATATTTCAATAATTCAGTCTTCTGAACTTCAAAATAATAATAATAATAGTTCTTTTAGACATGATCTATGTATATAACTCTATGTACATGTCATACAGTCCAACTTGTAGAAATCATTTACTGGGCAAAGTGTCGCTCATACCATTATTCTCGGAGAAGGCTTAGTTCAGGAAAGAGCCAGCATGCCAACCTAGGAGTGGTGATATTAAGTTGCCTATCTTCTTAATATGCTCCAGAGTTATTTGTTTTCTTTCCGAGCACCATTAGTTTGAGAAGAAAGTTTGAATTTTGCTAGTAGTTAGATTAGACCTCTAGTAATAGGTTTTGGAATTTTAATTTGTAATGACAATTTCATTGGATTTTAATGTCAATTTTGGATTTTAGTAGTTCAGTTTAATTTAAGAGATTGAATATCTCTGCCTCTTAAGCCCAGAGGCATTGCCGTATTATGTCCTGATTTCGGGCCGTGACAGTGTGGTTGGTTTGGAGTTGGGGGTGTTATGAGTTTCAGTTTTCTAGGCTGTGAATTCAAATATTGAGAGGCCACTGCGGGGGTTGGGATTGTTTAGGGAAGTTAATTTTAGAATGTTGCTGTGGATAGGTTGGGGAGATATTCGTGTGTTATAGGTTATGGGGTCATTGGTGGATGCCATGAGCCAATTACCAAACTCGAAAGGTTCTCCATTATCTACGGAACCATCCTCATATCGATTAGGACAACGCTGTTTTGGGTGTCCTATGATTCCACGTAGGAAGCAAAAGATGGGAAGTTTTTCATAGGTAAAGAAAACCAACTGTAAAAATCCATCTGTTCCTGAGATTGAGACATCTCTTGAGAGGCTAGCCTACATGTAATTTAATCCTGATCTGCATATATGGGAGCCCAACTTCCGACTTTGACTGTATCACATCAACGAACTCACCGATCCAGTTGCTGATCCGTGTCGCAACTGCCCAATTTTGTTTGGTTATTGGGATCTGGTGTAGCCGAACAACAATTTGCATCCAATCAAGGTTGATGTGAATCGGGTCTATGTTTGGTGGAACTTCTGCTAAAATTAGAGCTTGTCTATTCAATAACCACGAACATCCCTTCATAGCGTGGCAACAATCAAGGGGATGATGGAAAGCAAGCATAAACCGGCCTTCCCCATTCACCTGGAAATCCAAGCCATTGATGGGATTTGTCAACCGAACGATATTAGATCTGAGAGAGTGTGTTGAGTACATTTTGGTAGTTACAACTCTTCCAACCAAGGCGAGGCTCCTTGCGTCTAACCCATTGTTTTCTGAACCCACATCCATCATAATCAAGCCAGATTCTTCTTCATCAGATATATTCAATTTCTGGGTGAGAGAGGAAATTGTTCTATCCATTTGTCTCCAATGATCAGCTAGGGGGATGCACAATAAATAGGAGGTGACAGAGAGGAGCAACCAAATCTGCCAAAACCAAGACAAATAAAAAAATAATGAGGACGAAGATTGGGGTTAGCATGAGTTGGGGAGAATAAACAAAAATCGGGGGATTTGGAAATCATAAGACATAAAGAATAAGGGGATTTGGATTTACAGCCCTGCAACAGCAAGTAAATCATATCTTGATTTAATAAATGTGATTGCCCAGCTTTCAGCTGTGAAAATCATTAAAATCAAAATTTAAACTCGTCTTTATTCAATGTATAGCATTCTTTCATCATAAGAATGATGAGGGTAAACCTTAGAGTGCTCATATGGATCTTTGTAACTTAGTTGCCCTATTAAACCAAGTTCTTGAAATCTTCACTCATTGTGATTGGATTTATGCTGTGAAGGTCACTAATTTATGGGTTTTAATCTCATTCCTCTCCATAAACATTTTACTAAACCTTTGGACAGGCCCTCATTAGCAGATCTATTACATTCTTCTTAGATTTCACATATTCAATGAAGATTAATACTTTACCAAAGATTAATTTCTTAAGATATTTTGTCTCTAATATGTCAGCGTGTACCATAACACATACTATTTCGTGCACTTCCAATAGCTGACTAACAACCAAAATGTATCGTAATAGCATATGACAGCTTAGACAAACACTATTGCTTCTGAACTTTTTTAAGTCCACAACAGCAACTTGATAAATCTAGTAAAACATTAGTTAGGGTTTTCTTAATATGCCTCTAGGGCTTATTAGTAAAAATTGAAAATTAAAGATCTTACCTTGATGGTCGAGGGAAATTTGTAAATTTAAGATTGTTTAGGTGGTTAGGTTTGTCCTAGACCTAAATCACTGGATTATTGCAAAATATTTGAACAACTTAAGATAAATATTTTAAATATGTAATTTACTCGGCCCAATAACATATGTAATCTCTCAAACTATAATGCAATACAAGAAAAATAAATTACTCAGTTCATAAGAAAACATGTTATTGTGAAAATTAGTATTTGAAATGTTTTGAGCATACTGACTTGACTCTTTTACAAAAGTCTACACAAGAATGAGCAAATAAATGAACATCATTTCCTTAGTAACAATTTAAGAAAGCAAACAGTCTAATAATAGCTATAAGTACATCCAATTATTAGACAAGCTTAATAACACATTAGTACCAAGCCACTTTATTGCACATTGTCTCAATTGACAATACAAAAAAACAAGTCCAGTTGCATAATATTTGCATGCTAGCTATACCTGCAATAATATATTTTGTTGGTCTTAAATGATGCAATAAATTTCCTCTTTCTTAATAATGTAGTTACCCTTATTCATAAGAGGAAGCATTATCACCAAGCAAAGCTATGCAATCATTTGACTCTATTTCCCAAGTTTGCTCAAAATTTCTAGAAGACGAGAAAGGTTGACGAGGCAGCTGCAAATTTTCAACATCACTTTCAAACAGCTTTAGCACTTCACTCATTGATGGGCGATCACTTGGGCTCATTTGTATGCACCACAATCCAACTACTGTCTTCTTTTTTGCAATTTTCCTTGCATGCTCATCATTGTTATCTTCATCATTTTCACCAACACTTCCAATTTCGATGTCTTTGCCTCTGTTGAATCGATCATAAATCCAATATGGAAAATATTTGCTAGATTCATTATCTGTTGCTACCATGTCTCTTTTCAAGCCTACCATTTCCATTAGCAACATTCCAAAGCTATAGAAATCAGCCTTGGATGAGACACGACCTATGCTTCTGTTGATCAATTCCGGAGCTACATAGCCGATTGTACCTCGAGCAGTAGTGAGAGTCACTGTATTATTCTCGGTGGAGTAATACTTTGCAAGCCTGAAATCAAATATTTTAGGGATGAAATTATTATCAAGAAGTATGTTGTGAGGCTTGATGTCAAAATGCAAAATCTAGATGTCACAACCTCGGTGCAAGTACTCAATCCCATGAGCCACTCCAATTGCAACCTCATACTTTCTCGCCCAACCAAGTGAACTATTAGCTCTCACTCGATTAAAAATGTATTTATCAAGTGAACCATTAGTCATGAAATCATACACAAGGACGCACTTTGATCTTTCCACACAATATCCAACTAGTTTAACCACATTTACATGGTGGATCCTTCCAATTGTTGCAACTTCGTTAATGAAGTCTTGTCCATTTGCTCTAGGCTTGTTAAGTACTTTTACAGCTACATCATGGCCACTTCAAAGCTTTCTTTTGTAAATAGAACCATAACCTCCTTCTGCTAATTTTTCCCAAAAACCTCTTGTCATTTTCTTTATGTTTGAATATGAATACCGGATTGGCATAAGGTTGTTGTTGCTTCGAAGAAAGCTTTCTATTACATCAAACATTGACAAATGCCTTCTTCGAAGTTTATAGATTAAAAACCCCAACGCGAAAGGCACTCCAATTGTGAGCCTTAGTGCTCGGTTGAGCCCTACAAGAACAGTGATTAAGCAACAATATTATTACCAAAAAATCAAATTGAGTGGGATAATTAGCTCAACACCCTAAAGGTTTTGGCTTAATTACACGAACTCCTCCTGTAATCTCGAAAGTTGCAATAACACTCCATATTGTTGCTTTGGTTGATGGAGTATTTAACAAATTGCCTATATTATATTGCGATTGGATGACCTGAAAACCCGACATATTAATTTAAACATCACAAGTAAATAAACCCTTGCTATTTAGCAAGTCTAATTGTAATATTACATGGACTCCATTAAGTTTTTGATCAGTTGAACTAACGGCAGGGTTTGTTGTTGTAATTTCTTAAATTAAGGGGGTATTCCAAAAATTAGGCCAAATCTTACAAGGTGTCGAGTTATTTATCTCTTTGGTTTACATTTTGGATCATATATTCCAATTCTTATTTTATCTCCTATTTCACTACACGTATGCATACCAAATGTACTACATTCATAACTTTGTGTTCTTATAAAATATATTTAACACACATAATATATATCCATATATTTAAAATAAAGGATCCAGACTGCTCAATCTACGCAACACAAATTAGAAGCCAAATATCTAATGAAGCAACTTCCAGAGAAGAATTCCCACGTTATTCCATTTAATTAAGATCCTTAATTAGTCCTGCGTTTGGCCTAAAGCAAACACGTAATAATCAATTTCTAGCATCCTCGATCCTTATCTTGATGAACATAATAATAAAACATCTATGTTTATTCTTTTTCTTAAAAGGAAGAACTGTGAATACCTTAGAATTCAAGCAAATTCCTCTTAACAAATAGAAGAAACGGGACTAAGCAGTTTGAGTTAACTACTGGGTGACAGTCAGCAGTTAAATTTTTCTATTCCAAAATGATATTTCATTCTTGTTCTGTATCATAAAACATGTCAAGTGTGAAAAGTAGGTAAAGTTCACTTTTGATACCATAACTTAGGTCGAGTACGACTTTGGTCCCAATAATTTTTATTTTCTAATATTTGATTCCATAACTCCCAGCTTTTCTCACATTTGATCCTTTTGACCCCCCATCTGTTAATTATTAAACTAAAAAAAGTATGTGGCCATTTTCAACCACAAAATATCTCCCTAGTTAATGGCGACGTGCTTTTTTTTATTTAATAATTACTGGATGGGAGGCCGACAAATCAAATGTAAAACAAATTGGGGTTATGAGACCAAATGTGAAGAAATTGAAAAACACAGGGGCCAAAAGTGTGCCCAACCTAACTTATGGACCAAAAGTGACTTTTTACCCATGCCACTTAGAAAAATATAAGTTGTGGGTGTGATAAAGTTGGCATGCATCTGTGCCATAGAATATGAGATGAAACATGTAATGGATCCTAAAATCCAAGATGGGCAGGCCAACATGTGATAGCAAATACATTGATTAATTTATTCCCTCAGATAAATTCAATAAATCTCTACTTTTTCTTAAAAGGAAGAATTCTAAGTATCTTAGAAATTATAACTAAGTCCTATAATAAATAAAAGACTGGGAGTTAGCAATTTGAGAATGGACCTTGCCCCTTGGACCAATGTTTTGAAAACCGGCCCGGACCAGCCGGTTCGACCGGCCCCCTCTCCGGGCCGGTTCACCACTGAAAACCAGTGGCATAAAAAATTGGTAGGAACCGGCCGAAACCGGTTAAAAACCGGTTGGATCGGGAAAACCGGTTCGGTCAAGAACCGGTTTCTTTAATTTTTTTTTTCTTTTTCTTTTTTTTTTTGGTTGAAGGCTTAAACATCAAAACCGAATAGCACTACAGTAGGGGCTGAAAACTAGAAACATAAGCTCTTCAAACAGCTCTTTTATGCCAAAAAAAATCAAGAAACCCTCCCCCAAATCCTTTGTATAATTTCAAATCCTTAATCCTAAAGTCTTTACCCAAAATAACTTTTAATCTTTATATTTTTCCTTGCTATAGAAGAGAAAAGAAAAGGAAGAAAAAGAAGGGTAAATTAAAGTGAGAACACCAAAAACCCAAGAAGGTTATATTTTGATTTTTACACACTTTGCATTTTATGTAAACGATAATTTTGTTGTTTAATGTTTATATTTGCTTTTATTTAGTTAGTATTTGATAGAATGTTTAAAAAAATATGATAAGATGATATACTTCTATATTTACCACAAACTGTTCGATAAAATGCTCCAAAGAATGTTTTGGCTCCAGAGAATGATACTCACATTTGTCAATGGATTTTCCCATACTTATTTCTTTTTAATGTTTTTTGAGATGAAATTTTGACATTTAGGAGTAGATGGCTAATATGGTTTAGGAGTATAATATATAGAATTTTATAAAGTTTAGAACGGAAAATAGCTAATATTTTTTTCTAATTTTTTTTGTATTTTTTTATAATTTTTCTATTATTTATAATATAATATATAATTTTTTATATTAAATATATTTATGACGTCATACCGGTTGAACCAGTGGTTAAACCAGTTGAACTGGTCGGACCTCTAACCAGTAAGGCCGCCGGTTCTATATCCGGT
Organism: Handroanthus guayacan; assembly: GCA_014898755.1. Classification (NCBI taxonomy): domain Eukaryota; kingdom Viridiplantae; phylum Streptophyta; class Magnoliopsida; order Lamiales; family Bignoniaceae; genus Handroanthus; species Handroanthus guayacan. The sequence goes on along the minus strand of JACFYI010003555.1, from coordinate 74,243 downwards.
TCGGTTTTTAAAACATTGCCTTGGACCAAATTCATTCAAAAGCTAGTTTAGGAAGTGAGGATTGTATAATATCATATAAGCAAACAACTAACCATATACTGTTCATCTTCACCTATGTGGGTGTCTAATTGCCTAGGTGGCACACATGGGAGAGCACACACAGCGATTAATTTATTTACTTGGATAAATTCAATGAATCAATACCTTCCAAATTACGTATCAATATCTCATTTTGCTTGGGATAATTACACTTTACCCCCTTAACTATGTCCTTTTTATATTTCATCCATCAAACTGTATTTTTACCTCAAATAACCATACGAACTTTCAAAATATTTGTACATTGCCCCCTAAACTGTTTCCAATGGAGTATTATGGAATATTTTCTAAAGATACCACTGAAGCTTTGGTAATTGAGTTATAATACAGTACTCCACAAATTACATGAGCACAAGAGATGCTATTGAGCTCCTATCTTCCGCAATAACATGTCCTATCCCTTACATGCAACCTAAATCTATTTTCAAAGCGGCCTTTAGTCTCAAGCTCATCTTTTTTATTCCATTGTGCTAGTCGAGGATAGTAGGATTAGATTATCCTCAATTGCAAATAGCCAATGGTATCTTTAGGGATTATTCCATATTATTCCGCAAAAAACTAGTCTTGGGGGCTACTTGCAAATATTTTGAAGTTCATATAATCATTTGAGGCAAAAAATAACTTGGAAGGTGAAGTGTAAAAAGTGTCATAGTTTAGGAAACATTTACATTTTAGTCCCGTAAATATACCATTTTTTATTTTTGGTCATGTGCGTATTGAGTCAACAACTTTAGCCCTGTAAGTAGTAATAATTTGCAATTTATGCCCATTTTAGTAATTTTACTTAATTTTACACTTTTGATAATGTAAGTAGTAATGATTTTGCAATTTTAGTTATATAAGTAAGTCCAAAATCGCCAAAAATGGGCATAAATTGAAAAACACAAAATAGTAGATAAATTGTAACGCGTAATTATTCCTTTTTTATTTTGATAAATTGGGCAGTGAGAAAAACACAAAATAGCAGAGAAATTAAGAGTTTACCTATTCCAAACCAAAGAGGAGTTGCAACCCCTACATATACAACACAAATATGTATATTAGTCAATGCAGAAGGAAATTTTGAGTAATTTTAATTTAGGGAGAATTGCAAGTAATACCCCTGTGTTATTACTAATTAGCTCAATTCCCCTTGTATTATTTTAAATAGCTAAAAACCCCTCCTTTTTTCAAAATATTAGCTGAATGTGCCCAATTTGAGTGTGTAAATAACTGCTTTTAATTGAGGATGGGACTTGAAATTTACAGGAAAAATGACTGAATTACCCTTAATTGAATGTTAAAATCGCCTGGGTCTTCCATTCCATTTTTCTTCTCCCTATTTTCTCCCCTAAATTCCTCTTTTCTTCACCATTTCCTCAACCTTTTTTTTTTTTGGGGAAGCTTTTTTTCAATTAACTTCTATCATAAATGCGTGAAGAACATAAAGTGAAACCTATATTATAGTAATAGGTCAATTATAGTATTCATTGCAATATTTCAAGAAAAGTATTGTATTTGAAGATGATTATGATTTATGATAATAACAACGTAAAAATATTTAATACGGTTATTTTATAATCATTTCATATTATAACAGTAACTCAGTAAGATATTCTTAATTTATGTTATTGGAGTTATGCCATTATTACCTACAGCTAACATAAATAGTTATTTTAAATCATGAACTCATAAAATTAGATACATTCTTCAGACATGGTTATTTTATGAAATTAAAAGACTTTCATGGCTTCTATATTTATAAAAATTCGCTATTATATTATATATAGAGCTCTTTGACTAATTTTTTCATAATATTTTTTATTTTCAAAATCATTTGAATATGTTAACTTGGTAATTGTAAACACCTTTTAATTTATTCTTTAAACTCATTTTTACATATATAAAAAAGTGCTATTATAAATAAGTACGTGTTTTTTAATTACAACTATAAAAATTTTGATTAAATTAATACTGAGTTCTTCAACTTATAATTTCTCTAATTGCAAAATAAGTTTATAGATTGATTAATATTAATTGTCATTTTTTTAAATTAATATAAATTATCCCGGTGATCACTTCACTTCTTCGACTTTTCTTTTTTTCTTTCTTTAATTCAGTAAATCCATCAAGTTTCTAGTATTACAAGAATTTGGATATTGGTCAAAAATTAAAGTCATTTTATTCATGTGGCCAAAAATTATATTCTATTCATAATGGTATTAATTTATGTGTCCAAACGGGTTTAAAAGTTGCAGTAGCCCTCCTAAGCAAATAAAAAATAGAGAAAATGTTGAATAGAATAGAATGTTAGAAATATTGAAAGGCCAAAAAATAAAATACTACAAATTAAGTAATAATAATAATAATAATAATAATAATAATATTTTAAAAGGAGAGGAGGTTTCAGTCATTTAAAATAACATGAGGAATTCTTAGTTAATTAAGAATAACACAAGGGTACTGTTCGCAATTCTCCCTTTTAATTTAAAGGGGACTATATTCAAACTTAGAGTAAGCTTCACTTATACTAAAATATTTTTGATCAAAAATCAACTTTAATTGTTTCCTAAACACAATAATAGATATATACTTAAGTAGGGATAATTTAATACCCACTGCTCCTGAAGTTTGACCTAATAAAAAAGTTTGAAAAGTCATATTAACATTTCCTGCACATGCATTTGGATCCCTGAAAATATATATTGAAACATTACAATAAAGCCCACTAATCTAAAAGTAGAAGTGCTTATATAATTTCTCAAAGCGCAAGTGATGTCAAGGTAATCATCCCTTTTAATTATCTTCTAGATCTAAAATCAAATATATATATATATAAGAAAATATTTTCTGCAATAACTCCAATATAACGCCCCGGATTTCAGTACAGTCCGCCCCGAAATCCGGAGTGCTACTCGCTTACGGAACTTAACTAAAACCACAAACAGAATTTCCAAAACACAATTTCATAACTTAGTGTTCCAAAATTACAAGCTGAAAATTTCCAAAATACATTATAAGATCCAAATTACAAGCCAAATATATCCGTAGTTCAAACAAGAACTAACTAAACCGAAAGATT
>JACFYI010003555.1:53093-70983 GCA_014898755.1 Handroanthus guayacan | reverse complement strand
AATATTTATCAAGTTTATTTGTTACTTCTCTTCCTTTCATTTTCGTTTCAAATCCTTCATTTCAAAACTATATTTTTGGGATTTTTTTATACGTAAAAATATTTACGAATCATTGATTTGAAATGGGTTATGAGATTTTCGAAAGATCGTTTTCAAGTCGAATAATACGGTTTTGTCTATATCTTTCATTTTTAATCATTCTTTGGTTCATTTCTCCTCTTAGTCCATTTTTTATTGTTCAAAAATCAATCCAAAGCATCGGAATAGGAGTCAAGAGGGTTCATTAAGTTTTGGATTTCATATTCAAGAGATAAAGCTTATTATATCAAGAACAACAAGGCAATAACATAAGCTTATGAAAGGCACATATCAATGTAGCAAGATTTTCAACAATACGATATCATGATCATTCGCTCAAGGAGAGAACTAAGAACATATGCTCATAAGAAGATGAGAAAAGCCATAAATCTTACACGATTCAAGCTTATATGCCGAGCTCTCCGAGTGTTCGATTTTAAACACCTAAAATGATAACCATTCTTAAGTTACTCCATAAAACCATATCATTTAACATTCTTAAATCACCAATCTTAAGCCAACTTAGCAATAGTTAGAATGAAAGTTCACCACCTAAAATCCCCCTTTAAGCAACCGGTTTTGAGAGAAGCTAAAAATGCAAGTGTATATAGAGAGGAATTTTTCTAAATGCAAGTGGCATGAAGTTGCAGAAATTTTGATCCATTATAAGCCTATTTATAGAGAGAAAAATGGGGTTAAAAGAGCAAGAATCATGTAGCTTAGGCCCTTCAAAGTAAATATCCAATTTTTGCAAGATTGATGGACAAGGAGTTGATGTTTGGATAGGATAAATCCCATCCTATTTGCAGCATAGGGCTGCTGCAGCGGCCCCTCAGATTTTCAGCTTTCATATATTTCTTTTTTTTTTGTTTTGATAAAGAAAATAGTGATTACAAAGTCAACAATTGTAGACTACAATTTGGGGTGTTTTGAACTTGTTTTGACGAATTTTCGGGGCTCGTTTGGGTCGAAACGGGATACGAAAGTGAAACTCGAATGCATGAAAAACTTTTGGATACGAGATATTCATTTTGTTGTTAAAACATTTTTCGTGATATTGAAAATGGATTAATTTTTGAAAAATCGGCGGTTTGAATGCAAAAGAATTTTTGGATGCATGAAACATATTTTAACATTAAAACGGTGCTTGCTAAAACGAGTAACTATTCGAAAAAAAAGTCGGTGATTCAAGATTTTATTTTTGGGAAATTTTTGGGGTGTCACATCCAATCTAAGATCTGATTATCCCATGAAACTGAAAATATTCAATACGAGTGAGTTAAGAAAAAAGAATCTTACACCCGGGCCACTCATCCAAAATAGGCCAAAAACATGCAGGTCTTTTGCCGTCAGAGTCCAAGTAACAGTACTCCCTCAACCACGAAAGTTCAAAACCGTACATCAAAGAGCTATGGATTTCTGAAAGAGAAACATTCTCTTCATCCTCAACTGGAAAAGAAGTCATCACCATGAGGTCTATTCTACACATATTCATTACATATGATCCATTCCAGTCCCCAAGCTTTATGTATGTATGTCTTCTATTGCCCGACGACTCATTTAAGCAATGAGTAGTTTCTAGAAGAAATGCTGAGTTACTCATGACTCGATACGGGCAACTCATAAAAGTAATAGACCTTGTTATATAATTACTATGATTCATGGGACTTCTCACGTTATAATAAGGATCTCGCCTAAAACGATGGGGAGATAGAGAGTATTTAGGAAAAGAACAAGTGTCGTTTGTTATGACAGGATCAGAAAGGCGGATAGTGTAGTTGTGATAGTTGATCGCTTGGACAAGGTACTTCCGGGAATCAAAATAAATTAAGGTTATATTGTTTTCGCATGCTAGTTCGTATCTGGATTTACCACAACGTTTTTTATCATCTTTCAATTTGAAAGGGTAGCCAATATCGCGAATATGCCCACAGGCAGGACTACAATGAGCATCTTGTTTTGCATAGGATGTCTGGAGGAAATGGATCATGAACGAGCAATAAAAATACGTAAGGAGCATGATTTCGGTGATTCAAAAACCCTTCAATGATTAGCACGATATTTATGGAGAGAAAATGAGGGAAAGCTAGACAAGTCTCCCACCTCACAAGGCAAAGACTAATCTTCTTCTCAATAATTAAGGACATAGTAGTCATTCAATTTATTTCTTGTTATAATTAGGGATAATTGTGATCAAACCCATGGGATTTGGCCTAATTACTGAAAAATCACAATGACATCCCTTATAGTTTGAAAATCACAATGACATCCCCATTGTTAATTTAGTCAATAGAAAATTTAATGAAACTTGTGTAACATTGTAATTAGACAGTTAAAAATCTAGTATATTGATCAAGATATTAACCCATCACAAAATCGCGTTCTTCATTATTTTTTCATCACCAACTAAAGTGATGATAGGGGATATTGCTACTGTAGTTTTTTAGATCACGAGGAATATTTTTATAATTGAACCAAAATTAAGATTGGGAAGTGTTGAGGTAGTTGTCCCTTATATTATAATTATTATCTCGAAGACTTTGGAAAGCGGAAACCAAAGTCATGCAGTTGTAATAATTTTGGTTTTTGACCAATTAAGTCATCATAGAAATTCGCTAAAATCTAGATAACGAAAGGTGACATAATAGAAAGTTTCGATCAGAAGGAAGTTTCCAGTAACCTCTCAACACCATTCAGTGCAGTCCTGTAATGTGGTCCATATAAACTTGCCTAAAGCTTGCTGGGTTGCTTGCTGCTAAGTGCCAATAAATGCAGTCAATTAGTCTCAACCTTTACAGTGGAAAATTCCAGTCCACTTTTTGTCTACGAGTTATCCCTTTTCACTATCAATCAAGCTAACATTTCTTCAAGACCTACCAGGAAACTTTTGGCCTTCTGCGCTTCATCTTCTAACTTCTTCCAGAGTTCAAATAAGTTAGGGATAACTACCTCAACACCCCCTAAAGTTTACCATAATTACTAAAACATTCCCTTGTAATTTGAATAATTACAACTACACCCCTGAAATTTAAATACTTACCATTATATCCCCTAAAAATCCTAAACCTTATAAATACACCCCTTGGATAAGGTGTTGTAATTATAATAGTATACATGATCCTAGGGGGTCTCATTGTAATTATGTATACGTTCAGAGAGCGTAATTGTAATTATGCATTAGTTGCACTGTCACTAGGGGGATGTAATGATAATCAAGGGCGACTCCACATTTATAGTAGTGGGGTCACTTGACCCCACTCAACATAAATTTGTAATGAATATTTATATATTATTGTACATAAATTTAGTTTTCAATAGCTTACACATGCAATTTGACCCCCCATTTAGAATTGCAAAATATGTTATTGACCCCTACTTTCTCTTTAAAATACAATATATATATAGCTTTATATATACACAAAAATATATAATTACTTCATTTATTTCTCTAGTCTAATTTTCCATATAAATACTTCAAACAAATTATCCAAAATCAAGAATTTTTAATTTTTAACAACATCCATTTCAATCTAAAAAGTATTTCATCAAATAGCTTTTGGTGATCCGATACTGGTTCTAGTATTCATAGTTACTTGAATTAAGATCATCTTATTTCTCTATGATTTATTATAAACTTTTAAAGTCATCCTCTTTAAGTTAGAAATATTACGATTTAGTCATATTTTTTAAAAATCATGCTATATTTTTTTTGAATTTTTATTACGATTACAATTTTGTATTTTGTAAAATTTTCATAATTTTTATATCTTATTTGGATTATTATGAAATTTAGAGATTTTAATTGTGTAAAAGGGTTATTACAGGATATTAATTTGTATGAAAGGAATTAAATTTAATTATGCTTAAACAAGTGTTTAATCTCAATTGTGTGTCTTTGATTCCATATGGCTAGCTAAGGTTATTTTTGTTTTTTTTTTTTTGTTTTTAAAAAAAGTAGGAATAAGAATTAAAAATAACTTTTGTAAAATATAGTAGAAATAAGAATTAATATTAAAATTATTATTAAATATTTAAAACAAGTTGGCAATATAGAAAAGTGTAGTTATCACATTTTTCAATTTCAAATGAGCTAGTAATATTAAAAATGCAAAGATTATTAAAAATTAAATTTAGCAATATTTTATGAATATATAAAAGGTTGACCCCAGTGACTAATTTTTCTGGAGTCGCCACTGATGATAATTATCCAAGTATCAAGGGTGTTTTGGTAATTATACTAATCTTCAGGGAGTACAGAGGTAATTATCCCAATAAATTTGGGTTTGGCACAAATCAGTTTTTATTAGGAGCATGAACTCAAATTGATGTTGCACCCAGCGCTCAATATGATCATCCAATGTGGCATTTGGGACTTGTAGAACTCAAGCACTGTGAGTGACGTGTATACTACACATTCCGCGTTAAACCAGCCAAAATCATCATGGCACTTTTCGTACATGGATCGAGCAAACATACTGAGAAAATAGCTAAGAACAAAATAATTAGGTCCTTAGGCAAAAAATAGAACTGGATTTCTTAGTGTGGCCATGACCTGCAGAAATAGTAGGACTACGCTCCCTGAGGTTTATTTTAATTAGCAAAACATTTTATACCAATATAAAAATTATGGCTCATCTCCATCCAAAAGTTCATATAGTAATATTCTTCATTCCCATATAAATAAAAATTATTATTCTTACTGCTCTTTAGTTCATAAAAATGACAAACTCGGCCTGCAATGAATGGGCCTCTACTAAAATCCCCTTGATAAAATAGTAATATATTTGGATTTTGTAAATGTATGATGTGTTCCGAAACTCTTACTATTTTTTCTACTATTAATATATTCTGACCCCTTAAAATATATTAGTATAGAGAATAATTTACAATCACTAATTTATGAAATGCTCATAATATTCTTAAAATTGCACTACCTGATGTCAATAAGAAATTATATTAGATGAAAAAGCACTTCAAGAAGGACCATTTATGTTGCTAATTTAGGAGCACAAATTAGGAAGGATTACCAAATACTAATTAGACTTATGAATACAACATATTTAATGTTATTCAAACTTTATTTGATGCTTACAAGGACCTAACACTAATTTAGGGAAAATTACAATTTTCGTCCTATAATTATATCACTTTCCACTTTTGATCCTGTAATTATTGAATTAATAAATTTAGTCATGTAACTTACATCAATTTTCTTTTTTAGTCCTTTTTTTAACCGACGGTGAACTTTTTCCGACCAAAATCCTACGTAGCCACAATCCGAAATGACCAACCGAAATCCCCAATTAACTCTACCCGAAGAAAACCTTAAGTCCTTAACATATATAAAAATTTAATTAATTAATCCCTTGAATAGCATAAGTAAACAATTAAATATAGCCAATTACTGGACTAAGACAAGCCCAGTCAACCAGCGTAACAACACATACGGTCAACCAGGGTAACAACACTCAATCACATGTAATTATTGTAATAAAGTAACATACTGTATCTACAAAGGTGACAAAAGATTAAAAAAAAAAAAATACCACATTTATAAAGCAGCACAACCTTTATTTAAAACCAAAGCAGAAAAAACTTACTGCAGTAAACAAATCTCAATCTTTATTACTGGGAACATTGTCTACTAAATTATCCTTTTTCACTATCAGTAAATCAAGCTAGAATTTCTTCAAGACCTTTGCAGGACTTAAGTTCCTGTTTGGCTTTCTCAAGTTCATCTTCTTGCAGCTTTTTTTCCTTGGCCAGCTTCTTGAGCTTAGCTAGCTCAAGATCCTCGTTCATCTTCCTCTTATACATTTCTGAAAACATGATCGGCTCATCCATCACAGGATTCTCCCCTTCTCTGATCTTCAGAGGGTAAACTATGGCATCTGAGGCCGGATTTTGGAACGTTGCAATTGATAATCTGCTGTAGTTTGAGTTCACTACTGCTTGATGATCTGCGTTCTTGAACCGTCCATTGCTTAGATACTGCTCATCATCATATATAAATGTTACGTTTGAGATAAGAAAGTTTAACTTTGAACACAATATGTATATCTTATTTCCTCAAATAAGTTAGTATATAAGAAACAAGAACATGCGGATTAATCCTAATAAGAAAACTGTTCCTAATCAAGATGTAGTAAATATATGAATGTTTCTATTTTTTTCCTTTTGGAGGATTTCTTCACTAGAATGTCAATTTTTATCCACAAGGTTGGAAGGAGGGAATATTTATCAACATATAGGACTCCAGTATCATCAATGCAATTTACATACCACATTAAATATATTTGTCATGAAAGTTGAAATATGTTTTGAAATAGAGTATTTAAACTACCAAAAATGGCAATTGTTATATGCCCTCTCTTTTGCCAAAGCACAAACCATGTTACTAAGGTAATAAACTTGGTTAGGGTTTTTTATTCTAAAATGGTGTCTTATCTTCTATTCCATATCATAAGTACATGCTAAGTGTGTTAAGTATATTTTTTTAAAAAAAATAAAACCTTGTGAATGCATCTATAAGATAGAATATGAGATAAAATCTGATTGGATTAAAAGATCCAAAGTGCACCCCATCAATTTTAAAAACTGCAATCTTTGCACACTCACTGCAAGTGCATTATGCAAGTAAGATATTATATATATACATATATATAGAGATATCATGTACATTGTGCGTACATAATAATTAGAATATGATTAATAATTTTAATGCAATACATACATAATCTAATACTAAGATAAAGTTAAATTGTGGGTGGTTTTGATGGCAAGTATGGTTAAACGTATATTAGAAAGAACATATGAAAACATATGACAAAAATAACTACCTTTGCCTCTCACACTTCATTACCCGAGATTTCAAAAATGGACATTGTCCACCTCCTAAAAATGAAAAATGCCATGTACTTGTGCACAAATATCCCCCTTATACCCTTCAAAATTCATTTAACTACGGCCCTCCCATGCACTGATTGATTTTTATGTACCAAACTTTTATGATCGAGAAAAAATAATATAGGAAAATTTGTTAAATTTGAACCCATTTGAACAGGGGATCCCCTTAAATCACCACAAAACCGTGTAACGGTAAGAATTTTCCAAATAATAGGTCGGGCAATTATCTTTTTTGTTATTTATTTTGCAAGAATAAATTTATAGTCATGGCTACATTTTATTGATACAAAACACCATGATAGTTTCCAATAATCTGCCCGAAATGAACTTACATGGCCATGGTCACCAAGATTGACCACAAAAGCCCCGTCGACAGGCTGAACCGTGATCCATGTCTTGCCACCATCTCGGGTTGCCTGAAGCCCACCCACCTGATCTTGGAGCAACAAAGTAATTGTACCCGGATCCGTGTGCCGCTTCAAGCCCAGTGTGAGGTCCGGGTGGGGGCATTTCGGGTAGAAATTCAACACCACTTTTTGATCCATTTCCACACAAGCTTTAGCCAGTGCATCCTTTTCGAGTCCCATTGCCTCTGATAAAACCTCCAGCAATTTGCATCCCAATTGCATCAACTGTTCGCTGTACGCTTCTGTCACGGCCCGCCAACCCTCTGGCTTGTCGGGCCATCGCGAGTAGTCTCGCGCATTAACAGGGTACGAAAAGTATGTCACAATTTCTCTCCAGTCACGCACTACTTCACCCTTCATAAAATTAAGTAAAACACGAAATGTATCTTAAAACTAAATGTGGATTAGAGAAATTAAGTGCTTTGGAATATTATACATGACAACGTTCAAATTCACTATCAAATATTGAGTAAACGAGCTGTATACAAAGCTATCGTCTCACCAATACCCATTTAGCAGGTTTTTGGTTAAAAACGCCTTTGTAAATTGCTGATATGAAGATTTTGTCGTGAAAGGTAAGAGAGGGGATAATTTATAAATTGTTTTAAAACTCTCAATTCAAAATTTTTTCAATGTGATGTAGGACTAGACTTGGTATCACAAGTCTCCCTGTAGGAGAGCTTATGATGAGGCACATCACCTTCGTTTCTACATACAATTCCCGTATATATAATGATGTTCAAATTTGTTGTTGCATATGAAAGATATGACCATATTAAAATATTATTCGCTAACATTCACGGTGGGCCTTTTATAACCAAAAGGCACCGTGAAAGGGGATAATTTTTAAATTATTTTAAAAAACGCTCGACTTTTACAACATGGACAAGATTCAACATCATCGGGAGTGCAATTGCAGAGACAAAGTACCTGAAGGTGGCTGGAGACGATGAAACCACCTTTCTTTCCACCAGACATATCAAAACGAAGCTTTTCTTCAGCAGGCAAATCGAAAAACTCACGAGCCAAACGAGTCATTTCATTGATGAGCTCCGAGTCAACTCCATGATCAACTAGCTGGAATATACCCCAATCTTCACAAGCTGCCACTATTTTCCGGCAAATATCTATCCTCTTTGGCCCAGTTTCATCGATTCCGGCGAGTGATATCACCGGAATATCATTGCTGAAGTGGTTGTAGGCCACCGTAGGCCTCTCGTCTTCATCTCTGATAAATTCTTGGTGGACGGAGTTATTCTCTGCTAACGCAGTTAGGGTAGTCCTATTTGGAGCCATGGCTTTTGTAGAAGCAGAAATATTTTTGCCAGGTTCAAGAATCATGAGGGTTTATCGTTAATATATATTGTTAGGGCAACAAGGCGTGTGGTAGCAACCCTCAACGTACCGAACTTTCTTGGCACTTTAACATTCAACTTCGCAATCTTGTTAAAGTCCACTTTGTTATTCCTATTATAATTTTTTTTTTCAATGGTTTAAGTCCCACCAAATCCTTAAAAATTGAAGGTTTTAAATAAAACTAATGTTTTAAGTTGTCACTGTAGATTTAGTGACACATATAATGACCAACAACAAGATTTTATTGTCACTAGATTCTCAATTTACGTGTATTACTAATTATCTATAATGACAATTCAAACACATTTTTTGCTACCATTAAATTTCTAAAATTATTTTTTATTACAAAAATCAAATTTTTTGTTGCTTTTTGTATAGTAGCGACCATTGTCACATGATCATTCAATTTTTTATCATTCATGTTATATTTCATAGTTTTTTTTTTATGGTTCAAATGATCCCACCAAATCCTGAAAAATTGAAGGTTTTTGCTACTATTGACATTTATGCATCCCTCATGGCAAAATATTGTGAGTGATGTTTTGCAACAAATTATGTAAACATATAATCAATTACTTTTGCTAAAAGTTAGAAAAGGTAACTTATAATCAAAAGTACTAGGCATTTGAAATAGCAAATAAATAATTCACTGTAAATCAGCAAAAATTGTTAGAAATTTCAGCTTTGATTTTGCTTCCTTATTTGTTCATATAATTTTTTATTACAAATAGCTTAAAATACCTTATAAAATACAACTACAACACTGATTATGAGATTATATATTATTGTTTATTAATTTCAAAGAACTTTCGCACAATTAAAAAAGAGCTTTTAGTTACTCTCAATCAAATAAGTACTTTCCAGAATCAATTGCAAATACCATATACTGCATGTTCAATTAATTAATTCCACCACCCGACTGGATCACTATCGGATCAAATTTCCCCTGTTGAATATAACATTGTGATTGAGGTTGTTGCAATAAATGCTGAAATTAATTTTCAAAACTGAAATTTTTATTTTAAAAATATTATTTATAAATTAAAAAATACGAAAATTGAAAAAATCTCTTGGATTGAACGATGGGTATGAAAATCCCACGTTGAGCTGAAAATTTGCTGGGGGGGTTGGCATGCTTTCTGAACTAACCCAAGACCACATTCAACTCGTGCATCTACTTTTCCTGCATTTTGTCCGCTTGCTTTAATTACCTAGTCATATTTTGAGAAATTTATCTTAATGAGGATGTAACGTTATGGGAGCTGTCTCTGTTGGAAGTCGCTGTCTTAACGGCAAGTAAGTCATCGTTTTGGTTGCAATTAAAACGTAACCGAGGTTGGAAAGTGCAGCTGGATCACCTCCTTTTCAAGAAGAGTTGATTTAGTGGTTGTTGGATATTTTGGTGTGGGTAAAATTGCATTTTTAGTGTCACAAGATTGGGGGTTAGCATTTTTAGTCCCAAGTTTTTTAAATTCGTAAATTTAGTCTCAAGTTTTTAAAAATGTTGCAACATTAGTCCCAACACCAATTTTCTATCCAAAAATTAACGGAAAATGTACCAAGCATGTGTTTTTTGGACGACCACTCACTCCACATGCATCCCGCTCCGTTAATTTTTGGACAGACTTTTGGTTTTGGGACTAATGTTGCAACATTTTATAAACTTGGGACTAAATTCACGAATTTAAAAAACTTGGGACTAAAAATGTTAACTCCCCTGTCTTGTGGGACTAAAAATGCAATTTTGCCTTTTGATGTGACGCTGCTTATCATGTGAAAGAAAAAGAAAGGAGTTTTGCCTAAAGATGACAGTCTTCTTTTGTTTCTCAGCAATGAAGAGAGTGTTTGAGCTTATATGTACTTTGGAACATCTTATAAGATGTCAAAATGTGTATGTACTTGGTAAAAGTTTTTAAAAAAAACAAAAAAACAAAAAAAAAATCTTATAAACTCTCAAAATAAGATATTAAGATCTTATAAGCATTTTTAGAATAAATAAATAAAGATTTCTCGACTTATTTTTAATGTCTTAAAATGTTCCTTCAATGTCAATCATCATCTTAATTAATTACAGTATTTTTACTAACATATTATTTTATTCAAACACTTTATAAGATTTAACAACCACTATGTAAGCTTTCGAAACATCTTATAACATGTATGATCTTATAGGAAATTTGAAACCAACTTAGGCAAACATCCCCGAAGACTAAGCTCATGAGCTTATTATTCTACATCGATGTAGCTTGATGTATACAATGCACACTTGAGTATATAGTCAAGCAATAACTTTTTAAATGAGAATATGATGATCCTATAAAGTGAAATGTTAAGTCATGTATGTTTAAAAGATGTTTGATTAGTTTTTTTAAAATATCTTACCAACTGCTACATCTAATACAATATTTTTGGAATTTATTAGACATTAGATCTTGTTTCAAGAAATAAGTTATATATTGAAGTGTTAGAATAAAAAAAGAAAAAAAAATTATTGCTTGTAAGTTGTAATTAGTTATGATAATTTCGTAGCCATATGATATTGTTAAAATTGAGAGAGCTTATCAAAAGTTTCAAAAGTTAAGGACTTTTTTTTCCCCCTTTTTCAAAGGAATTCTTAAAAAATTTCAAAATCTTACTCTGGAGCTTATAGATTATTTGACAAAAGATAAAAAAATAAAAAATAAAAATGTTAAACATTTGCATGTTGTAGAATCTCAAACATATAATTATAAGATGCTTCAAAAGCTCAGCCAAACATCAGTTCATTAACTCACATGTCTACAGCACCAGAAGATATATATACGATTTATTATATTCATTGCTAGTATTTTCTCATAGATGGGATACTTCTTCATACTTCTCAGGATAATTACCTAAACCTATCATGAAGTTTTGGAAATTATCATTAACTTTTCTAGGTTTAGAAGTTTTGGAAATTTTATCACTAGCTTTTCTACCGTTATACGTACCGTCACTGAATGTTCAATTACATTGTTTCATTATTTGACCCACTATAAAATAATTGGATTTTGATAATAAAAAAAATTGAATAATCATGTTGGAAGTAGTCAATAATCCGAAATTAATAGCTACGGTGAAAGCGGGAGCCAACAATCCAAAAAGGCGAGATTGTTTGCCGTGACCTATATTGACGTGAAAATATTTACTATGGCTATATATCATGGTAAATCTTTTGTAACGTCCTTCACCAAAACTACGCACTATTATCAAAGTGAAACCATAGCAAATAACTTTTCACTACTATTATTTCCTATTAATATTGTTTTTCAACCGTGGTAATTGCTCAAACTTTTTGTAGTGTTTTGTGATTCCTCATGTACGGGAAAAAAAAAATAAACAAAAGAAAACATATTACACGGGGGTCTCAGAATTTCTTCTGCATAGCAGATGTTAATGTTTAATGTTTTCGATCTTATTTTAAATTTTCTGTTGGTAGCATTTTGTCCATTCCCATTTATGAAAATAACGTTTGGAAGCTAGTGATATCAGTGATGTAGCACTCACTTTAAATGCTGACAAGGGTTGTCCCCATGATCACTTATTACATTACAAATCGGTTGGTTTGTTATAAATATTGTGTCTTTCTTTAAGAGGGAGCATGAAAAGTAATAGCCTAACACAGAATAAAGGCTACCAGGGCAATAACTAATTAGACAAATATCAAGTCATGCTTAATATCAACTAATTAGATGTGCCTGCAGGTCAAATTTACATTTTTAAGGAATAATAACCACTACACTTACTGAGATTTACATAATTACAGAAATATTTGAATAATTATCATTTGTATCTCGTAATGTACAGTGCAATTAATTCATAATTACAATAACACTTCCTAAACGTGTGCATAATTATAATTAGATCTCTTAGGTTGAGGCATAATAAAGATACCAATTTATCCAAAGGGTGTACTTATAATATTTAGAATTTTCAAAAACTGTAATGGTAACGATGCAAACATCAAGGAATGCTATAGTAATTATTCAAATATTGGAGAGTATTTTGGTAATGATGGTAAATCTCAAGGGGTATTGTGGTAATTATCCCTTTTTTTAATTACTAATGATAATGGTAGGAAACCCAATCGATTTTTCGACCCATTATAACCTAATTGACATCTATATTTTGAGTGGATTACATTCCATGTTTGGGCGTGATTATGTCTTAATTAGATTGGGATTTTCTTGGTTGGAGGAGGATTTAATTACATGAGATCGCTCTTTAACATTAGTGAATTACAACATGTAGTCATTTCTCCCTACCTTTTTTTATTTTGCTTATTTACATTCTTGGAAATTTTACCTCTCCATTTCTCTCTACGTCTATTCCCTACACCACCACCAAAAATTCCGTAGGTTTGAGGTGTGTAACGAGTGGGTACCTCTGGTTGTTATCCACCAAGGCGAGCAAAGCTTTGCTTGTGAAATACAAAGCTTATAGACGAGCTTCATCCAGCATACACATAATATATTATGTATTTGATTTATCGTATGTGATTATATAAATGACTATTTTTCCACGGTTGTATTGTAGCCCATATGGTTTATTCTCCCATGTTTGTTTGATTGAATCATATACATATATTTAACTTATTTATTTTTCAAAAATTTGTGATTTTTATAGTACGATGGCATACTTTTAACTGCACAAAGAAATTACGGCTCTTCTCAAGGATTTCTTCCTTCATGCCCCTCTGGGCACTATACATGTTTGAAGAGTGTAAATCCAGGTTTGGCAGAAGTGCGTAAACCTAGGTTAATTTATAAATATCAGGAAAAATTGTTTTCACCATGTGGTTAAGATTACATTTTAAGGATTGCTTTAATTAACCTGAAATTGTGTGGTATTTCTTGTGTTTCATTAGACAGAGTTGATAAACGGGGTATAATTTTTACTAAACCATATACTTGGGCAATTTTACCCATATCATACTATCGCATCCAACCCTCATTTATCTTAATTTCCCTTGAAACTCTCATCTCTCTCAACACTCGGATTTCAAAATTCTTAATGACTTTTTGTGGAAAACTCAAATCCAACTTTAATCCAAAATACAATCAGCAAACATGGGTTGATCAGATCACAAAATCGACTATGATGACCATGTACAAATTTGGGTACACAAAAATTATGAAATAGCAATTCTTTAAGGCTGAAAATGTCCAACTAAGCCATCATAGCCAAGCCACTGTGTACTTCATGGCCATGGTGGCCGTGTAAACATGTACAGCTCGGACACCATGGCCAAGAAATAGTAGTGTGGCTGCTCATCAATTTTTCTTTTTTTTTTTTTTTCCTTCAAACTGTCATGTTATTCAATTAAGTTATGAGTCTTTAAATTATTTATAATATTATTAGTATTGCATTGTACTGTGTATATTCTTATATAAAGATCTATAATTCGGGACTGGATCCCCTATTCCAAATTGTGTTTCATCTCCTATTCTATGCCTTTAAATACATGTCACGTGTACTGCATTTATTATTAAATATTTTTATAAGGAAATATTTATTACACGTGGCATGTATTTAAAGGCATAAAATATGAGATGAAACATAATTTGGAATAGGGGATCTCATCCCCTATAATTCTTTTCTATAAAGTTCTAGCAATTATTTATGTTGTTTCCGCAAATATAGAATATTATTTAAATATTCTTTTTCCTTTCCAATAAATGAAATATGAAACGAAATGTAAAAATATTGCTATTCATAAATATTACATCAAAGATTGCGGAATAATAATTACAATTAAGGCAGTATAGCAATTATAGCTGTGAAGACTAAGATTTAAAAATCAAAATTTGATATCTAAAGTCCAAACTACCACAAAAGAGGTGGTGGCTCTCGTTGTTGTTTTACTAATTAGTAGTAGTAGTAGTAACACATACTTGAGTAAATATAGGTTTTAACTTACAATATCATTTGAAGCTTGTGTTCTAATATTTTGGATCATTTGTCCAAATATTTATTTTTATTTTCTATTACATTATATACATACATGTCAAGTATATTGAATTTACAATTAGAGCCAATGGCCTGCTCATGTACTACACGGCACACGCCCACCACGGTTGTGTACTTGTTTTTTTCTTTTTTATTTTTTTATTTGTACACCTAATTAACAATAATATAGATGCATAAAAATGAAATTGAAACATTTACGAATGAGAATATAGGAAGAATTTTAGGAAGAGTTTTTCAGAGAGAGAGAGACAGAGAGACTGCATTTAGTAAAGACTGTACTGCATTTAGTGGCTCAGACTAGAAACAATTCAAACGATAACTTTGACGGCAGGGAGGGAATTTTTTTTTTTTTTTTTTCTCCCCATTTAAGATTCCGATTGACCCTACTCAAATGAAAATAACCATTCCTCATAGAACCCTGAACCCAGAAGCATATTTTCAATGCCGAACACCACAGAAACGATAGTTTACTGAATGACACAGTAGTTTAGAAGGAAAGCACAGACCAAATACAACAGTGTAAGAAAATTACACACCAAACTTACACACAAGAATTACTTCTACACATCAGCTTTAAAATGAATTATACGTGCACCATCCGTGCACTTCATAGTGTACATCACACAAATAATATAGAAGAATGAAATAATTAGCATACACAAATTGGTGAATCGAAGCAAATATATGTACACAGCTCACCTTTCAAAAATAACGGAGCAGTCAAACTATTTGTGGGGAAGACGATGACTTCAATTTAGGAACTTTGAATGATGATGTGAACAGTTTCGGAGTATCTGGGATGGTAATAACATCGGCTGCTTTTCTCTTTGAACCACTACTGCTTCCCTGCACAAACCATATTACCTTATGAATCAAACTCTCCAACAAAGCTAATTCTTGTTTTTTCACATTCTTCATGGGACATCATGTGATATGATGCATCCTTCAGTGTCTCTGACATTTCTTGTAAGTGACAAAACTTAAATGCAAAAAACGAAATCCCAATGAAATGGCACACACAAGTCATAACAACACACAAAAAAGTTACTTCTTCCAAGGGTTTCGGTGCTACAATTTCAACTATTTTGGAAGCTCCAGACTCGCTAGTTTCGTTAGTCGAGTTGCAAAAGACTAAGTAGCTACAATAAGGTTCAACTTAATCAAGATGGGACAAGAGATGTAGAGATGGAAAGGTATTATTCCATGACTACAAAATACTGGGACACGTTAAAAACGTGACCTTCTAAGTGAAAAAATAAAGACATCAGGAAAGGGATGAAACCTTTGTAGTGAATTGCTTCCTGGGAGCCTTTCCTCCAGTTGACTTACGAGCGCTTGGTTTGGCACGACCCATCTGCAGATGACAAAATATTATAATTAAAGGTACAATTCCTGAGTCAAACATGACTTTGCATAAACAGTTGCAAAGAGATTATGCAGATCCAGAACGAAGATTTAAACAAGGACCACAAAATACAACGTTGGTAACAAGCATCCAAAGATGTTTACTAAGATACTTTTCTTTCTTTTTTCATACTCACTCTATAGAGAAGACTATGCTTCCAGTACATGATATAGATCTAGAATAGGAAAATAATTCATGCAGAGAAACTCATTTGTGAAAAATAACAAGGAATTCCAAAATAAAGTTCAAACTACCAAATTATTTAATTATTTATTTTGATAGGTAAAACTACCAAATTATCAAATTGAGACAAATTTAGAGAATTGACCTATTCTTGCCTTGCAGACATAGTACATATGTCACAAAGAACTACACAAGGATTTCACTTTCTTCACAACGAGGAGGCAGAGATCCGCGTAGTAAAAGGCAGAGGTAAATCAATATTGACAGGAAGGATTTAAATTCAATATCGGAGCAAGAACTTCATTCTCATTCAGATCAGGATTGCCAACGAAGAAGCATCAAGTTCACATAACACATAAAAACTATCGAGAGAGAATATCACTATTAGTTACTTTATAAAGGTTTCCATTATCACAAGCACAGCCAAGGCTGATAATCTGCAAAACTGAATTTCAAAAATCTTAAGTTATTTGCATACATTTCGATAGTTATTATTAAATAATTGGAAGAGCAAGACATTTTTCATTGAGCAACAAAGCAATCCTGCACTTCAAATCAGATCACAGGATTAACTCATAAAGCAATCCAAAGGATTCTGAAGGCCACAAATAATAGTCTTTTTTTCTACTGTCCCATCAATCATGTTTCTATGGTGATTAGATTCTACCATTTCATGCTATGCAAATTCAGAAAATGTGCCCAGGAATCAATGTCATGCACCAAAAAAGCAAATTTAGATCATCAAAATAACCCCTGAAAATATGAGGCTAACAGCAAGTAAAACAAATACTAAAGCAACAATAAGACACCCACCTTCCCAGAAGAATCTAATTCTTTCTTCACAGCTATTACCCTGCCAACGGTCGTGCCATTCTTGCCTCCTCTTTGGGATGCTGTTGCTTGTTCTGCCGCACATGGGCGTAATAAGGGTGACGCTGACCCTGATGGTCTGGATTTTAAGAGTTCAATTTCCTTCAGAAGCCTGGAGATCTCCTCACTCTTCCGAACTGATTCAGATTTCATGTTGGCAAAGTCAGTTCTTAACCTTTCATTTGAGATTTGTAATTCCTCTGCTTGGTCTACAAGTATCTGCACCTTTTCATTTGCACGTTCAACTTCATCACATTTCTTCTTTAATTGTTTAGAGTAGTCGTTCTCCATTATTTTTAACTGGTTCCAAACAAAATTCTTCTCTTCCAAGAGAGCAGAAATCTCAGAGTTCTTCTCCAATTTACATTTCTCAATTTCACTTTTCAGCTTCCTCACTTCATCTTGAAGTGCTTTGTTTCGTGAGCTTCCTTCCCCTTTACTACTAACATCACCGGATGTATTCTGCAAGTTATAGATAAAAGATTAAAAAAATAAAAACTTTATGAATTGGAAAACTATCATGCAAGTAAAGGTAATAGGACATGCCTTTGGAGCTGAACAGTTCTGAGAGAGATAGTCAAACCATTCTCTAAAGTCAGCCAATTCACTGTCTGCATCCTCTACATTTCACAAAAGCAAAATATAAGTATAAGAAAAGGAAAAAAAAGAACAAAGCTATGCTTTCACATCTGAATTT
>JACFYI010003553.1:280917-291845 GCA_014898755.1 Handroanthus guayacan | reverse complement strand
CCGTTTGTACCACCTAGCGCTCCTTCTCCGGCACCCACTACCGGTTGATCCTCTTGGTCTCATACTCTATCTTGCAAATAAAAATGCATCCATTCAGAATTAATCAGTGTCTCCATCTTGGATTTTCTATTAAAGCTTAAACTGCTTATATATCATAACTATCTTATTATGTAATTATATTTTCCCCGCCTTTGAAAATACTCAGCAATAGAACCTTTCTTATTATGCTTTCTTCTATGTAATATTAGCTAATAATCTCAAAGAAACTTGTCACTGAATACGTAAAAATCAAATCCAGGCATCAGAATCTCTGTCTATGGAAAATGTTCTTTTAAAGGTGACAAACTACTGAATATGGGAGGAAGTTTGACACATGTTAAGTTCTTGTAACTTCTAAATATATATAAAATTGTTGAATGTTATGGAAATTGGCAAAGTCCAAAATAACAAGCTCATACAGAACATATAATTAAATACAGATGAACAAAGCAAATAAAAGAAATTTACATGATTCACTCAAAGCAGGGCTATATACATATAGGTGAAAAGAAAATTTACTAACACCAAAGAGAGAAGTTGCAAATGAGAGTACAAAAAACATTAAAACACCACTTCTCTGAGAAAATTACAAAAGGTATAAACAAATCCTTTCAATAATTTTTTTCCAAACTCTTTCAAGAACAAAGGTCTATCAAAACTCAAAGGAGCAATGAAAAATGCCATCTGTATATGGTCTAAAACATTGACTATTCGACCATAGCATTTGGAGAACTAAAGTAACATACATATAATAGACGCATAACCCCAAACTAACTAAAAAATATAGAAACCTAAACCAGCAAGGAAACAAGAAAAAATATTATAAAAAAATTGAAAATTCTTAAATGGAATAGGATTATGTATTCAACCAAATTTTCTCTTTTCCTCTATGGGAATTTCAAAACACCAATTTCCAAAAAATCTCCACATGAATTGAAATTCACCAAGTTTTTCTAAAAACTTCATAGGGCAATCAAACTTCATCTTCCCCACAAATCGTCTAACCTACACCAAGTGCAAATAATGCCAAACTTGTGTAGGAAAAGGTTTATAATTAACCAGACAAGAAAACGTTTAAACTACAACAATGGGCCGAAGTGTAGTAGCAAGCAGAAAAGCAAATCCTCAACCAAAAACTTTTATCAAGTCTCCATCTAAGTCTCGATGTTTATGAAGATGACTCCACCTTTAAAACAAGTCATTAACTATCAAAAATAGATGAATTAGTACCCAAATCTCCCTTATCAAACATCCTGTTAAAAAACACACAAGAAAGGCGCAATCAATCTGCAAAAAAAATTCCAAAATTGCAGTCATCTTCTCATCCGGCCCAAACAAGCTAATAATGTATAATTATGATTTTTATTAAAGTTTTAATATTAATCAAAATATTAGAAATCTAATATTAACTAAATTTTAGAGTTCTAGTAAAATATTTATATATGTGAATGAGGATATTACAATATTCTCACTAGAATTAGATAATTTATTTTGTAAAACTTTAAAACTCATTCAATCATTTTAAAAGTTAATTTTTTTAGTATTTTGTTTAAGATTAAAACTATAAATTCAATTTGTAGTCATTAATTCACTATAAAGTATATCTAAATAAAAATAATGAGATTTAAAAATATTATTTATTTTTCAAATAAAAAATAATAAGCAAGGACCAATTGAAGAAAGATTTTTGCATTAGTTAATCATAAGAACTAGTGCATATATATATATATATATATAATATTTTCATCACAATTAAAAATAAATAATCAATTGAAAGGTATATTGTTTACAATGAGAAACAATATAAAATATTTCCTCAAAACTAGTAATGGATAATTTTGTCAATGCAAAATAGAGCGCAAATGTACACAATTTTAATCCTAGCAAATGGATAACTTAGTTATTACTTGCTACACAATTTTAATCCTAGCAAAAAACATATTTTCTTGTAGTGACTAGAATTAGATAATTTATTTTGTAAAACTTTGAAACTCATTCAATCCTTTTAAAAGTTAAATTTTTAGTATTTTGTTTAACATTAAAACTATAAATTCAATTTGTGGTCATTAATTCACTATAAAATATATCTAAATAAAAATAATGAGATTTAAAAATATTATTTTTCAAATAAAAAATAATAAGCAAGGACCAATTGAAGAAAGATTTTTGCATTAGTTAATCATAAGAACTAGTGCATATATATATATATATATATAATATTTTCATCACAATTAAAAATAAATAATCAATTGAAAGGTATATTGTTTACAATGAGAAACAATATAAAATATTTCCTCAAAACTAGTAATGGATAATTTTGTCAAAGCAAAATAGAGCGCAAATGTCACTAATAGATGAAGCACCAATGTCAACTCCCTTTTTCTTTCTTCCAATCCCCAGAACTCAGAATTTTCTATACACAAGTTTATTGTCATATTAATACATGCATGACACCTTCATGTGAAGGTTTGCATCATTAATGTCGATACCTACAGCGATTTGTCACATTCAGTCACGTAGTCATAATCTATTCCAGGCTAACTATGCCAAATTTTCCAACAAATAATATTTGCTGCGAGACTTGAGGCAAAATTACATTTTGAGAACCACGAAATAGGGGTATGCGATTTAATTTTAATTCCACATTTTTGGTAATTTTAATTTGCATTCCAATTTTAAAAATAAAAAAAAAAATTCAAATTTAGTCCCGGGCCCTATTTTCCGTCAATATTTAACGAAGAAGTTCCTGCTTTTACATCAATTGCTGATGTGATTTGCATTTTTAGTCCGGATAGGAGGAGTATGCAAACTTATTTTCTAATTTTTTCTTTTTCAACATTCAACTTCAAAATTTTATGCAAATTGCATTTTAAGTAATGAAGCTAATCCAGGGTGCAAGAATTTAGATCATGATCATCCACTTTCTGGTTCTTGCTAAGCTAGTCGAGTGAAATAGAGAGGAAGTAATGCTATAATAGACCCAAACTTATGAATTTTTACCGAAGTCCATCTAATCAGCCCGAAATAAGAAATGAATAGCCAGAAGTGCATTAGTAAAGGGAGAGGATCCTCTATTCCAAATGGTGTTTTATCTCTTATTCCATGCATTTAGATATATGTCATGTGTATTGCATTTATTACTAAATATTTTTATAAGGAAATATTTAATACACGTGGCATGTAAGCATGGAATAGGAGATAAAACACCATTTTAGAATAAGAAATCTCCTCCCATTAGCAAAAGCATGTGCTACGTACAGATTAGGAGCCTGTCAAATGGAGCTTGGGGATTGAATGAAGGAATTTTATCTTAGAATCTAGGTAAAATAATGATAATCTTGACCATCACAAATAATGAATAGTGAATGTTCCATTTAAATTTCTTCATCTAAAGGAAAAAACAATGTCCAAATGAGAGACAGAAAATAGCAAAAGAAAAGAAATAAGTGGAAAATTGAAAATCTGTTAACAAGTACAAATTAGTAAAATGAATATTACAAATCCAGCCACTTGCTTGTGTATAAGAATTCATTAGGGTTATTGCACTCCACTCATTAACATGTGCTAATTCGAATTTTTTCTTTTTTTTTTTTTATGAACGGTTAATTTTTTAAATTCAAATTGATCAATTCACTTTTAAATTGGATTTAAATAGGAATAGAAAAGAATATCAGTATGTTTTTGTATGAAAAAATTTAGACGTAAAATAAAGAAGGTTCTGTTGATTCATTTCGGGATCTAATAGAGATTGTAGTGGGAACTTGGTAATGTAACCATCATTGCAATGGAGAACAACTCACAAACGAGGAGGTCGGAGACAGAAATAGGAGGAGGAAAGTAAAAAGAAAAAAATGAAAGGGAAGATATAAGGGGAAGGGAAATTAATCCGATATCGTCCTATGATTTACAGATGGAAATTTGGTAGGAAAATTCACGGTATACAGAAAAAATAGAAAAATATTCTGAGAACAAGGTAAATTAATTAAAAAAAATAGTAATTACATTTCCAGTGAAATTCTGTCAAATATATATTGTAATAGATTTCTATTTTTTCGATCAATATTTGAAATATAGAAAATTTGGGGCAAAAAATTGTATGGAATTCATTACAAGAAAAATAATTCCTCACTATCGAAACAATTGTAAAGGATTGATCCTATCATAGAAAAACAACATTAGTGCCGGACTTGTAACGTGACGCTAGTAAATTTAAAAAATGAGTAAAATATATGTGTAAATAATAAATGGCACTTGAGATGAGTTTGGGATAAATTCTATAATAATTTATTTATTTGTGATGGAAAAAAAAAAAAAGAAAAGTTAGTTTTATGATGGATTACATAAATTTTGTCATAGAACTAATAAGAGGCAATGTATATACTACTGTACTTGTGGAAATAAAATCCACCGCAAAGTCATGTTAGTAATACATTTCATTAAATTTGTAATGAATCTTTTTCTTAGTAAAGAATTTGTTTTCTTGTAGTGAATTAATTTTCAATGAAATTTCAGTTACAAATATTTTTTTATGGATATTTTTATCCCAAATTTCATCGGAAAATTTCGTTGTGTTGTCCCTCGAAGCAACAAAAATTAACTTTAATAAATACAAAGAAATATAT
Organism: Handroanthus guayacan; assembly: GCA_014898755.1. Taxonomy (NCBI): domain Eukaryota; kingdom Viridiplantae; phylum Streptophyta; class Magnoliopsida; order Lamiales; family Bignoniaceae; genus Handroanthus; species Handroanthus guayacan. The sequence continues at coordinate 287,184 of JACFYI010003553.1, read as the reverse complement.
CATTCACAAAAATCAGTTTATTTACCTTCTAATATATATTACTAGAATATTTATTATACACACCGATAATAAGATTGAAATTTGGAATTTTATGGAAAATAAAAAAAATATAAGAAAGTTAATAAAGTTACATGATCGATAGACTCATAGACATACTATATAGTTGACTTCAAACTCTTAACTTATACTTACATGAAGGAATCAAGTAGCAGACAATTAATTAATAACCTAACATCAATTAATATATATCTAACCCTATGTGAGAAAAAGTACACAGAGAAAAATTTTGAAGTCTACATCAAGAATTTCAGAAAGGAAATAAGCCTATATATACTTAGAAAAATTAAAAATGAATATAACCTAAAACTTATTTCTTCTTAGTACTCATGGCAAGCAACATGAAACTCAAGTTATGGATTTTAGTTGCTCTAGTGTCAATGTTGGCCACTACTCCTAAAGCTGGCCGAATTCTTCCGAGGCCACCATGCATACCATTTCCACCAAACCTCAAACCATTACCCATACCTCTACCGATATTTTGTCCACCTCCTCCACCTCCATCTCCTCCTCCTCCTCCTCCTCCTCCTCCACAACCACCACCACCACCACCGTCCTCACCACCACCTAGCACTCCGCTCACTGCGGCACCCATTGCTGATTGATTCTCGTGATCATTCTCTATCTCACAAATATAAATGTATCCATTCAAAATCAGTATCTCCACCTCGAGTTTTCTGTTATAGCTTGAACCACTTATATCTTAACTATCTCATCATGTTTTCGTGTTTTTTTCCACCTATAAAAATACTCAGCAATAAACCTTTTTATTTTATGTTTTCTTCCATGTAATAGTAGCTAGCTAATAATCTCAAAGAAATTAGTTAGAGAATACGCAAAAATCAGATTCAGATATCAAAAATCTCTAGCTACAGAGAATGTTTTACGACCATGAACTAGTGAATTTGGGAGGAAGTTTGGCATGTGTTCTATGTACTTGTACCTCATAATATATAAATAAAATTGCTGAATGCTGTGGAAATTGAAGTTGATCTCAGAATTAATTCTTCCAATTAGCAATTATTATGTTTATTCTTACAAACTTTACCTTAGCTTATATTTTAGCTAGAGTACTATACATTGGTAAAATTAAATATACGTGTATATACATATTCCACCGTAAAAATGGACATGTATCGATCCATATGTTACTTCTATTTTTCTTTTCATTAGCACGTATATTAATCCGAAGCACGATACTAGATATATAATAATTTGGTGTAAAAATATATATTATTACGGAGGAAATGCATTCAATATGTAATGTCTCCATCAAGACATTAAGCCTGAATTAAGGTTTCTTTTATTATTATTATTATTATTATTATTATTATTATTATTATTATTATTATTATTATTATTATTATTATTATTTTTCCCCGAGCTCTAGTCTCCAGAACCTCGAATTTTCCGTAGTACCCAAGTTTATTGTCAGATTAATTACATGAAACCTTCATGTGAAGATTTATGCCATTAAATGCATTAATGACGATACCTACAACAACGTCAAGCATAGGTCGCAATCTCTTTTCAGGGCTAATTAAGTTCGTGGAGTAGTTTTTTCAATATGTACTGCGAGATGTGAAGGTTCTTGTTTCCAATCCACGTAATTTCTATTTTGGGTAATAATGTTTCCTTATTTGGACTATAGTCATTTTTTCACATTATTCATTAATTTTTTAATATAATTAGAGATCTAAACTCTTAAAATAAGGTATTAAAATTTTTTATAATTTTTTACAAAAATTAAGAATTTCTCGTCTTATTTTAAAATAAAAATTAAGAATTTCTTGTCTTATTTTAAAATCTTAACTTGCTCTTTTTAATTTTAGTATTAATTCAAAATTATCATTGCTAACAACTCATATATATGCTCAAAAATCTTATTTTATTTTATTTTATTATTTTGAGAGAAGCGATTACATTTGATAATCAGATGAGATTCTCTATTCCAAGTGGTGTTTCATCTCGTATTCTATACCTTTAAATACATGCCATATGTATTGCATTTATTACTAAATATTTTTTATAAGGAAATATTTAATACATGTGGCCTGTATCCAAGGGACGGGATACGCTATCCCAAAATGGTATTTCATCTGCTATTCCTTGTTTTAAATACATACTATGTGTATTAAATATTTTTTTATAAAAGTATTTAGTAATAAATACAATGCACTTGGCATGTATTTAAAGACACAAAATAGGAGATAAAATACCATTTGGAAAAGAGGTTTTCATCCCTATATTCAAATGTATGGAATAAGAGATGAAACATCATTTGGAATAGGGGATCCAGTCTGATTCGATAATATATCAATATCATTATAATATTATATTTTAAAGACTAAATATAATCTAAATAATCTAAGTTATTATTCGGTAGACAAAGGGTATCATACGGTAGACAAATACCCACATGCTGTTGGTGAGACTCGACCCTTGTACCTTTATTACGAAAAAGTGGAGGTGGTGTCACTGCATCCAAAGTACGGTGGCAAAATTTTATTTTATTCAAACACTTAAATAACTTATATTTTTTTGAATAAAACGTAATATTTCATAAGCATTACAAATATATCATACAACGTAGAAATTTATAAAATGATTCAAATAAACTTAGGCCAATACTAGCTCCCTTCAATTTTCCTGTGACCAATTTGACTTTTCCCATTATTCTTCACTTTTCACTCTAGAATAATCCGCTCTAAATTTAGTTTTTTTATCCAATAAGCAACAACCGACGCATCAATACATAACTCATTACGTTGAAATTTTTAAATTCATTTGTGAGCGAAATAATTCACTCTAATCATTTTGATTTTGAATATGGGCTTAATTTATTTTTAAAAAGATTATATTGCCGAATAATCACCCAAAATAAAGTACGTACATATATATATATATATATAAAGATTTACTAACACCAAAAAGATAAGTTTCAAATGAGAATACAAAAGACATCAAAACGTTACTTCCCTTAAAAAACTACAAAAGGCATAAACAAGTTCTCTCAATAACTTTTTCATAAATTTGCTCAAGAACAAAAGTCTATCAAAACTCAAAAAGTGCCATGAGAAACGCCAGCTACATATGGCCTAAAACATTGACTATTTGACCATAGCTTTTGGAGAACTAAAGAAACATATTTATAATAGATGCATAACCCCAAACTAAATAGGAAATATACCTAGATCAATAAGGAAACAAGAGAAAAATCTGAAAAAAATAAAAAATTCTTAAATAGAACAGGATTATATGAATGTCTTCAACCAAATTTTCTCTCTTTTTTTTTTTTTGGGAATTTCAGAGCACTAATTCCCAACAAATCTCCACATTAATTTGAAATTCATCCACTTTTTCTAAAAACTCCATAGGGCAACCAAATCCATCTTCTCCACTAAATTTGTGAAAAGGGTATTAAATCGTTGACCTTACACCAAGTGCAAATAATGCTAATCTTGTATACGAGAAGGTTTATGTCATCAACCAAACAAGAAACATTTAAAATACAACAATGAGCCCAAAGTGTAGTAGCAAGCAAAAAATAAATCCGCAACCAAAAACTTCTATCAAGTCTCCATCTAAGTTTGAATGTTAAGTTGTGTAAGTGGAGGAACAAAAGTAAAATGTATTTTTGTCCCATAAGTTAGGTCTAGATGGATTTTTAGTTCCAAAGTGCTTAAAGATTGGTTGTACTTCTCAGTTAAATCACTAACAAAAGCCCCTTTTCGAGGCTAAAAAAAAGGATGGCAATATAATATATCAAGTATTATAATGCATATAATAATATATATGATATATAATATATATATATAATATATGGAATAATATAATATATAATATTTGCTGCATGCATGGCACGTATTATATAACATATATTTTAGTATATATTATAAAGTAGTATATTATATTATACAATATATAAAATATTTAGTATTATAACATATATATCTTTTTTTACAGGTTCAGGTGTTGGGGGGGTTTGGGCCGAGCCTGTCCGGTCCACAATCGCTCCATTGCCATTCCCAGAAGGCAAACTGGTGATGCAATGGTCACCGGCACAGGGAAACAAGCGAGGAGCTAGGAGAGAAATGAGAAGAGGAAAGAAACAAAGAAAAGAAAGAGGGGCGCGCGGAAAGGAAAATTAGCCAGAGTTTATTGCAAAAAGTACCCTTGTGATATTTCAGTTTGATTATATTTTATAATGGGTAAATTACAACCACACCCACTGAGTTTAGGTGAAATTATAACAATCACTCCTGAAATTTTTCAAATTATAAAAACCACCACTAAAATCCTAACGGCATTACACTATTAACAGAAGTTCCTGACGTCATTAGGTTTTCAGAGGTTTTTTTTTTTTTTTTTGTAATTAAAAAAACTTTAAGGGTGATTTTTGTTATTTTACCTAAACTCAGGGGATGTGGTTGTAATTTATCCTTTTTCTTAAATCTCACTAATAAGGATAATTTAGATATTTTAAACATGGCAGTCACGTTTTGCTAATGGAATAGTGTTTAAGGGGTACTTTTTGTAATTTGAAAATTTTCAAGAGTGGTTATTATAATTTCATCTAAACTCGGTATGTGTGGCTGTAATTTATCCTTTTACAATTAATCCTCAGAACCCCGAATTTTCTTTTAGCAGTTGACCAACCATACAATGGCCATCACATCCATATATTTACATTATAAGTTGAGAAATTATTTCTATTTTTTCTTTTAAAGAGAAGCGATTACTTTCTACCTTACATTAATAAATTTTAAATATCAAAATATTTAAACTAAATATAGGTTAAATTCTCTAAACTATCATTTGGTGACAAATAATAACGTTAAGTAAACAAATAGCTGAACACTATCAGTGGAATTCAAATTTACACCTTTCTTATGAAAAACGGAACTAAGATTGTTAATTCAATAGATGCAAGATCAAAAGTAAAATAAAAGTATAATTACAGGTTTAAAATTAAATGTAATTTTCCATATCTTGACCCTTCTCACCTGTCATGAGATCAACGAACAGCCACAAGTGTATTAGTAGGAGAGAGAAATGGGAGGAGGGGAAAAAAAAAAGGAAGGAAGAAGAAGAAGAAAGAAAGAAAGAGGGGGAAAAAGAAAAAAGGAAGATAGAAGAGGAAGGGAAATTAATCCAATATCTTCCTATGATTTACAGATGGAAATTTTGTTGGAAAATACACGGATTTCAGAAAAAATAGAAAAATATTTATAATGGAATTTTCGAAAATTGAATAAGATAAGTTAATTAAAGAAATGATAATTCCAGTTTCTATCAATATATATTGTAATAGATTTCTATTTTTTTGACCAATTTTTAGAAAATAGAAAAATTGGGGGAAAAATTGGGTGAAAATTATTACAGGAAAACAAATCCTTTACTAACAGAAAAATAGTAGAGGATATGATCTCATCACAAATAAACAACATTGGTGCTAAACTTGTGACGGGATACTAATGAATTTAGAAAATAAACAAAATATATATATGTGAATAAATTAATGGCACTTGTGACTAGTTTGTGTAACAATTTCTTTATTGCGATGGAAATTTCAAAACAAAAGTAAGCTCTATGACGGATTTCAGAATTTTGTTGAAGAATTATTAATAGACAATGTACATACTACCGGATTTGTAGAAATAAAATCCATCACAAAGTCATGTTAGTAATGGGTTTTGTGATAAAGCTTTCTATTAATAAAGGAATTGTCTTCTTATAGTGAATTAATTTCAGATGGAATTTCAGTTAAGAATATTTTAGATGGATATTTTAATTAAAAATCTCATTGAAAATTTTGGTTGTGTTTTCCTACAAAGCGAAAAAATTAATTTTAATAGATACAAATAAATATATCATTCACAAAAATCAATTTATTTATCTTCTAATATATATTACTAGAATATTTATCGTACACACCGGTAATAAGATTGATGTTTGGAATTTTGTGAAAAAGAAAATGTAAGTTACAAAAATCACATGATGACTAAACATACTATATAGTTGACTTCAAACTCTATACTTATACTTTACATGAAGGAATCAAGTAGCAAACAATTAATTGATGACCTAACATCAATTAATATATATCTAACCCTACGTGAGAAAAAGTATGCACAGAAAGATTTTGAAGCTTACATCAAGAATTTGAGAAAGGAAATAAGCCTATATATACTTTGAAAATTAATCCCA
>JACFYI010003553.1:249723-260295 GCA_014898755.1 Handroanthus guayacan | reverse complement strand
ATCCCTCCGACTACCGCAAGCTCCTCACTGGATGCTACGTTGTCGTTTCAGAAAATGCACCTTCTCTCCCCGTCTTCGACCCTAACTGCCGATGGTCCCAACGCGAGGTACGTACTCTGTATGTTTACGCGTTGTGTACGATCTCATTGGTGTATGTTTGGCTGTGCCGGTGCCTCTTTTGCAGTTTTGGCGGGAAAAACAAAAAAGTCCCTCGTTTTCATTTGCTTGATTTTTGGGGGGGAAAAAGTTGGTCAATGATGGGATTCATTTATGGAATGAGGATTGGTTTTGTCTTTGCGGTGTTTGCGAAATTTGATTAGAGGAAATATGATGTATGAGGCTATGACAGTTGGAGAATGATGTTTGTACTCGCTGTAGGTTTAGATTTCAGCAAATGATACTTAATCATGATCTTAACGTACAGTTTATGACTTTCTGTTGTCATGTTACCGATAGAGCGTGGTTCTTCTTGTCTGTGTTGCTTTTACCATGGTTCTATAACAATGTTGATTTTAAGAGCAAAGAAGCAATCTTATGCACTTTTTGCTAATTTTCAAGATTGTATTCTGCATAAACTTTAATGAATCTTTTATCTTATAACTTCATGGCATCTGAGGGATGGTAATCCTTTCTGTCCTTTCAGATTGTCAGAAGATCCATTGAAATGATAATGTCTCAACAACGTTCCTCTTCGAATCTGATCTGCTGCGGCTATGATAAAGTGAGTGCATAATTATTTCTGGACTCTGTTTCTTTGAGTTAGTTTTAATTTAATTAAGCGCTGAGGTTTATTTTGTTAAAATTTAGATTTAATTTGATTTAAGCTGCAGATCTATGACATAGTTTCTGGAAGAATATATATTTTTCTTTTCTTTTCTTTTAATGGCAATGTGACATTGAATTCTTGTTTAACATGATGATTGTTGAATTATCGATTAAGGATTATGCTTGTGTCTGGCAGAGCAACCGCTCAAGTGATGTGGTTGATGCATTAACGTCCTCAACGTGGACAATCCTCTTAAGAAGGGTATATTGTAAATGAGATGGCTTCTGTTTATATTGTTTAACTTTGAGTGTATACGCACATTGGACATGATTGGCATACCGGTGGCAAATTCTAGGTTGGTGATGCTCTGATGATGTATTTGTTGAGATACAGTTCACTATTTCTGCCTCTGCCTCGAAAGAAGTACCATCAGATTGCTGGTTTTCCCATCAGCGATTTGTGCTTAAAACTCTCAAGGCATATACCTCGCCCTAATTCTCAGCAGCTTCTACTTCTCGATTATGGTAATATTCAATGCAGTTTCATACATTCAGGGTGTATTTGCACGTAGTGATTGCTATTATGAGTGAAAACACATTGTGTGTGCACACGTGTTTACTTAATGGGTTATGAAGGCAGCTTTAAGCTGCTTGTTTTGAATTTTAGATATGGCCTCCTGAATATTAGCGCTGAGCTAGCACAACCTTGTTGGTGATTCAATTGAAATCATCTCCTAGACAAGGGCATTTTCTTTGTTTTTGGCAAACTTGATAATCCACTTGATCTTCTCTCAGGATCAAGGAAGAAGAGGAAGAGATTAGAAGAAGCTGAATCAATACCCAGGAAACAGCGATGCACATATTCTTTGGGTTCTGAACCTCCTTCAAACTCTATTAAGTCTGTTGGAAGTGATGGTATGGATAACTTAACCTGGGTGCGGTAGATACTGCTGAGATTAAACTTTTAGAAAAATATCCTGAAGCACTTGCCAACACCTGCAGGATCTAGTTGTCTTTCTAATGAAGGACTTTCTCATAAAAGTTATGGAGGGAGCTTGAAACAAAGTACTGTGTCTGGTCAGAAGCGTACAAGACAATATCGCTGGCAGCGTCAGAGAAAACGTAGGCAGTTGGCTGTTCAAGGAGAGTGTTCTTTAATCCCATGTACAGGAAATCGTAGCAACAAAGATAACTTACCCGGAGGGCTTCAAACTGGCATATCTGCAAGTTGTCAAAATGATGGGGCTGTATGTATGGTGATTTCTCTTTTAATTGAACTGTTAATCCTTTTTCTAGTTTCTGAATTTGTTAAATATAAATGAATATTCTTTTACTGTTGGTTTGGAAGAAGAAGCTTTGGTCTCAACGGGTTCAAAGTCTTTAGGTGCCCGGGGGTAGCACAGTCAGTGTTTGACAACTTTGTAAAATTTAATGATTTTTCCTACTGTCGCTCAAACAAAAGCCACATGCATATTAAAGTGTATGGCATAAGTTTTAAGCCTGATTCCTTTTTGCTATTTAAATGTGCATCGGGTTATTCTTTGGTATTCCTTCTGTGGACTGATGTTGGGGGAGCTCTACTGTTAGGAACTGATATAAATGTGACAAGTATTTCAAAGAAATAAGTGTTACTATGTCTCAACATGACTTCTGAGGGAAATTTTCATAACTCCTTAACTTCTTCAGCTGTCCAGTGTTTATTCCATCATTTTACAATGCTTAATTTTTTGCTCTTTATATATATCTTTGAGTTCAACATGAGATGCTCTGCATAGAAGAGCTATCGTTTGTGCTATGGAAGATGACATAGTTCATTGCAAAATATGGGATAAATAACTTTCTGAGTGTCAGGGAATTGGGAATAGTTTAAGTTTAGGAAGATGCCATATGAGAAAAGAAGAAAAACCGTAACGAAAAAACTCTAGATCTTCATAATACACATATAGCTCGTCTAGGCTATTCATATCTCATTTCTCTAAGCTGGGTTTGTTGGTTTTGATTTTTGCAGAATGCTTCTCATTGCTTTTGCTGCTCAGTCTTCAAAAATGTACTAAAGATGAACAAAAATTCTCGGATTGATAGACGAAACATATTCTATAGGTTAGAGAATTCTACATCAGTGCTCCCAAGGAAGCGTATCCTCCTTAGCATCTATCTATTTCTGCTTATCCAGATTTTCTTATCCCAAAGACTACTTTATCTATTATACTATACTAAATGTCAAAAAAGTGATTGAGGCTGTTCTCTTCCTTGAGCATCGAGCTCTAGCATTCCGCGTTCTTTGCAATTAAAGTTTAATATATTACATTAATGATTTATTAGCTTGGAGTAGCTCTTATACTGTAATTCTATACTTTCCTTTTCAATTTCCCATATGCATCCCTCTTCACTTGCCTCAGGAAGCTCCTTATTTTAGAATGTTGATATTTCCTTTACTATGTTGTGGTCTTCCTTTTAGTTTCTTTTGAAAAAATCGTACTGTAGCCTAAACAGTAAACAGACATACTGTATACGTTGAAGCCCAACGCATCTGGAGCCTCCGTTTTATTCAACAATATCTTCGGAACGTTTGGTGTTGACAAGAATCCTGGGACAATACCATGCCTTCACAGCGAAAATAGTTGTCTCAACGTGTCCACTTGTTTGTGAGCAAAACCTTTGTTTATATAATTTTTGAAGTTCTCATGGTTTACTATAAGTACTTATTTTTGACACCTCTTATTTACTTTTATCATTCCAGCATGTGTTATGCATTTGATGTAATTTTTGTATCATTTTGCACATTTTTGTGGCCTACTCATTTTATAATTGTCAAGCTGTTAAATAATATGTTTATGCTGATAGTTGCATAACTTGATCTCCTCCATTAATGTCTTTATTTATCATGTAAAGCTTTTAGCAAATTGGCGGAGTTCATAATTTGGATTTATGGATGCGGACCCTGTGCATGATTTTCATGACTAAGCTGATGTTGGTCGAACATTTTAATTTTCAAGTCCAGCCTGTATAAGCCATTGCAATGTCTTAGCTTGGCTGCCAACAAGCGGTTTCTGAGCCTGGTTAAGCTAGGTCATGTAATCTTATAGATGTCAAAATTCTTATGTTGATGTCCATTTTGCTTGAAAGTGGTATGATTTCCCCAAAGGATAATGATACTCTGTTGCATATCATGAGAGTGTGCTGATTGTTCTTATGGCTTATCACTTTAACTTAACTGATAGAGTAAGACATGAAATACCATAGAAACTTACACCTTAGCAAATATCCCAACCATCCTTATCGTGATTAGCTCTGTTGTACTTCAGTTTTCTAGTCTGCATACATGAAGCACTGCTTTTACATTAGGAGACTGTCTACAAGAGATCCCAATGACCTAAGTCTTCAACTTATTCCACATGCATGCTTATGACACTTATTATCTTTCTACTTTGGCTCACCAATACTGGCTAAATTCCTACAATTATTTTCTCATTAAACGTTCTTGATAACAGTTCGTCCTTTTTGTCCTGTAGGTATCACTCTCTTACTAAGCTACTTAAGAGTCTCATTCGCGAGACTCAAAATTGCCAGTATCTGAGGCTGCTGGACAAGCACTGCTCTGAGGTTGGTATTTATTAATGGAGATGTTTGCTGGGCTTCACAAGATGTACTATGTAGACTCTATAAAGATAATTTATAGTTTGGAATATTCAGATATCAGGGTGAATTAATCTGTCTATTTCAATTTTTTCATGTTGTTAATGCCAAAAATCTCAAGATGATTTCAGAAGCCAGTGTTGATCATGTTGAGCCATGTAAGTATAATTGCCCCAAGAAGCAGGTGGTATCCTTTATTTGGGCAGTTTGTAGAAGAATTGTTCCTTCAGCAATGCTGGGAGAACCTTCTAATTGGAGAATTTTGAGGAAAAACATCGCAAAGTTCATTCAGCTGCGAAAATTTGAGAAGTTCTCGCTGAAGGAATGTATTCATAAATTGAAAGTATCAAAATTTCATTTGTTGTCAAATAAGAACAGTCAGGATATGCACAACAGATGCAGGGAACTTGGTATCACAGATATTATTAGACATGTGATTCTTGAGCGCTGGATATTTTGGTTTTTTGCGCATCTAGTATCACCAATTGTTCAAGCCAACTTTTATGTTACAGAAAGTGAGCATGAGAAACTAGAGGTATTATATTATCGAAAGTCTACTTGGGAGAAACTGATGAGAGAAGCTGAACGCATGAATGATCATAGGTATTGCCTACTAAATCATGAGTCAACCAGAAAAATATTAGGAAAGAGATCATTTGGTTTCTCAAGGGCCAGGCTTCGTCCCAAGAAAATTGGGTTTAGGATGCTGACAAATCTTCAAGCACCATCAAGAATGCCTCTGAACCCACCTCCTTCTAGAATTCACACCAAAAACAAGTTGCATAGGAAAGCACGCAATCACCAAGTGACATATCAGTTTTTTAAGTCTGTAAACAGTGTCCTTCATGATTTGCATGTGGTCGTAAAAGGTTCTCGGAAAATAAAACCAGAGAAGTTGAGTTGTTCAGTTTTTGATTACAATGATGTCTACAGAAAATTTCTGCCCTTCTTGTTTCTTCTGAAAAATGGATCGATCAACACGCCTAGCGTATTCATTGTGGTTTCAGACGTGTCAAAAGCTTTCGACTCTATCAATCAGGATAAATTGCTCAGTGTGATGAAGGATGTGTTATTAGATGATGAATATACTCTGGAAAAGTTTACGCAGGTTTGCCACACAAAAAAATCTTTGAAGGTCCATCAGTATCTGACATTAGCACATCAAGAAATTGGTACTGCATCTTCAAGAATCAAATCATGGCTTCATGGCCAGTCATTAGATAGCGTTCTCGTTAAGAAGGTATATTAATATTACTATTGGTAAAAAATTATGTTGTGATATGCAAAAGGTGCGAACTTCTGTTCCCTTTTACTTTTTTATACCTATTTTATGTAATGGTGCGATACTTGCCTTTCTTTGAGTGATGGCATGAGTCTGACACTTCTTTCTGAATTCTCTTTCTTGAAATTTAATACATTGTTAGTTGGGCAGGAAAGTACTTGTAGTTTTTTTATACATTTAAGTATGCATATTACTTGTTAGACTGGGTTTGAAAAATAGTTTGTATATGCTGCTTCCGAATTGATAGATATTAATTCAATTAATGCATCGAACATGAATGCTAGACATCAGGATAACACTTTATGATTCCAGTTAGTAATTTATATTGAAATTTTCTTTCTTTCTGGGCTGTAAGTACTATCATTTTCTTATCTCTACCATTTCAGTCTTTGAGCAGAAAAACAAGGAAAGGAGAACTTAAATTACTTTTAGAGGAGCACATAACACGCAATGTTGTGCAACTAGGTAACAACTTTTACCTGCAACGTGTTGGTATACCTCAAGGAAGTGTTTTGTCCTCGTTGCTCTGCTCATTCTATTATGGAGACATGGAAAGGAATGTACTTTTGCCATTTCTCGAGAAAGCTAGTGAGAACCTGTTGAGAGAATATGATAACCATGCTGCTTCAGCTTCAAGGGGCAAACATGCAAGAGAAATGTTAGCATGTGGTTCCGAGTATCTTCTGCTTAGGTTCAGTGATGACTTCCTTTTCATCTCAACTTCAAAGAAGCAGGCTTCTATGTTTTTCTCTCGGTTGGAAAGAGGAATTCGTGATTACAACTGCCGCATGAATGAGGAGAAATATGGTTTAAATTTTATAATGAACGACAGACAAGAATGTAGATCAAACAGGTTACATGTTGGAAAAGATGGTGTTTCATTTCTTCGTTGGAGTGGACTTCTTGTCAATTGCTCTACACTAGAAATTCAAGCGGACTACACAAGGTTATCTTTCTTTATTAATTTTTAGCCATTTACCAGTGGTAGATGTTTCCGATGGGCTTATTCTGTTGTTTTTTCTTTGTTTTTCCTTTAAATCACATTCTTATATCTTTTTTTTTCTTTTCTGTTCTTCTCTCTCTCTCTCTCTCTAATAATATGCTCTCTGTTCTTGTCTTTCTAGATATAATTCTCATGTGCTCTGCAGGTATCAGAATTCTCATCTGAGTACAACTCTAACTGTAAGCTGTCAGGGTAAAGTGGGTCGCCAATTGAAGGCAAAGTTGCGCACTTATCTGCGGCCTAAATGCCATCCCATATTCTACGATTCTAACATCAATACACCAGGCGTAGTCAGACTCAACATTTATCAAGCCTTTCTGCTTTGTGCAATGAAATTCATTTGTTATATCTCAAACTTGTCAATTCTACCTAGATTTACTCCACAATTCTATGTCAATGCCATCTACACGTCTTTGAGGTACAAAATAAAGTATTCTTGCATTCATTCTTAGCTTATTGCTTATGTTTTTTGACGGCATCCTTTTTCTGGTTTGCAGGTACATGAACACGCTCATAAAGAGGAAGATGTATTCTTTTGAAGTTGTTGACAGCGCATTTCGTCCAAAATATGATGTGAAAAAGAAGGAAGTTATATGGCTCGGTTTATATGCTTACAGTCGGGTGGTCAAGAAAAAGCAATCGCGACATAAGGAGCTGCTTCGCTTATTCAGGTATAAGCTGAGGGAATATGGTAAGACAGAGGACTTATCATCTGAGCTTAAGTATGCCATTGATGATGCACATTCATCAGCGCTTTGGAGCATTAAGTATTGATTTTTTTAGCTGTCTGTGATGATCACTTTGCCTCTTTGCTTCATATGACAAAAACTGTGAAATTTCATAATCCTCTCTTTTTTGGTTGTTTCTTTCACAAAAACTGTTCTTTAGTTATTTGTTGGATGTTCAAACTTCAGGGTTATAAGCGCTATTTATTTTGATGTGGCATGTAGTTCTTGGAGCAGGGAAGGGTAATTTAGACTTTTACTTGGGATCATCTCCCCCCAACCTTAGTTTACATACTTAGAATTTAATTAATAAGATTAGACTAGAAATAAGATTAAAAATCAATTACGTTTAACTAACTAAATGTCACCATTGCAAGTTGCAATTGCATGCCCACCAACCTGATAGCGTCCCTTTTTCGAATTCTTTTTGCTATCATTATAATTTTATTAGCATATATGGCATATTTGTAGTGTGTGCAATAAAATTATCATAATGTAACATATATATATGTATCAAGGTATCATACATTGATTTGTATGTGTTTAATAACTAAAATATGATTAATAATTCACCAACTAATTCTATTATTTATCCTCAAATTTTACTATCATTTAGTACACTCTTGATATATGTGCAATAAAATAAGTGAGTGTAATTTTTATATACCAAGGTATAATACACACTCAATTTGCATGTATTTAAAAATTTAGAATATTATTAAATTCTAATTGGACATTTGTAGATTAGGACATTTTAGCAATTTTGTGGATGGTTATTGAAGTGGGTTAATAATAACGAGTATTTTTAAAATCATATGAAAATGTACCACAAAGGATCCAGTGCAATTTAAATATTGTATATATAATAATAGTGGAAATCTAGTTTTTATTTTTTCCGTTATTGTTTAGGTTTCCTTTACATGAATTATGCTATTGGGGTTATAGATACATATCAATGTGAATTGACTAATTTGAATATTTGATGAAAAATTCAATTGAATATATACGTCTGACAACTTGTTTTTTGTTCGTATACTAAGGTTTCAATGAGAACCCTTTGTTTTTTTTGTTTTTTTGTTTTCACTGAAATAATGGTTTTTATAAGTTTAACTGTTAATATTAATGGTATCAAGGAGATTAGTAACATACATAATGCAACATAAGCATCATCATTAGTAACCAGTTATCAATTATAGATAATAATTTAAGAAATAATTTTATTACAGTTAAACTTGTGACGATATCTATCATTAGAGGCACTATTATGTAGCCTTTTAGGGTATTTTTTAGAGAAATGAATGATATATTTCTAGTAAATAAAAGGAGAGTAAACATGCCGAGAAACAATTTTGTTTAATATCCTCTATAAGAAGTTTTGCTGGTTACCAATAAAAGTTGATATTAATCGAAAATAGGAGTGATTTTTTTTTCCCCTGAATAGGAAATAGGAGTCGCTAAAAGTTATTTGCTACTTCTTTACGATGACAATAAGACATAGTTTTAATTGGGCCGTGAAAATCCATCGTGGCATACAATGGGATATATATTTTCATTTCGATGTAAGTAATGACAAATAACATTTTCACCTTATTTAAATCATATATTATTCTATGTTTTCACCAAATTAACTATATGACCATTAATTTTCCTTTTTTAATTTTCAAAGTTCAATAATTTTGTAATGATTGTATACAACTATACATATAATCATATCTAGTTGATGAATCAACAATAAAGAGGGAAATATCCAAATCTTTTTTGGGCTAAGGTTCATGTATGACCTTCAGTCTGAATTCGGAATTCCTATGATTGAGATATATCAATCGTCCCTTCTTCCTCCAACTCTCTTGTCCTCTTCCATTGAATAAAGAAGGTTTTCAACTGCAATATGATACATAGTTATTATTGTGACTTTGACATAGCTGTATCAAAATATCAATAAATTGAAACACCTTCATTGCAAAAGTAATAAATTCAAAAACAACTATCTCAAATGAATTTGAACTAACACGGTATTGTAAGTTGTCCTGCGAATGAAGAATTTGTAACTGTTATATAATGTTTGAAATAATGAATTCAAAGAGGAAAATAAAAAGAAAAATACAAAAGTGTAGAAATTGAAGCATAGAGTTAAAATTTCTTTAACATTTTCCTTCCTAAAGTCCTAAATCTAAACACACGCTTGAGGAACTCCCACATATTATATAAAATCGGAGAAAAATATATTTTTGGAATAAAACATCCCAACAGATATTAAATGGGTAATGTGAATTTGTATGGTTTCTCCTTTTTTCTTCGGTTTTGCCAAGAATTTTGGTTTTTTATCTTTAATTGGTGAGTATGTTTTTCTTTCCTTTTCTTCTTAAATTTCAGACTGCTTTCCAAGTGTACGTTTGTTTTAGATTGTTTCAAGTCTATGTTTACAAAATAAAAAATTATTTGAATTAAAAATCAAAGAACCAATATATACAATAATAAACACTAATTTAAAATAATAAGTAGTAATTTCCATTCTAGTTCTACTATCGAATTTCTTTATTATAAATATTTTCTTTACATCTGTGTGCACGTATGTTTTAGTAATTATAACGATAAAATGTATACATACATACATATACAATATATATATAAACCTTTGCGCATTAAGTTGTGATCGGACACTTCGCCAAGCCCAGTAACGCGGGCCTGTAACCCTAGCGGCGGCAACGTCCTTTGACCGAAGGCGGTTTGTGCTGCATCCTAATCCTAGTGCGGGGATGGGTTCGAGGCCGCTGGGGGTACTCAAATCAGATTGGGAACGATCCCCAGCCGAGGGGAAAAAAAAAAAAAGTTGTGATCGGACACTGCATATATAGCTGTAATTAATTTCATACTTTTTTTTCTTAAACAAATCCTCCAAATCATGCTATAGACAAATCCTCTAAATTATTATATGTTAAATAAAAATCCACAGATTATCGATGAAATTATTACTCTTAAACAAGAAATTATAAAAACTCCTCCATACAGTTGGACAAGAGCTTATCAGCATTTCATATTTTATCTTGTGATACTCTACATTTGGACTTTAAATTCTTAAAGAGCAATCACAATGAAATTTTTGAAAACGTGACATTTCTATTTGATTGTGTTTATCAGCATATTCTTTATTTTTCAAAAAA
>JACFYI010003553.1:220162-236423 GCA_014898755.1 Handroanthus guayacan | reverse complement strand
TCCTATCATGAAGTACAAAACCAACCCACATGTATGTTACCATTTCAATACACATCCGATTTAACTTTTAACTTCCACTCTTATTACGTTTTACTCCAACGTTCCAATATTTGCATCCTTTTGCAGGCTACGCAAGTGAAGCTTTTTGTTGAAGACCTGAAATTTGAAGACTTGAAATATACCCTTTTGGATATGATAACTTAACATCAGAGGTGAAAGATGCTTGTTTCTATTTCATTTTATAGTTGTATTTCCATTCCATCGGTTAGGGGGACACTTTGACATGATTTTTAGAAAATTATGAAAGTTTTGGGTTTAATTTGATTAAGTACTACCTTGGGATGATTGCAAAATTTACCTACCTTTCTTTCATCCGCTGCAATTGAGGACATGAATTATAAACCTTCAACTATCCATGATCGAAATAATTAGTTTTGTTTCGCTTGATGTTTCTAACTACTGTCACATGACTATACGATTAATTCTTGCATGTACAGAAAGACGGGCTTTAGGCCTGCATGTGGCACGAAATAAATGTTACTTAGAAGGTGTTTGGATGAGCTTATAAGCTCTTCAAAATATCTTATAAGATTTTTAAGAGCTTATAAAATGTCATAAACTGTTTGGTAAAATTTTTCAAAAAAAGATTTTATTAGCTCCCAAAATAAAATGTTAGCAGTTTATAAGCTCTTTTTAGAAAAATAATGAACTCTTTACTTATTTTTAAAATCTTCTCATATACATTTGATTTTAACTATTTTAATTACAAAATTACCATCACTAATACCTTATAAGTTAAAAGGTCTTATTTTATCCAAACATTTTAGCAACTTAATTTTAAAATAAGATATAATATTTTATAAGTTCAAAAAATATCTTATAAGATATAGAAGCTTATAAGATATTTTAAATAAGCTTAGTCAAACTCCCTCTTAGTTATTATATATAGAGATCTCTAGCCTCGACTATACAATTTGATACTTAGTTATTATTGTGAGTTTGACGTAGTTGTATCAAAATATCAATAAATTAAAACACCCTCATTGCAAAAGTAATAAATTCAAAAACTACTATCTCAAATGAATTTGAACTAACATGGTGTTGTAAGTTGTCTTGCGAATGAATAATTTGTAACTGTTATATTATTACTATATATAATAAGAGGGAATGCGCATGCAACAGTTCTTACGCGCTCGTGAGGCCTCTTTTCTTTTTTTTCTTTTTGGATTTGAGATCCAAAACGACGTCGTTTTGGACTGTGTTTGCTGTGTTTGGTTGTACAGAATGCAGTTGCCTTTATACCTTGTGGTGGGGCCCACAGGACATGTTAGAAGAAAGTCTTTTTCTTTTGATTTTTTTTTATGTGGGCGGTCAGAAAATTGTTTTGGTTTTGGTTTTTATTATTATTTTTTTTTTATAAAAATTGTTCCAACTTCTATTGTTTGTGCCATGTGCTTTTGCATTTGTACTTTAGTTTGTCTTCTTGCAATTAAAACACTCTTTCCGGCAATTGTACCATGAATCATGTTTTGAGTGGGACCGGCTCAATTTGTTAGAAGAAAATGATAAGTAATATTTATATATATTTTGGAGTCTTTTAATTTGAAAATTTGTATTTGGAAAAGAGTGTTTTAAAAGGGATTAAATGCAATTTACCTCTCTTGTATTCAGTTTAATTGGCACAAAACTCCCTAAATTTTTTTAATTAGCATGAAATTCCCTGTATTCCTAAAAATGTTGCAAAAAAGGGGGCCGTCTTTATTGTGTATTTTGCACAGGCCATCTCCGCAATTCTTTTATGTTTGTTTTGTTGCTTTATAAAATAAAATGACCCATTTACCTTTCAAGTAAAATGCAATTTACCTCCCTGTATTCATTTTAATTGGTAAAAAACCCCCTGTATTCGTCTTAATTGGTACAAAATCCCTTCTATTCTTGAAAATATTGCCAAAAAAAAAAAAGATCGTCTTTATTGTTTGGGGAAAAGAAAAATAAATATTAAAAATAAAAGTTAACAAAAAATATTTTATTAATATTTTTTGTAACTAATTTGTTATTATATTTTATAGTAGGATTATTTTTATCCATTTACTTAATAATGAGCCAAAATAACTACTAAATATGCTTCTATTATATACTAATAACTATGGCAAACTTGATGCGGGTGCTTATTTTTACTTGAATTTTACGAATAATGTAATTTGGCAGTAAAATTAGGATTTTTTTAAGCTAAGAGTTACGTAGTGCTTGAAATTGAGGAAAGAAAAATCTAAAATAGAATAAAAAAAGTGATGCACTTGCTACGATAGAGGGGATTTAAGTAATTTGGTAATTCTAAAAATGATTTAAATTCAATTGAGCAAATAAGTATTATTTTACTAGGTACAGGAAATTTTTTGCTAATTAGAAAAACTAAGGGACTTTTGTGCCAATTAGAATGAATGTATGGGTATTTTGCATTTTACCTATTTTAAAAGTGAAGTTCAGGAATATGATAGTGGGGTTGGGGAATGTAATGAATGCTTGTTTATATTTTGGGTAATAGGCAGAATATATTTTTTGTTGATGAAGTAACATTTGGTTATTTTTTGGAGAAAATTAATTCACAATTATTAAATTGATAAAAGTTAAAATAAAATGATGGCATGAAATTAACAACTTAAAATAAATTATATTTAAATTAATTTAAAATTTAAGAAAATTTATTATAAATTTAATTTATTAAAGTTTAAATTATTATTGACACTTAAAAAATAATGAAGAAAATTTTACTTGAAAAATCACTTAAACTAAGTCTCTATATATTTAAAAAATTTAATTAACTATTGAAATTTTTAGAGTAAAAATTAATAAAGTGTGCTTTTTGAAGTAAAAATAATATATACTAAATTATTTCTAGAAATTATTTTAAAAAATTACAGAAAAGTAATTACATAAAAAATTTTAAAAACATAATTACAGAATAATTTAGAGAAAAATAAAGAAAAATATACATTTTTAAAAAAAATTAATTGTAGAAAATAATGGAAATTAAATCAATATTCTTGATACTAAAATATAAATTAAAAAATAATTACATAATATCACTTAATTTTAAAAGTATGTTTAAAACAAATTACCTTTAATAATGAAAATCAATTTTATTTTTATTAAAAAATAGAAAAAAGAGGATGTTTATTTCGAATAATTACACTTTACTAGAGGATATTTATTTGGAATAATTACACTCTACTAGCTTGAAAAATTATAAAATTACCAACCACTACTTTAACGAAATATCCCAGGTGAAAGTCGTTATTGTTGTTGATAATTTTATAATCTAAAAAGGTAGCAAACTCCAGGTTGACTTTAGAAAGTTGA
The DNA here is from genome assembly GCA_014898755.1 of Handroanthus guayacan. Taxonomy (NCBI): domain Eukaryota; kingdom Viridiplantae; phylum Streptophyta; class Magnoliopsida; order Lamiales; family Bignoniaceae; genus Handroanthus; species Handroanthus guayacan. The sequence goes on along the minus strand of JACFYI010003553.1, from coordinate 233,063 downwards.
CTTGTGCTTGAGCTAAGACAACAATGTGAGCTTTGTCGTGTTAGCTCTTGATAAAAAATCAATTAAAGCAGAGAAAATGCGAAACTAGAGATATCAACTAAATAATATTATAGTAAAACTAAACAATGATGAAACAATGGAATGCTTACCAACTTGCTCCGAAAATCAAATGATCGGAAAAGGTCAATAGAAACCGTCTAATTTAGAAATATCATAAAATGTAGATCAGAACTGAAATGATTGCAAAAATAGAAATCTTTAGCAACTATAATGTATAATAAATACGAACTTACCGACAGTAAATATTATGAAATATTTAGAGTATTTTTTATAATTTTGACACATTCAATTAAACATGAAAATACTTTGTAACAAGTTTTATCTTTATATTATACAAAATTTTTATTATTAGATATTAATTAGTATTTCTCTTTGGTTATTAAGAAGCAACCTTTTCATCTTTCAATTAATTAAATTTGAATTATAGATTTTGTTCATAAATTATGAAATTAAACTTTATTTTAAATAATTTTTACTAATTCCTCCCAATGACATAGGAAAATTATAGAAATTGTCTAAAACTATAATTTGTGTCACTTGCAAAACTTGCAATTCAGAATTGGAAGTTTATTATATAATAAATAAATTTAATCATTATATATTATTACTGTATTTAGATATATAATCTTTAGTATATATTTTTGTAAATTTTTTAATATATATATATATATTTTTAGTGCATATATTTATATATTTTTAACAATATATTATATTATTATTATTATTATTTTTTATTTTATTATGCATAATGAACCATCATCACAAGCTAACTTGCGAGCCCTCTAGCCATTATTCTTGAGCTTGTAACATATACTTAATTAATAACATTAGCGATGCAAAATGCAATATTTGTTATCTACAAACAAAAAGAAAATAGAATTATATTTATGATTGAGACATCAGCATGTTTAAATTTAGTGACCTACTTTATGTGGTTAAAAAAATAAAATAGAGTAGGCCTGGTAATACTGTAATAGTTTGCGAAAGACTATTACAAAAATTACATTATATATAGTTAAAGCGACTCACTAGAATAAATCCAAATAATTCCATTTGCTAAATTTTTGGTTCATATGTCGTCATTTTGTGCAATAAAATGGAACTATAAAAATATAATAAGGACAAAATCGGCATAATGAATGTGTTAGGAGGAGTCCAGGGGGTATTTGAAGGTTTATATAATATGGATTTTTTTTTTAATTGTATCCCAAGAGGGGAAATTGAATTTAATCCTACTGTTTAATATAATTGAACAAAAACTTACAGTACGAGGTCTCCTATCTATCCAAGTTTGTGTTTATTGAGTCGTTATTAATTGAATTTAATTTGTTGAGTGTAGGATATATGTTAACCGTGGTTAGATTTTTGGATTTACATGAGCTTTATGTGAAGATTTTTGGCTGTACAGTGAATTAGCCCATTGTTTAGTATTTTGGTGTTTTTTTTTTCTTTTTTTTTCCCTCCTTTTTGTATGTGATGTCGTGTGTGTATCTATTTGTAACTCGGAAAATCAAGTTCTTCCACTAGGGGATACAACACACATTATGGTAATATATTTTCATTAGGTTCTTTCCTCTGGCTAGCTTATTTCGTTTGTAGAAGTCGTTAGCATTATTTTGATTTTATTTCAAGATTTGCACTTTAAGTTAGCCAATATTTGTTTCTTTTATCTTTATTCTTGGTGAGAGAGAAAATGTTGGTTTCCTCTTCTTGGGTTTTTTTTTTTCTTTTTTTTTTTCCTCTCTCCCCCTCTTTAGTTCTATACTAATAAACAGTTGAATATGCTTGGAGAAATTTCCATAAATTTTTTAAATTTTGTTTCATTTTTTTTGGTCATTTATTTTTTAATTATTTCTGAACAATGTCACGAATTTTAGTTTTTATTGATTATAATTGATACATCTTTAGATTTAATTTTTAGAGATAATTACATTAAGCAACCCACACTATGGGCGTTTTTATACTTTGCAACCTAAACAAAAAAAAATTGTCGATCACCACCTGAACTTTGCAAAATTTTGCACATTGCAACCAGGTGTATTTTCCGGTGAAGAAATCATCTCACACGCTACGCACGTATGAATAGCAATGCAAAATTGACAATGAATTGTTTCACTTCACCACCTGAACTTTGCGAAATTTTGCACATTGCAACCTAATAGCATATTCCGGTAGAATATTCCACCGGAAAATGCACTTAGGTTGCAATGTGCAAAATTTCGCAAAGTTCAGGTGGTGATCGGCAATTTTTTTTTGTTTAGGTTGCAAAGTGTAAAAACGTCTATAGTGTGGGTTGCTTAATGTAATTATCTCATTAAATTAAGTGTTAATCAGATAAATTGCCATTTTATTATCAATTCGTTAATAATTAATGATAAATTTTGTTTGGAAATCACCTCTCAGTTCAAGACCCATTAAATGTAGCTTCATAATCACAATATATTGCAAAAAATATCCCATCATATTAATAAAATCATCCTATTTAGTATAAAAGTATTGATGTAAAATTAAAACAAATATCACATAATCCTTCATATCAAACATTGAACTACATGCTACAATATACAATAATTTTATAATTTAAAAACAAGGCATAAAAATATACCAACAGGCACGAGACCACGCCCTAACTAGTATATATTACTATATATAATAAGCGCGAAGGCGCGTGAAAACAGTGCCGCCGCGCGTGTATTTTTTTTTAATTTTTTCTTTTAATTCAAAACGACACCGTTTTGACATTTTATGTTTTAAATATTTGTACTCTGTGTAACCTTTGTTGTACGCATTTTCAATTTATTGTGGGACCCACCAAAAATCAGAAGAAATTTTTGCTTTCCAATTTTGCCCCCGCCTTTTCCGTTTCTTTTTGTCAGTCCCTTTGTTTTCTACGAATGATGGTGGGCCCCAGCATCTTAAAAAATGCATTTTTTATTTTCTTTTTTCGTTTGGTCCGTCTTTCATTTTCTTATCCTTTTTCTTTTGCATTCACGTTGGGGGCCACGTGATGTCACAAATCAAATGGTTTTTTCATTTTTCTTTTTCATTTTTTTGGGGTTCTATTTATTCTTTTTTTTTTGTTCTATTTATTCAATAGTGCAGTGGGTTTTGTTGGAATTTTGTACAATTTTGAACTAAAACAATTTATTTAATTAAAGTTATTTTCTATTTTTAATTATTTTATTAACCAAACAAATTTATACAAATATATTTTTATTATTAAAGAAATCCATTATGAATCTTTTGTATGTTGTCTTACTTAAAACTCATAATATTCATATACTGTATGAATAAGTATCAAACTGATATATCTAAAATTACTAAAAACGTAACTTGCAATTATAGAAAATAACAATTTACTTTACTTACTCATTTCAAATTCATGTATTGAGAATAGCCGTATGCAAATTATTATAATTTAATAAACATAAAAATTAAGGAAAAAATAATCCAAAATAAAATAAATTAGCAAAAATTATAGAATACAAATTATAAATAGAATCGGATTACTATATGATTAGCAAAAATTCTAGGATTGAAATATTAAATTTTCTTTTGTAAAATACCCTGATTCATAAAAATAAATAAAAATATTAGATACATAGAAATATTGCAAAATTCATAAAAGAACTAACAATAATATATAAACAACTCAACCAATAACATTAGCGAAATTATAAAGTAAAAATATATAGGAATCTCATTATAATATGATTAGCAAATATTCTAGAATAACTTGAAAATATACTTTAAGATTGAGAATCAAATTTTCTTGCATAATTTATCCTGGTTCAACAAAAAATAATCAAAAAAATTATCAAATATATATAAATATTATAGAATACATAAAATATATTAAACAACTTATTCAATGAATGATTGTATAGAGATGGAGAAGAAATGAAGACTAAATGTCTTTATATCTTTTAACAGTCTTATATTTGGAATACAAATCATAATAAATATAACCATAACTAAATTATTTATATTGTTTCTAAATTTTTTGAATTAACCCTGCCAATTGTATATGAGAAGCATTTATTTTGTTTGAAAAAAGTTTGACTCTATAAAAGTATTCAGAGCCTGGAAATTTTATGCTTCGTTCATATATATGTGGTAATGGCTTGTTTGATTAGAGGAATTACATGGGATTGATCCATAATTGGACGTTTGGTTGACATATTTAGAGCCAATAATTAATAGGTGGCTTTGTCTAATCTCAACTGCTCTTAGATTATGGATCACATGCTAGGGGTTAGATCCGTAATTCAAATATTACATATCTTTAAGACTAATGAAAAAAGGACAAAATTATCTCTAAATAATTAAAATTAAATTAAATCAAACTCTAATATATAATTTATGAAGGGATAAAAAAGTAATTATAATAAAATATGAAGGTCAATTATGATATTTTATTAATTATCATAAAAATCAATTCTATGAACCAAATAATGAATTGGATAATATATAAGATATTCTTATTTCAAATTCATATAATCAAACACATTATGGGATTGGATTGATATATATTCTAAAAAATACATCATTCACTTTATATATCACATCTAATCCTATCCTATAATTAAAGCAAATGAGCCCTGAGAGAATAATTGCATTGGATTTCATTCAGTTTTGCAATTGTTAGAATATAATTACATACAATCCAAATTTAAAAATTCAATATAAGTTTGATTATTAATATAAATCATGTTTCCACACAGATATGTGTGTAAAGGGAAAATAACACATAACTTAATTAAAAGAAATTATATAATAAAATATAAAATCAGTAATATCAAACAATATAATTACAAAAGATATGAAAAGGAAAACTGATGAGGATTACTATGACTAATTATAAGGAAGTGATACAAGATTATGAGAGACACATGTTTTGGAATATATATATATATATATAGAGAGAGAGAGAGAGAAAGAGAAATTTAATATTTACATATATAAATAAAATATCAAAGGAATCACATTTAACGCCCCTAAATAAGTGAAAAATCAAGATAAAAATATGCATATGTGGCAATTTGAATAAATACAAACTTGTCCATCCCATGATCCACGTAGGAGAGAAAGATGAAATCATGAAATGAACTCTATTTTCAATAATATAATAAGATAAGATTAGTAACATAATGTAAAAACTATATGAGATAACAACTAGAGTAACCTAAATTATTGTGAAATAAAACTTATCATGATATTTAGAGAAAAACTGAAAAAAAGAGTGGTCCATAAATAATAAACATATATAAAAGATTCTACTTTTGTTAAATAGAAAACAAACTTTTTAATCATCTCTTTTAATGAAAATTTAATATTACACACTCATTTTATTAGTTTGTTAATACATTTTATCTATGCAACATTCTCTTATTTTGAAAAGGAATGGAGTAATTTATGATATATGTGTATTAATTATGGCAACACTATAACAAATAACTCATATTAAGATAACTTGCTTTGATATAACAATTTAAGAATAAAATGATTTACAAAACAAAACGAATGTTAATCTTGAATATTTTCTATTTTATCTGTTTTCTTTTCATGTTTTGTGATTTACCTTGCTTTGAATTGCATTGTACAAACTTTGAAAAGTTATTTTCACAGTGTGATTTGTTTTGCCGGTTTTCACAGTCTGCAGAAGACAAATATATATATATATATAAGGATGCTAATATATGAGCTAAGCCAGCATTCCAAAAATAGGATTTGATGATAAATTGAATCATTAATTTTTGAATTATGATTTTATGTATTTTGCGAGTTTTGCTTTCTGATTTATTATAGTTATAAGTCATTCGATTATCATAATATTTATTGTATTATGTCATTGAAAATTTATGAAAAACTAGAAAATATATAGATAAATAAGGTCTTATAATTTAAATTTATCATAAATAAAGAAAGTGGAGCAAAACCATTGCTTTATCCTTTTTGTACTTTTCAGCTAAATATTTGAATTACTCCACCATTGATCGTTGTGTTTTGTTACTGATGTTATTTTTAAATTTAAGTATGAAAAAGAGTATGGTATTCTTCATTTTGAATATGTCATTGGTTGAAACTGATTTAACTGGAAACGTGGTATACGTTGGGGAATTCCTATATCTTCCTAAAACCAATAATGTTAAAAAATAAAGCTATATAGACTCTCTTGCATAATGGAATAATTAATGTAACTCTTGAATAATTATTTTTTCTCACTTAGCTCTTCCTACCATTATTTTAGAGTGTAAAAAATATTTTTTATTAGAATAATATACAATAATATTAAGAATGTGAAAAATATATTTTTATTAAAATAACATACAATCATATTATAATTTAAAAATAAAAAAATCTAAAAGATATACCAACGGGCATTGGGACTGCGCATCGCGCAGTTTGCCCTTAACTAGTATATATATGTATATATAATATTTGGAATAATGAATTCAAAGAGGAAAATAAAAAGAAAAATACAAAAGTGTAGAGATCGAAGCATAGAACTAGAATTTCTTTAACATTTTCCTTCCTAAAGTCCTAAATCTAAATACATACTTAAGGAATTCCCGCATATTATATATATAAAATCCGAGAAAAATACATTCTCGGAATAAAATATCTCGACTGACACTAAATAAGTAATGTGAATTTGTATAGTTTCTCCTTTTTTCTCGGTTTCGCCATGACTTTTAGTTTTTTAATATTTAATTGGTGAGTTATAAATTATTTTTTAACTAAACATCTTTGCCTCTCTTTTTTCTTTTAAATTTCAGACTCTTTTCCAAGTGTACGTTTTTTTAGATTGTTTGAAGTCCATGTTTAAAAATAAAAAATTATTTGAATTAAAATTCAAAGAACCAATATATATAGGTAATAAACACCTATTTAAAAATTACAAGTAGTGATTTCCATTCTAGTTCTACTATTGAATTTCTTTATTATGAACATATTCTTTACATTCTGTGTGTGCGTATTTTTTAATTATTGCAACAATACATTTATTAGAGAAAGGGGAAAAAAAAAGAACAAAACAAAACAAAACAAAAACAAAAACAAAAGAACGCTTTGCCCATTAAGTTGTTACTTGTGATCGAGTACTGCATATATAGTTGACTTCCTGTATTTTAATTTCATATATTGTTGTTGTTGTTGTTGTTGTTGTTGTTTTTGTTCTTATTATTATTATTATTATTATTGCTCTCCATAAGCAAATCATCCAAATCATGCGGTAAACAAATCCTCCAAATTATAACATGGTAAATAAAAACTCACGGGTTATTACTGAAATTCTAACTCATAAGGAAAAAGTTATAAGACCTTCGCCATACCAATTGGACAAGAGCTCTTTAGCATTTCAAATTTTATCTTGTGATACTCTATATTTGATCTTTTAATTTTTAGAGAGCAATTGTATTAAAATTCTAGAAATTAATTGACATTTCTGTTTGATTGTGTTTATTAGCATATTCTTTACGAATGAATCGCATATTACCCCTTGTGTTATTAAAAAATAGTACTAAGCCTCCCGTAAAATTTATAATAACAATTAAATTCCTCGTATTTCTTTAGACAATGCATATTGAAGGCAAAGTCCGTGCGTGTAATTAACTCACTTGTAGTGAAATTAGAATTGATAATATGCTTCCAAAATGACTCAATTGCCCTACACTTATCTTCTCAAAAGCCCATACAATTGCCAGGGGAAAAAAAAAAAGTAGAAAGAAAGAAAAGAAAAGAAAAAGATGCAAGGGGGTTCTTCACTTAATGGTGCTCCTCGTCAACATTGACTTCACAGGATACCAAGGTTTGTGTGTTTGTGTGTGAATTCGTTTTATGGTAGATTTAAGAGGAATTCTTTGTAGTTTAAAAATGACGATTGGTTGCTTTCATTTCTTGAGAAAAATGTTGGATTCTTGTGGGTTTTTGAAATTATGTGACGTTTGTGTTCTTCAAGGGAACTGATAGGTGGGATATAGCTGTCTTACCTTAATTATAAGTTTTTTTTTATTTTTATTTTTTAAGTTTAAAATTGATGTTTGCAAATGGAAAATTAAACTCGTTTAAACCCACTTTTATGTTTTTATATGCACCATTGTAATCCCTTATCTCATATCAATTTCATCGATTTGATGACCAAAAAACAAGTTTTTTTTTTCTTTGTTTAATTTGATCTCTCTGAAAGAACTCTGGTTCTTTTTTTTTTTTTTTTTTCCAATTTCTATGGTTTTAAATAAGCTATTTTATTTGAACTCTTATTTGGTAAAACTGGCTGAATTGAAAAAACTTTTTAAACTTTTGGATTTTTGGTTAATAAATTTTTTTCAAAAAAAAATAAATAATATTAACTCAAACTGAACGTTGCAACTTGAAAATGCTAAGAATTTCATGAGGCCAACCATATAAAATACAAGGGCATTTCAGACATTAGATAAGCCCCTTTACTGTCTGGACAAATTTGAGGCACATATGCATTGTCTAGAAAAATATGAAGAATTTAGTTGCTATTTTAAATTTTACGGGGTACTTAGTGCTATTTTTCAATAATGTAGGGAATAATATGCAATTCATTCTATTCTTTAGTTTAAAAAAAAAAAAAAGCAAAAAAATGGTGACATTTGTCATATTGATGAGAAGCTCCAATCCAATGGTTACCACTAATTTCTTTCAAATCAACTTTGTCTGCTATATATCTCCAATAGCTGTACTCAAATCTGTGTTGGACATTGATTTGTTTTACTCGTTTCAATTTCGATGGCTCAGATCATTATTAATTTTAGTCCCCATCAAGAATGTCCTCATAAAGGACATTAGATTTAAAGCAAAGTTGCTTCTTCTAGTTACATGGTCACAGTCAACTATTACGTCTGTGATATACGAACTAGAAGGGCAGGTGCTCGTGTTTGAATGGTACTACACTCCTACACCTGTCTTTATAAAAATAAATCCTACCTCTTAACCCTTCAAAAACCCATCATAATTGCCTCATATCTTAGTTGTGATAGAAAAATATGGGGAAAGTTCACATAATTTTGACACTTATTTCTTCACTAGTGTTCATTGCCTGTGCTCAAGAGATTCAAAACCTTCATGGGGGAAAGGAAAAGTTAGTTAAATTTCGTGTTTACATTCAAGATGTGGTGAGCGGCCCAAATGCAACTGTATATGAGATTGCACGAGCCAATATCACGTCTAATTCACCCACGTCCTTTGGCCGAATGTTAGCTGTAGATGACCTGATGACAGCTAAGCCTGATGCCAACTCGAAGAAGTTGGGCCGATCTCAAGGATTTATTACTTTTACAGATTTAGAAGAGTCGGCCCTCACTTTGTACACGAATTTTCTGTTCACAGCTGGTGAGTATAACGGAAGTACGTTGTCTGCTTTGGGAAGGAATCCAACATCGCAAAGTAACCGAGAACTTCCCATTGTCGGTGGTACTGGTATTTTTCGTTGGGCTCGTGGATATATTATTGCCAACACTTATTCTAGAGATCCTACCACACAAAACATGGTTCTAGAGTATACTTTCAATGTTCTTTATAGAGAAGATTGACTTGCAATCTTGGCTAATGAATGAAAGACTCTAAGGTTCGTTCTTCCATGAGATTTACCAAAAGCTGAACCCAAATTCTTATTGTGCCACGGCCAAATTTTATGTCAAAATAATGTTGTCTGATAACTTTCAGACTGGTGGAAGTTGTTGTATTTTTACTACAGTTTGTGCAATGAAATTTGCTATAATAATATGGGAGAAGCATATGAATTTGTCTTGTTCGATCATGATGCTTCTTGCGTGGATTAAATTCTGTGTAATGCCACAATGTTCTTACAAGTGTTAACTAATTCTTTGAAAGATGATTAACTGTATTAGAGAAACTATATTACATGTAGGGCTGTCAATGGATATTCGAAAATTCGATTACCATTCACATTCGTATTCGTTTATACTATAAATTATTCGTATCCGTTTGAAGCGAATATTATCCATATTCGATTAGGAGATATACGATTGTAAATGGATACGAATATGGTAATCATATATTCGATCCGTTTAATATTCGCTCCGAATATATATCCGTTTGATATATCCGTTTATATATTTGATTATATCCGTTATTCATATGACATAAATAATATTTAAAATGCTATTGTAATTTGTATATATAATATTTTATGAACAAATTCATATATTTTACATATATTAAATAATATTTTAAAAAAATTATACATATTATATTATTATACATAATATATTTTAATATTTTCTAATGTATTTTAAATATTGTATATAATTAGATTATGGATTTTTAGTCTTTTTATCTTACAAGTTGTATTTGTTAGGCTTGCTAAATTGATTAAACCAATTGGATATGGATATGAGTATCCAAATAAAATATATATTTGAATAATGGGCATAAAAAATAACATTTAGATACGAATATAGACATGATTCGAATAATTACAATCGAGTACAGATATTCAAAAAAGCATATAACTATAAATGGATACGGATATATCCGAATTCGTTTAATATTTGACGGATACAGATACGGATACGGATATTATTTTCAGTATCTTCAAGAAAACGGATATGGATATCCGTATCCAATAAGTTAATCGGATACGAATATGAAAACAGTGTATCCGATCCGTTTAATATCCGTTTACACCCCTAATTACATCATTAACCCAGTCAATAATTACATCAGATATCAGTGTCATATACAATAACAAACAAACAAATATATATAAACTTACCATTTAGTAGGTAAAAGCCTACTATTTACTGGAAAAGGAAATTTAAATCCTCGAGTTCTTGATTAGGAATGCTTTCACTTGAGTTAAAGTTTCATCAGCAAATTAAATCTATGCTTTACAAAATATTCTAATGATAACAACATTTAAAATAATAAAATAATTCAAATTAATTTAAACACTATATTTTTAGGATAAATTTAAATTGAAATTTAATTGTATAGAGTATTTTTTAAAAAAAAATTAATTAATATATTCTATCAATACAACATCTATGCGTTAATAACAATCAAAGAAAAATCCAGTCTATTGAACAATCATGAATTATTGAGGTGAGCTTGCGTGCGCTGATTTTTCAGTCTGATTAAAATAAGGACATATATATACATATATATTATAATAAAACAACGGATAAGTTTAAAATTACTTTATTGAACAACCATTGAGGTTCAGTTTCGTGTGCTGATTTTTCGGTCTGATCGGGTGTCAAAGTCAATGAATTGCTGTTTCTATTTTTTAATGTTTGGGTGGGTCATCTCATGCAATTATTTGGTAATGGGACTGTGAGTATTTAAAGAATTTGAAGTTCTTTAAACACTTTTTTATAGGGTTAAATGCAATTTACCCCCCTGTATTCATTTTAATTGGTACAAAACTCTCTTAATTTTTTTAATTAGCATAAAATTCTCTGTATTCTTGAAAATATAGCAAAAAAGGGGTGTGTATATAGCAAAAAAGGGGTTGTGTGCTTCATTTTCAAGAATACAGGGGGTTTTATGCTAATTAAAAAAATTCAGGGGGTTTTGTGCCAATTAGAGTGAATACAGGGGGTAAATTGCATTTAACCCCTTTTTTATATGGCCTAATTCTACTATGCTTCTTGTAAAATTCAAAATGAAAACTTTAAATCTTGTAATTTTAAAATCAACATATCAAATTCTGTGAAATTTGAAATGAACATAATAAATTCTGTCATTTTAAAATCAGTACTCTAATCTTTGTTTTTTTATTTAATAGAGCTACTCGTCAATATTTAATATGAAAGTTTAAGATGTTTAGTGTATTAATTTTAAAATAATTGGGGTTCATATGCTAATTTTAAAATGAAAGGATTTATGGTAATCATTTCAAACTTTATAAGATTCAATTTGCTAATTTTATAATGACAAGTTTTATGATGCTCATTTTGAATTTCTGGGAGAGTATGGTGCGATCAACCCCTTTTTATATGGTTGTATTAACAGTCTTTATGTTGTACAAGGTTTTGAGAGAATATCCAAGAATAGAATATTAGGAGTAATGATGCTCTACTCCCAAAATTTTTATAGAAAGTTTTGTCATTTGCGTGTCTAGACATAATCTGCTTGCTATGCATTATAATTTAGAGTCGAAATTTTCAAATGATACTTCTTGAGTAACCACTTTGTCCAAAAGCACTAGGTGATAGAATTAGAAAAAGCGATAATCACCTCAAATATACTTGAGATTTGAATAATAACTATTGTACCCTTTCTTGTACAGTTTAAATTAATAAATAATTACAATTATATTTCCGAACTTGCGTATATGTTACAATTATACCCTCTTATGAGAGGATCCATTTATAATATTTAGAATTTTCAAAAAATATAATGGTAACTATCCAAATTTCAAAAAGTGTTTCGGTAATTTATACGAAGTTTCAGGGAGTTTCGAGGAAATTAATCCCTTAGAAGGGAAAAAATGTTTCCAAAATGGACCATCTTATAGAAGCGTTCGTTTTGAAGCTAAGCATGTGGAGGTTTAGTGATAAATTGGCTGTGAGTGGGACTTGAATCAGAGCCCATTGTTTTGCTTGAACATTGATGTTTCTATCAGCACCCTTGTGATTGTCTTTTCCATCTTATGAAGAATTGTAAGATTATCGCAGAGAGCCTTTGTGGTTCATATTGACTGAAACATTACTACTACCCATTCTGCAAATCTACAATAGGAGTGTTTTTGCAGTAAACCACATGAGCTACTTTCGTAATAAGGTCAAGACTCTGTTATGGAAATAACGGAAATAACGGCTAATGGAACCTTAAGTCCCAACCGTTG
>JACFYI010003553.1:209850-220062 GCA_014898755.1 Handroanthus guayacan | reverse complement strand
CTGAACAAGCTTGGTCACATATCAGCTTGGATTTCATTGAAGGGCTGCCACAATCTGAGGGCAAGAACACAATCTTAGTGATTGTAGATCGTTTCACAAAATATGCTCATTTTTTGGCTCTAGCACATCCATTTACTGCTGAGGTAGTAGCAAGAATGTTCCTTCATAACATTTACAAGTTGCATGGTTTACCAACTGATATGGTGTCAGACAGGGATAAGGTATTTACTAGTAACTTCTGGAAGGAATTATTCAAGTTACTAGGTATCTCTCTTTCCATGTCCACTGCCTACCATCCGGAGAGTGATGGACAGACAGAGAGGGTTAACCAGTGCTTAGAAGCCTATCTTAGGTGCATGTGTCATTTGAAACCAAAGCACTGGCACAAGTGGCTCTCTCTAGCAGAATTTTGGTATAACACAAACTACCACACTGCCCTCAAGACTACTCCATTTTTTGCTCTATATGGATATCAACCATCCCACATTCCTTTGGGACCCCTCACTAGCTCTAACAATCAGTTGGCTCAGGATGTGATTGTGGAGAGAGGCAAGATGGTTCAGCTGTTAAGAGAGAATTTACAACAAGCCAAGCAGAGGATGGAAATTTATGCAAACAAGCATAAGACAGAAAGAAGTTTTAAAGTAGGTGATTGGGTCTACTTAAAGCTACAGCCTTATAGACAAAGCACTGTCTCATTGAGGAGGTACTTGAAATTATCATCCAAGTACTATGGTCCATATGAAATACTGCAGAAGGTTGGGCAGGTAGCTTACAAATTGGCTTTGCCCCCCACTAGCCAGATACATCCTGTTTTTCATGTGTCACTTTTAAAGAAAAAGATTGGAAAGAAGTACACTCCTTCCACTGATCTGCCACGACTGGAAGAAGATGGAGTTTTCAAGGTTTATCCAGTTGCCATCTTGGAAAGAAGACTAATTCCCAGAAACAACGTAGGGGTACCTCAAGTGTTGGTTCAGTGGGTTCACTCCTCACCTAGTGAGGCCACTTGGGAGGATTATGCTTATATGAAGAAAAGGTTTCCAGAGTTTGACGATCCTTGTGGACAAGGATCTTCCAATGGAGGGGGATATGTTATCGAAATAACGGAAATAACGGCTAATGGAACCTTAAGTCCCAACCGTTGGATTGAGGTGAAGCACAATCGTCGGATGAAGAAGCAATTGAAAGGAAACGACGCCGTAGCAAGTGAAAGGAGCCCTAAGCGGGAAATAACCACAACCGTTGATCAGGAGCTAGAGATGAACGGTGGCGATGGAATTGATAACTAACTCTGACATCACTCACGAGGGAAGAACGTGCACGCACAGCAAGCCGTTAGGAGAGAAGCTGATCACATTTTCCTTTCTCTAGCTGTTATTTTGCGTTAAGCATTGCCTATATATTCGGATGTAATTCTGCTGAGTATGTTTTATGCAAAAAGTTAGTAAGAACTCTTATTTTCTCATCTAAATTCTCTATTTTCTCATCTCCAATTCTTGAGAATTCTGGGTTAATTGGTTGGGACACAACAGACTCATCCCTAAAAATAGAATAATGATTGGTAAACAAACTAATAGAACAATGTTATATAATTCTTCCACCCTGTCTGCACACGCATACTGATTTTTGTGTAGTACTATGCTACGTCTGTGTAACTGCGTGTAATGCGAATGTACGTCAGCTGTTCGACAAAATGGCTCACTGACAACAAATATACTCCCTACTTCATGAAAGTGCATTTCCCTTTTGATTTTGGTATCTAATGTTGTTTATAACGCTAATGGGTCTGATAAGAACAAATTATACAGATGAAATACATCAAGCCAATGAAGTTGTTCCAAGAGCCGCTGAAATCAAATGAGCTCAAAAAGGGTCGTTTGCTTGGCTTGAATGTTGAATGTGGGTGATGAGCATGTAACCCTCGCGGTTTCTGATGCTAATAACCAAATTGCCACACCCTTAAGGTTAATGCGCCTGACTTTGCCTATTTCGTTTCATTTTCACAAAAATTAGTCGTTCTTTTCCAGGGTGTTTCCGATGTGCCTTTGTTCGGTTATGTGATACTGATTGTTGCTTACTGCAGTGTTGTGGTTCCGAAGAAAACAAATATTGACTCGATGGCTTTGTCATCGGCCATCCTATCATGAAGTACAAGAGCAACCCGCATGGGGGTTCCATTACGTGCGATCTTTTGCAGGCTGTGCAAGCGAAGCTTTTTGTTGTGGACCTTACCAAAACAGAGGAATTTGAAGACTTGAAATATACCCTTTTGGATGATAACTTAACATCAGAGGTGAAAGATGCTTGTTTCTATTTCATTTATAGTTGTATTTCTATTCCATCGGTTAAGGGGATACTGCCACATGCCTCAGAAAATTACGAAAGTTTTGGGTTTAATTTGATTAGTACTCCCTTGGCAAGCTAAGAGCATTTGGACTTGGGATGATTGCAAAATTTACCTTTCCTTCATCCACTGCAATTGAGGACAATCATAAACCTTCAACTATCCACGATCGAAATAATTAGTTTCGATTCGCTTGATGTTTCTTTCCACTTTCCCATGATTATACGATTAATTCCTGCATGTACTGAAAGACAAGCTTTAGGCTAGCGTGTTGCACGAAATAAATGTTTCATCATTATGAAATGTAGCTCCTAATGGATATATTACATGGACGTCCCGATATGCTGAATCTCTCATAAGGGATGTATGGCATACAAGAGACTCATTGGCAAATTCACCGCAGCTGCAATCTTTCAGGTGCCAAAGCAATCTTCTTCAATATTTGTAAATTTTGGTCAATCTTAAGAATTATTTCGAGAAGTTTGATCATATATCATCGTATATCCTTTTATCTAAAACGATTACCAAACGCAAAGTTTCATGTAACGCATTGATCTTCTTCCAATATAAGAATTCTGAACTATATACAGGAATTTAATTTTGTTGTAAATGACTTTTTTATCTTGAGAGGGATTCCTGGATTTTGTTGTAAATGACTGAGACTCTTTTTTTTTTTGATAAAGGTAAATGACTGAGACTCTATGACTAATGTTATCTTGAAAAGTATTTGTACAAGAAAAGACTCACTATTTAAGTTTCCTTGTTGATCACTGTAGTTACTTGATCATGGTAGTACTGGTTAGTATTCTGGGCATATTTGTACTGTTTTGAGGTTTAGTGCTCAATCAAACATCATTAGTATTAATTTAGGCTGTGTGTGCTGGGGTTGTGTGGATGAATGAGTATTTGAATTCTTGTGTGGATGAATGAGCATTTGAATTCGTACTTGAATACTTATAACACACACACGCACACAAAATAGCTTATGGCTTGTCAAATGACTTCCTTTTTTATTTTTATTTTTCTATTTTTTGGGGGGGCTTGTTCTCATGGTTACAGATGACATTTATATAACTTGGCTCAATATTCCACCAAAAAATATACTTAGATCACATTGCGAAAAATTTTGCAAAGTTCAGATAGTAAAGTAAATATATATTATTTAGAATGTAAAGTGCAAAATTGCTTAATATTTGAGTGGGTTAATGTTATTTTCTTAAAAGAAAGAGAGAAAACCATGCAAAGCATAATTAATATTTTTTTATTTGTTAAGTCTTTACGTATTGATTATGGCCAGGTGAGGAGCATGGGATGGGATTCCCTATTTCAAATAATACTTCCTCTCTTATTCCATGTTTTTAGATACATGCCACATGTATTGTATTTAGTATCAAATAGTTTTATAAGAAAATATTTAATACACGTGACATGTATCTAAAAATGTGGAATAAGAGATGAAACACCATTCGGGATAGGGGATCCCGTCCCAAGGATGGATGTGATATTCTATTTCAAATGGTGTTTCATCTCCTATTTTATATCATTGAATACATATCACATGTATTAAATATTTTTTTATAAAAATATTTGATAAGAAATGCAGTACACATGGCTTGAGTTTGTATAGTTTCTCTTTTTTTCTTGGTTTCGCCGTGAGTTTTAGTTTTTTAATATTTAGTTGGTGAGTTATAAATTATTCTTTTCCTTTCTCATTTCTTTTAAATTTCAGACTCTTTTCCAAGTGTACATTTTTTTAGATTGTTTCAAGTCTATGTTTACAAAATAAAAAAATTATTTGAACTAAAAATCAAAGAACCAATATGTATAGTGATAAACACCTATTTAAAAATTATAAGTAGTAATTTCCATTCTAGTTCTACTATTGAATTTCTTTGTTATGAATATATTCTTTACATTCTGTGTGCATGCATGTTTTAGTAATTATAATGATAAAATGTAATTAAAAAAAAAAATCAAACAAACAAAACAAAACAAAAACAAAGGAACCCTTTGTTTGTTTGTTTGTTTGTTTGTTTTTTTTTTTTTTTTTTTTTTTTTTTTTTTTTTGGGCCATAAGCAAATCATCCGAACCTTGCGGTAAACAAATCCTCCAAATTATCATATGGTAAATAAAAATCCACAAATTATCGGGGAAATTCTAACTTATAATGAAGAAGTTATAAGACCTCCTCCATACCAATTGGACAAGAGCCAATTAGCATTTCAAATTTTATCTTGTGATACTCTATATTTGATCTTTTAATTTTTAAAGAGCAACCATATTAAATGCTAGAAATCATGACGTTTTTGTTTGATTGTGTTTATTAGCATATTCTTTACGAGTGAATCGCACATTACCGCTCTATATTATTCAAATATAGCACTAAGTCCCCTGTGAAATTTATAATAGCAATTAAACCCCTTGTATTTTTTTTAAGACAATGCATATTGAAGGCAAAGTTTGTGCGTGTAATTAACTCGCCTGTAGTGAAAGTGAAATTGATAATATGCTTCCAAAATGACTCAAATGCCCTACACTCATCTTCTCAAAAGCCCATACAATTAATTGCCAAGAAACAAAACAAAAAGGAAAAAAGGCGAAAGAAGAAGAAGAAGAAAGAAAGAAAGAAAAGAAAAGAAAAAGATACAAGGGGGTTCTTAACTTAATGGTGCTTCTCGTCAACACCGGCTTCACCGGATTCCGAGGTTTGTGTGTAAATCTATTTTATGGTAGTTTTAGGAGGAATTCTCTTCTTTGTAGTTTAAAAGTGATGATAGTTGGTTTCATTTCTTGAGAAAAATGTTGGATTTTTGTGAGTTTTGTGTTCTTCAAGGGAACTAATAGCTGGGCATTTCAGAAATTACATACGCCCCTTTACTGTCTGGACAAATTTGAAGCACGTATGCATTGTCTAGAAAAACATGAAGAGTTTAATTGCTATTTTAAATTTTACAGAAGGCTTAGTGCTATTTTTGAATAATGCAGGGAATAATATGCAATTCATTCTATTCTTTACTTTTTCAGAAAAAAGCAAAAAAATGGTGACATTTGTCATATTGATGAGAAGCTCCAATCCAATGGGGTACCACCTTTTAATTTCTTTCAATTTCAACTTTGTCTGCTATATATCTCAAGTGGCTGTATTCAAATCTGTGTTGCAGATTGATTTGTTTTACTCGTTTCAATTTCGATGGCTCACTGCTCAGATCATTCTTAATTTTGGTCCCCATCAAGAATGTCCTCATCAAGGACATTGGATTTAAAGCAAAGTTGCTTCTTCTAGTTACACGGTGACAGTCAACTATTTATGAACTAGAAGGACACGTGCTCGTGTTTGAATGGTATTACACTCCTACACCTATCTTTATAAAAATAAATCCTACCTCTCAACCCTTCAAAAACCCATCATAATTGCCTCATATCTTTGTTGTGATAGAAAAATATGGGGAAAGTTCACATAATTTTCATACTTATTTCTTCACTAGCGTTCATTGCCAATGCCCAAGAGATTCAAAACCTTCATGGGGGAAGGGAAAAGTTAATTAAAATTCACGCTTATATTCAAGATGCGTTGGGCGGCCCGAATGCAACTGTATATGAGATTGCACGAGCCAACATCACATCTAATTCATCCACATCCTTTGGCCGAATGTTAGCTATAGATGACTTGATGACAGCTGAGCCCGATGCCAACTCGAAGAAGTTGGGCCGAGCTCAGGGAACTGTTACTTTTACAGATTTGGAAGAGTCGGCCTTCACTTTATGCGTGAATTATATGTTTACAGCTGGTGAGTATAGTGGAAGTACGTTGTCCGTTCTGGGAAGGAATCCAACATCGAGTAGTAATCGAGAATTTTCCATTGTTGGTGGTACTGGTGTTTTTCGTTGGGCTCGTGGATATATTATTGTTAACACTTATTCCTTTGATCCTATTGCACAGTACGCTGTTCAAGAGTATATTTTCCATGTTCTTTATAGAAAGATGGACCTGTAACTCGTGGCTAATGAATGAAAGACTCTAAGGTTCGTTCTTCCATGAGATTCACCAAAAGCTGAACCCAAATTCTTATTGTGCCATGGCCAAATTTTATGTTAAATAGTGTTGTTTGATGACTTTCATGCTAAATAAGGGGGTTCTTTAAAAATATGGGACGAGCATATGAATTTGTCTTGTTCGATCATGATGCTTCCTGTGTGGATTAAATCCTACTACATAATGCCACAATGTTCTTACAAGTATTAATTAATTTTTTGAAAGACAGTTCACTGTATTAGAGCAATTGCATTATATCGTTAACTCAATCAGTAATTATATTAGACATTAGTGTCAAGTATAATAACTACCAAACAAATATCTAAATTTACTATTTAGTAGATAAAAACCTACTATTCACTAAAAATGAACATTCAAATCCCTCAGTTTTTTATTAAGAATGCTTCCACCTTACCACTTGAGTTAAGGTCTCATTAGCAAGTTAAATCTATGTTTTACAAAACATTCTAATGATAACACCATTTAAAATAATAAAATAATTCAAATTAATTTAAATATATTATATTTTTAGGGTGAATTTAAATTGAAATTTAATTTTATAGAGTATACTTTTAGAAAATTAATTAATATATTCTATCAATACAATACCTCTACATTAATAACAATCAAAGAAAAATTGTCAACTACTGTACAAATAATGGTGATGGTGGCTAGGGATGGCAATGGGGTGGGTTAGAACCCGGACCCGATTCTACCCCGCCCCAAATGGGGCGGGTCCGGGTGATTAAATGGGGCGTGGGACGGGGCTTGGGGCTTATGTTTTAAGCCCCGACGGGTCCGGGGCGGGGTATGGGGCCTACTCACCCCGCCCCAAACCCGACACCGTACCCCGCCCCGTTTATGTTATATGATATATAACATAATATATCATATGTAATATACTATATTATATTTTATAAAATAATATATAATATATTATACATAAAACACACTATATAATTATATTGTTATATAATATATATTTCATTATATATTATATATAACTCTATGTATATCATATATTATAATATACTATACAGTATTTTATATAATAAATATACTATGTTAGCATTATATATTACAACATATAGATTTTTGTTGTTTCTTTTCTTTTTTTTTTTTAATTTTGGTGGGTTGGCGGGATAACCAGCCACCCCAACGGGGCAAGGCGGGGCGGGGCAGGGCAGGGCAACTCGCGGGGCGAGGTGAAACCCGCCCCACTGCCATCTCTATTGGTGGCTTACATTGAGTTTGACTTTTATGATTTAGTGAAAAAAAAGGATATATATATATAGACACACGAATATATATATATCAACAACAGACAAGTTTAAAACTACTTTATTGAACAACCATTGAGGTTCAGTTTCGTGTGCTGATTTTTCGATCAGATCAGGTTGGATGTTGTTTGTGTGTCAAAGTCAATGATACACATATATGTATTGACAATACATAAGTTTAGGACTACTTTATTGAACAATCGTTGAGGTTCAGTTTCTTGTGCTGATTTTTCGATCAGATTAGGTTGGATGTTGTTTCTGTGTCAAAGTCAATGAATTGCTGTTATTGTTTTTTTAATGTTTGGTTGGGTCATCTCATGCAATCGTTTGGAAGAGGAATTGTGAGTATTTAAAAGAATTTGAAATTTTTGCAGCACCTTTTATATGGGCTAATTGCACCATGCTCCTCTGATGAATCCTAACTTAATAGGTTAGGCGGATGTCTTAAAATCATAAGGTTATGAATTCCAATCCCACTGAACACATGTGAACTTTTCATCTGCCGCGTAATAGTTTTAATTGTATTATATAGTAACTTGCTTTATTTGTTATGTATTTGATATTTGAATGTATTAAAATATTTATATCGATATATTGATGATGTAATAATTGACTGTAACCATTTCTTTCATAAAAAAAAAAATAAAATTACACCATGCTCCTTGTAAAATTCAAATTGAACACTTTAAACCTTGCCATTTTAAAATTAACACATCAAACTCTATGAAATTTGAAATAAGCATGATATATCTTGTCATTTTAAAATTAGTACTCTAACTTTGGTCTTTTTACTTAATACATCTACTTGCCCCATATCTAATATGAAAGATTAAGATATTTAGTGTATTAATTTTAAAATAACATGGATTCATATGCTAATTTTAAAATGAAAAGATTTATGATACTCATTTCAAATTTCACATGATTCAATTTGCTAATTTTATATTATGGCACTCATTTCGAATTTTTGGAAGAGTATGGCGCAAATCAACCCCTTTTTATATGGTTACATCAACATAGTCTTTTTGCTGTACAAGGTTTTGAGAGAATATCCAAGAGTAGAATGTTAGGAGTAATGATGCTCTACTCCCAACAATTTTTATAAAAAGTTTTGTGATTTGTGTATCTAGAAAGTTTTATAAAATTAATTAATACATTCTATTAGTACAATATTATACATCTATAAAAATCAAACAAAAATCTTCAATCTACAAAATTGTCAATGAAGCTACTATATGATAGAAAAACAATATTAATACTTGGTAAGAACTGAACTCATGATCTTTAGAGGGTATTTGGCATTACTTTTATATTGGAAAAAAGTGATTTTCATGTAGAAAAGTTGAAAAATTAATTGTCAAAGTGACTAGTAAAAATTCAGAGTATTTGTAATTAAAAGCTAATATATACTAAAAAGTTAATGGTGATGGTTGCCAAAAAAGGGATTTTTTATATTTTTAATTATATTTTATAATTTTATTTTTAAATTTTAAATTAGAAAAATGAGGGTAATAAATTATATATATATATATATATTTTACTGAAAAACAGAAGTTAGAATTTAAAAGCACCACATGACCGATGTTAGTCTAAAATTACTTTTTAAAAGTAGAAGTTACCTTATCAAATATTTTCAAAATCACTTTTCAATAAGTAGAAGTTGAAAATTGCTCCTAAAAGTAATGTCAAATATCCTCTTAGAGGATATAGAGGGTATTTGACATTACTTTTACTTTAAAAAGAAATGATTGAGTATCAAAAGTTGAGAATGTTTATAATTAAAAGCTAAGAAGTTATTAGTATTGTTTGTCAAAAAAGTAATTTTTCATATTTTCAATTATATTTTTAAATTTTAAAATATAAAATAAGGGTAATAAATTATTTTTATATAACTTTTTTAACTAAAAAACAAAAGCTAGAATCTAAAAGTATATCGTGAAGTGTTTTTAAATTTTGGTTGATTTTAGCATAAAATTATATTTACAAAAGATAGAAGTTATTTTATCAAACACTTCTAAAATTATTTTTCAATAGTTGGAAGCTAAAGTTGCTGTCAAAAGTAATGCCAAACGCCCTCTTAGTATGATGAAACCTTCACCCCATTATTAAAATAAGGCCTTGGGCATGAATTTATCAAAAAAAAAAAAAAGAAAAAGGGCCTAATGGTCAATAATTTTATAACCTAGTGAAGCTCGAGTCCAAAGTTTATCAAGCTTGAATAGGATTTACTGGCAGGCCCATTATTTAAATCAAAATGGGCCTTATAAAGTAAACCCAACACTTGATTTTAAGGGTTGCACTATTGCAACAATTCAGACCAATTTGGTGGCCCAAACATTATGACGTGTCGCCTAACAAATGAGGTAGCACTGAAACGCCATGCACCCGTAGGTTAAAACCTTAAGCATTACATCTTTTTCCCCTTCCTGAATTCTCAACGCGCAGTGTTTTCAGCAGGGTCGAGAGTATACAAAACAGAAAGGGTTAAATCAAAGGAGAACAAGGAAAAATTCAACAGATTCGGAAATGGCCATGGCAGGGCGTTTGAGAT
>JACFYI010003553.1:185554-197208 GCA_014898755.1 Handroanthus guayacan | reverse complement strand
ATGTAAGAGCTTATAAGATGTTTTAAATAAGCTTAGCCAAACACCCTCTAAGTCTCTACCAGCTTCTGAATTCATGCATTTTTCCATCTTTTCATACTCTCCTATCCTTCGAAAAATATTATGAATGAGTTTCTGCATTTACTCGCAAATTTTTAAAATGATGTGTAATTAATTTTAGTAATCCTACAAATTTATCATGAAAATTTAGATACATGTGTTATGAGATTAATCTTATTATAACCCAATATGAACAGATGATTTAGGTCATTCACCAAGAAAAACTGATAATTAGATATATTTCCAAGGAATATCTTTATGCATGATAGAAATTAAAGTGATTTTGTCAAATTAGAAAAAATGCTTAGATGACAGGACTTAGAAGCGTGAGCCAGGCAATTACTTACATGGTACATCGACAATACATGTATTTCTAAAGTTTATATTTGACTAATTAATTATATTTAAATCAAAAGAATAATGTTTATCACAATTAAAAAAGTTAAGTGTTAGTGTGAAAGCTTCATAACCGTATATAGATATATATATATATATATATATATGTGTATATATTAAGTCCTAATTATAATTTTTATTTTGTCACTGAATATCAATACTTTTTATTTTGACATGATAAGGGCTGAATAGTAACAATGATCTATATTTCAAGTTGTTATTATTGCTTATTAGCAATACACATGTATAGTAATAATCAAGTGAATATATATTGCCACTATAATTTGCTATAAAAGAAATTTATGGCTTTATATGTGTCATTTATTATTAATTAATAGTGACAATTATGCGTAAGTCTTATTCCTATTAAACTTTTGATATATATATATATATATATAAACTTAATATCATATTAACAGTGACAACTTTCACTTAATATATATTCTCACTATTTTTTTTCCCACCTTTTTAATATTTCTTACAGTGAGAATATAATTCCTCCACAATTTCAACTTTATTAAGCTTTCAAATCTTAATGACGGAATCTAATTACTTAAGAGTATGATTTTAATTATTACGTCTTACAAAGTGTAATTGCCATTTGCATATCACGACATTTTCTTGCTTCCTTAGTCTTCTCTCGTATGATTAACTACAACGACTCCTATTTTTCCCATTATCGAGACTCATGCACGTATACATCATGCAAACTTAATTTGGATATGATCAGGTGGTCTCAGATTGCAGCACGCCTTCCGGGAAGGACAGACAACGAAATAAAGAACTTTTGGAACTCCACAATAAAGAAGAGATTAAAGAACAACAGCAACGTTAACAACAACAACATGACTTCAACATCGTCTCCAAACAACAGCGATTCATCAGAGCTTAAGACAACTACTGCAGGTGTAAATATGGGAGGGACAATCTTCTTGCAAGAATACGATGTCTCAGCCATTTGCATGGATTCCTCCTCTTCCTCATGTTCCTCCATGCAAGCCCCAAATATGGGTTTGGGTACCCATATTACCAACCCGTTTAACCCTCCAATTGATCATCAAAATATTTTCGATGTAAATGGGGTTTGGTCTTCTAGTTCGGTTTTCACCATACAACAACAGCAGCAACAGCAACAACAACAAGAACAGGTTGGTGGTATTGAAAATATTGGTGGATTTGGGGATTATGGGGTGATGGAACCATATGTTATGGGATTGGAAAATGACCTATCTGTCCCTGGATTGGAGGTTATGAGGGGGGTTGAGAACGGCAATTATGGTGTTACTGACTATGTTTTGGACAACAAAAACAACCAATATTGCAATAATAGTACTAGCAATAGTGTAGAGGAATTGGTTGGGGTTGGAAATCATCATTGGGAAGGAGAAAGCTTCAAAATGGGAGAATTGGATTGGGAGGGTTTGTTGGCTAATGTCTCCTCTCTACCTTATCTTGATTTTCAAGTCCAATAATCAATCTTTTCCCATCTCGTCCTTATCCCACCCGAGTTTTCTCTCTCTAGAGCTTTCTTTCTCTCTCACGCATACACACACTTTCCCTGTCTCGTAAATTTTGAGATGCCCTTCTTGAGTTCAGCGAAAATATATGTGGTCTTTTGCTTATATGATTGATGGATAAACCCTTTTGTTTTTCTTCTATTCCTTGAAATAAATCCGTGATGATCCATGTTAGGTAGATGTAATTACGTATACGTCCTTTTGGCTATAAAGATGTACGTTTCATGTGTACAAATTAAGTGCTAGCTAGGACATTCATTTGGAGATTCAATGGTGAAGCAAAGTGTGAATAGTGAATATGGCAATTTATAGAAGTTCATACAAGAGAAATAAAGGTTGCTTTGTTCAATTTGTACTTAGTCTTTTGTATAGATGGATGGATCAATAATATGTGGTTTAGCTGCAAACACTATGAAGAGAAGTTCAATTGTATGTACTAAGAATAATAAGATTGCTTTAGTTGCTAGTTTAGTTAGTGGAAGATATGTATGTAATTAGTGGGGTTTATTCCTTTTCGGTTTCTTCATTTTCAAACAATGAAATCTTCATGTTTCTCTCTCTTTCTTGGATTGGAATTAATTACTTGATAATAATATTGAATCAAAATCATTTAAGCTACTAAAAGCCAGCTATATCGTTTAACAGCTCGTTTAATTTCAGTTGAATTGTTAACATAACAAACTTAGTGTGAAATGTTTTCAGATTTTTCTTAAGTTCGATCAAACAAGTTAAGAAAAATATGAATATGAGTTAAATCATGCCCTAATCAAATTCAAAATATCAACCATCATTACAAAAAGTTTGAGCAATTATAACGGCTGCAAGTTGATATTATGTAATAGGAGCAGTAAAAACCGATCATTTGTTGCACCTTCACTATGATAATGATGCGTAGTTTCAGTAGGAATTGTGAAAAATCCATCCTTGCATATAGTTGTAGTGAATGTTTTTATTTTGATATAAGCAACAAAAAATGTTTTGACCTTGTTAATTTTGGGTTATTGGCCATTGTTTCTACCAAATTGTTAAATTTTAGTTATTGATTGATTTACTACTTTTATCATGATTGTTAATATTTAATTGTCAAAATTCAATTGTTTTGTGGTGCATAATTATTTCATTGATATGGATTACGACTTATTAATGTGCCATTCAATTGAAAGAACGTAAAATACAATTAATCGGTACTGAGAATATGTATATATACATTTATAGTCCAAATTTTGTTTTAATAACAGAATAAATAGTGACCTGTCTCAGACAAAACCACACAATTAGTATGTACCTTAAAATTTCTTTATATGTACTTTGCTAGTACGTAACTTTGTAATCGTACTATATATATATATATATAGATATTATTTTTGTCTTGGAATTAAGCTAAGTACGATCGTGATAATCAGAGATTAAGCTAGATGAGGACAATTTGGACATTGACAGCTTTATTTGCTTGCATGTGTTGTTCATGGGACCTCTAACAACAGTTCCAGTTGACTACAATATTACCAACCAATTGTATTAATCATGGTATCATGTTCTAATAATATATTTATATTAGAAATTAAAAAAAAAAAAAAACGTGTCTTTGATCTTGCCTGAAAAACACAATCATCTCGTCCACTAAGCCATCAGCAGGCGGCTTCAGTTGGTTTTTCTTTTTCTTTTTCTGTTTTTACTCCTGAAAAGAAAATTGCGATATATTCAGAATCGGATGGCTATATTTGTTCGTGTATTACCATGCCTTGTACGAGAAATTATGAATGTGGCATTTGTTTTCCAAAAAAGGGCATTTTGGTAAATTAGTTGTGCAGGGCATAACGGCCAATTGAACACCATTCTTCAATTTACAATAATATTAATGGGAAGTTTTCCCCAAAAATAGGTTAGTTCAATTATTTAAAACCCTTGATTACTTAAAATTAGGGGTTTGGATGAAGGTTCATATAAATTTTAAATTATGTATACCGTGTACCTTGTAAGATGTGAGTTTTAAGTCTAAAACGAGTCGAACAATTAGCGAGTGACTTTCGTTTGTCATGCTAATAATATTCTCTTTGCCTCGCTGTTTTCTCATTGAAAAAGCTCTCTTCTTCCTATTTCTCCCCGAACCAGGTGCATGAAGGATCATATTGTCATTTAGCAATAATTTTATCTTCTGTGTTAGATATTTAGATAGAATAAAATGTGGGTTTTTTCCTACTTTTATTTCTTTAACTGGACCAGATAGATATAATATTCCAACCAACGTGACCCGCCATCTGACTTTCCCATAATTGAGATTTGAGACGCATGACTTTTGAAGCAGTCCTCGTGCAAACCCTTGTAAAGAATCATGATGTGTTCAATTTTGGGCTAGTTCAAAAAGCCCATGATAATACAATAATTCTAGCAAGATTAAAACCTCACCATTCTTTTTCTTGAAATTTGCCCATTGGGCAATAATATTTGGGGCAAGTTTGTATATAGTTTTTGGGCATATTGCCCAAGTTTTCTACTGCATAGTCTTGTAAATTCACCCTTTAAACTATTTTAGTTGCTTCTATAGCTGTTGCAATAGTCAATGGGCCACGAAAGATGAAGAATCTTGGCTCTTACAAAGAACCATTCCATCTAGGCCACAACTACAATATTTGACAGCTGCATTTCAACCCCACGCAATTGGAAATTAAAAGGCTTTTTGTTCAAACTCTTGTCTACTATCCTTTCTTTTCTTCTTTTTTCTTTCTTTTGCCCGTGATGGAAGCGAATTAGAAATTAATAAAATCTTACTCGCAATCAACTAGGGATGCAGTCAGCTGACCTTTTTCATTTTCTTAAGCTAGGAATTAGGGTCAATCCAATCAAACGAAAGCTTGAGCTCAACGAGCTCAGGGAAATAGGGTTCAAGCTTATATGTGATCGGTTTCCTGTAGATTGAACTTGTGCATAACTCACTAACTCGAAGTCGAATCCACTTTGGAGGCGGGCACAAACTGGGTTGGTTGAGGTTCCTCTGTATTAATCCTAAATCAGCAATAAAGCAATAAATGAGTGATGAAAGGCTACCAAAAACAAACTGAGACAAAAACAAATCGTCGCCTGAGAGATTCGAACTCTCGCGGGGAAACCCCATGTACTTAGCAGGCACACGCCTTAACCACTCGGCCAAAGCGACTTGTTAGTACCTAAGCTTCTTAATGACCTTTGTCTGTGAATTAGTTTTTGGGTAGCGTTGAAACCCTTTTGGTCGAGAGATACTCTTTTTCTTTTTCCTTTTTTTTTTCTCTCTCTCTTTTTCCCCCTTCTTTTTCTCATTACGCTATATGTAGATTAATCTAAATGCGATCTTGCATTAAATTATAATGAAAATAAATAAATTCTATTAGACTAAGGATAGTGCAATATGCACATTTTACCTATTGATTTTCACCTTTTCATTCATAAAAGGTGACGAATTTCTTATTAGAAAAATCTCTTATTTAGAAAAAGTTAAGAGTAATAAGTACTTTCACCTCAAAACAAATCCAAATATTACCATAGAATTCAAACTCCCACAATCACAGGAAAAAAATAACAAAATAAATAAAGACAAGCTCTCTCATGACTTGTCCGAATTATTTTTTGTTTCATTGAGAGATTAATTATATGAATTCTATGATAGTGATTTCATTGCTAAAAATTTACATAATGATGGAGGAGTATACCATATCCCAAATCTACCGCTCCTGAAAACGTGCAATATTTTTATTTTAATATATAATTAAATGGTATTCACATGGTGACTGTATAATTTATGGAATTGGACATAAGGATAGAGTTGTCAGCCTGAAAATTTGAAGTATTTAATGATGTTTTGATGGTGGAACTCATTATGTCTTTATACAAAAGCTAAAGCTGCCCTATTAATTGATTATTTTTCCCCTGTAATTTCCCACTATTGGCATTCATCATTACCAACTATTATTATAGATATATATGAAGCCCAATATATCTTATATGACAATTCATTTCTTTCTTCAATTCCACGAAAATTTCCAAGTAACAAAAGGTAGTTGTGTCATTATGCTATTGCGTGTTAAGCTTAATCTTGTTGTCTAGTATAATTTTTTTTTAATTTAATTTAATTTGGTTATGACAGAAAACGATCTTTTTTTTTTTTTTTTCGTTTTCTCTCTTTATTGCAATTTCTTGTTTATTCTTTTTACAATACCTCTTTGTGACACATTATGCATAAATTGATTTGTGTATTAGAAGATATTATACATTTGGCCTACAAATAAATTGGAGACTTTCCAATGATCACTTTTTTATTTTCAAAATTTTTCTAAAAAATGCGAAAACTTAAGTGTTAAATCCAATCTCGTATGAGATTATGGAGTCGAAGGATGAGACATGAGGAGTTAAAGGACATGAGACTTGAATATAGACTCATCTTTTTCATCAATTCTATCAATCCTTCAATGCATTCTTTTTTAAGTAAAATATGCCAACAATATGTGTTTGTGATTAAAATAGTACGTACATCCACGTTCGGCCTTGATGTTTTATTAAACATATGATTTGAGGCTATTTTTGGAAAATGATGACTATGTGACTCTTGGAATCCGGGCCTATGGTGATATATACAAGGTGTTTAGCATTATTTTCAACAGCGTAATTTTTAACTTATAGTTACTAAAAAATGCTTTTGAAAGCATTTGAAAAAGTAATTTTTGTGATGGGTTTAAGCAAAAGTCAAATAGAATTTAAAAAGATGATTAAAGCTATATATGTAAATATTATATTTGGAGAAAATATAGTGTTTCAAAACATTCAGACAAAGTTCCTACCAAATATCCACGAATGGGACAACACATCAGCATCATTGAAATTCATGTTTAATAACAAATCTGATCATCGTCAATAAGAAACGTTTATAATAAATATTCTTGGAATTCAAAATGGAGATTTGCAAAGCATCTAGACCATAAAGTAATTACGTAGATTACCTAGTTCACAATAACAACAAAATATTAATTTATTGTAAAACGGAGTTTTACATGCGGGTAAAACACACTTAATGATGAGATTTTCCTTTTGTGTTCACTTTTTGATGGATCTAATTCCAATTTATAAGTCAAGCAATAATCTAAAGCATCAACGTACCAGAAACTTTAATTTTCCCAAGCAACATATCGGGCCTAGTTGGTCTAATTAATGACGGTAAAAAATAACTTTAATTTGGGGACCAAGATCTATAATTGTGATTTTATTTCTTTTTGCATCATATTGAAATATAAAATAAAAAATAATTAGGGATTGAGGGATAGAGGCTAAAAGCGTGCTTACTTTGCCATGATTCTGTTGGTCATAAAAAGGGCCAACAATTCGGTGTAAAGGAAAGCAAAAATAAAAAGAGGTCATACCCTATATGTTTATTTAATTAATGGCTATCCCTTATTTTTCGGACTAATTTTCGAGGCTTAGTTTTGGAAGAATATTATTACGAACAATACTACACAAAAATCAAGGAAAATAATTTTATTTATTAAAAAAAAGGAAGGTTAATTATATTTACCTTCCCTTTAGGACATGGTATTTATTTATCAACTCACCCCTTTGTGGTTTAAAATTAATAACAGCTACTTCATAGGTTTACTAAATTTTATAGACCTCTCCTTATATTAAAATTTTGGATATAATCAGATTACGTCATCCAAAAGATTAATTGAGCTTTCTATATATCCATGCCCTTACCTTTTGAACTTTTATAAAATTAAACCATCACTGGTATATCCATGCCCTTAGTTTAGCCTGTAAAAATTTAGACACTAAAAGTTGGGTATATTAAAAGTTTAATTCATTTTTTGGATACATAATTTAATAAATAAATAGGGGAATTGTTGACAATTTTAATTAATATCACAAGGGATGGAAGATAGATGTTATTAACCTTAACCCTTGTTACCACATAATAAGGGAAGGGTTTCCATAATATATAATCTTTAGCTTATTCTTGGATTTTGCCTTAAAAACATATATATATACTTTTATTTGTACAGATTTCAATGCTTAAAAGATGATAAAAATATCATTCATGTTTGGTGTTTCTTTTTAGGGTCCGAGTTAGCTTGACCTGATTTTTTTCGCAATTCAAAAATTTAAATTGTTGGATCATTTAATTTTGAAGAATCCCTAGCAAACTACTTTTTTCATAGTTTACTTGTCGAGTGACATAATATATATTTGCAGATGACTCAATTCATCAATTGACCTATCATCCTATGTTATCTCTCGATCGGCTTTTTCATATGTCTCTCAATATATATTAATTTAAGCGTTGAATGATTTTATATATTGATAAATATTTCAATAACCGAATCTATTTAACTCGTAATATTATATTAAACCATATGTGCAAGCTATATCAATTACGGACCGATTCTAAATTGGAAGATCTCAAATACATATCAAGTTTGAAAAAATTACATTTTTTGTTCTGTACGTATGCCACTTCTTACCTTTGGCCCCATAAATTTTGAAATTTGAATTTCAGTCCTATGACTTATGAAAAATTGCATTTTTATCCCTTTTTCACCGAAGTTACTATTTCCGGCACCAAATCCTAGGTAGCATGTTGGGAGTATCACTTTTGTTGAGTTGAATAATAATATGATACCAACCCACCGTTATTATTTCAATTAACAATAATAACCCAAAAAAAAAAAAGAAGAAAAGAAAAGAAAACTTTCACACTCTGAATCATAAACTAAAAAAACTCGTGACAATCTGAATGAAAATAATAATTTAGGGAAAAAAAAAAGAAAAAGAAAATCAAATTATAATACTCATTCCAACCCCACTAAAATATTTACTAAACATACTCAACTATGGCTTCGAGCCCACGCTCCATTGATCAGCAATCCCAAAGTAACCAACGTCTCTTTCTCTCTTTTTCCTGAGTTTAAAATACCCTCCAAACACCCCTTTAACCTCACTCTTAATTTCTCTCTTCTGTCCATCAATGGCGCATTACAGAATGGACTCCGAAGAAGAAGCCTTATTCCGATCCTACCCCTACGCACTCTACTTCGTCCAGAGCCCCTCAACCATTTCCCATGCAACCAGCAACACCCACTTAGTCCAGTCCCCCAACTTCTTACACTCTTCGTCCCGCGGATCGAATAACTCCTTTTTGCAAGAAACTAAGAAGAAATATACTTCGCAGGATCATGATCACGTGCTCGAAGATGGTGAAAAATGTGGTGTATTGATTAATATGAAAAATGGGGTTGACTGTGAGGAAGATGAAGATGAAGAGGAAGAGGATTATGGTTATGATGAGAAAAACAAAGGGTGGATTAAGTATTTATCTTTTAGTTATTCGAATTCGGGGTGGTGGGTTTTGTTGCAGTTGAGTTGGAGGTTTATGCTGAGTTTGATTGTTGCTTTGGTTGTTTTCTATGTCACTGCTAAGCCGCCGCCTCCGGCGATCTCTCTTAAGGTAATTTTTGTTTGTTCTCTCTTCTTAATTATTTTCTTTCCATTTTCGATTATCTATTCCAAAATGTATTGATCTGTCTCATGTTTTATGGATCAATATGCATTCATAAATCAAGGTCTCTATTAAAATAAAATATTTAAGATATATGTTTTGAAATAAAGGGTTTGAAAAAAGAGTTACATTAATTCACGTAGGATAGAATAACATCACAAGGGAAATTCGGTCCTTTTTTATGATGAGGAACCTGGAGTCACTATTCGAGAGTGTGATCTAAATGAATCCTAAGTTCATGTAATACCTCGCAAATCACATGAACCAAGCAAATCGCACTAGGCAACACTCTAGGTAATGGGCTCATGTCTCAAAAGAAATTTGAACTCAGGTGGCTCATATGAAATATCACCCTCCAAACCGACTAGACCAACTCATTTGACAAGGAGAATTTGGTCCATATACTGCTATCAAGCTGAATGGGAGAATTTGGCTTGAATACCAAGTTTTGTAATTTCAAGTATATTCCTCAACTTTCTAGTATTATTTTAACCTACAACTACTCATTCACTATTTTTTTTTAAAATAATATTTTAGTTATACATAAGGATCGCATGTAAAATTATTAGTGTCACAAAAAAAAAAAAAACAACTAAAACTTTTACTCATAATCATATCAATGATGAGCAATATGTGAAATATGTGACATGTTGCTAATTCTTATATATATATATATATGTATATATATATATTTTCTTTTGGTGTTGTTGGAATAATTCTGCAAATTATTATACTTAAAATTGGAAAGATATTCACGTAACCCAAAGTGAAATAAGATCTAGGCCCAACTATGCCCAAGAAAGTGAAGCTTTTATCTACTTAAAAATAAGAATAATAAATTAAAGCTTCAATCTCCGAGCCCCGTTAAAAGATTTCTAAATTTTGTCCAAGAAGGCCCCGTTAGGTCACTTAGCCCAATCATGTGGTTGAGATGGGCCTGGTTTTATTAGGCCGTTGAGCCATTTAAATGACAATTTTAGAATTTTTTTGAGATGATTAATTGGAAAAAATAAAAATTCAGTCCTTCTTTTCCTCTTTTATAACATCATCGTTCACCTTTATTAACTCATGTTTTGATTTGGTTTATTTTTGGAGAGGGCAAAAGTCGAAACAAACAAAGTTGGGCTCAAAAATACAAGAGGTGTTTGACTAAGTATACTTTAAATATGGTTTGAGATTTTACATCTTATAACATGTTTTTGAATCTTCTAAATTATTAGATCTTGGTTTAGAAAATAAATTTTGAAGAACATACAAATACATTTATCTTTTTTGGGACCTTATGACTTTCATTATTTTTTTTCTTTTTTCATTTTAAAAAACTGTGCCAAACATTTCATAATATTTTTAAGACTTCCAAGCATATTGTAGCATGCTTTCAGGAGCTTATTAACTCACCCAAACATCACCTAAATCATATCATCCTAAAAACAACTATATATTATAAAGTAATAATTATACAGATCCCATTCATATTCAGGTATTCTTGTGCCCTTAGTCATATTAATACGGTCAATTTTGATCATGTCATATAATTATCGAACGTTTAAATCATCAAATTTACCCTTAATGTAAAAATTAGGTATGTACATATACACGAATATGTACATACGAAAAAAGTTAAGAACAAAGCTCCTCTTTCAAAACCCCATATGATTTTGCTTTCGTGATGAGTGCTCTTTCATATCCCTATATATTTTGTCGAGTTAGAAAATGGAAATCACCTTCAACCATTGTGTTTAATCAGTCAATTCAAAGGATAAAAATGTCTGGTCTGGTCCATATTTTGCGAGTGAGCTAATATTAATCCCTTCTTCTAGTAATTATTTATTTATTTATTTATATTTTTTCTATGCTTCACTAGTTTTAGACCATGATGATTATATTGGAAATTTTTTAGTTTGAAACGATTATAATATACTTAATCGTCCCAAATCAATTTAAAAGTAAAAAAGATGGTGTAAATTAATGGGAATTAAATAGGATATGCACCTATATATATTAAAAATGAAAAACCTATAAACGTCTTTTAGTGGCCAAATTCCACTTCATCTTTTAATTAAAAGGATTGGAACACGTCCGTTTCGAGTAAAGTATTGAAATTAATATGCTCAGCTAATTTTAAGTTAAGGAGATGAAATATTTTTTTTAAACTTATTTTTATAGTTAAT